>CAJQUW010005267.1:0-600000 GCA_907163375.1 Prostheceraeus crozeri
AGAGACCAATTCTGGGGCATGGCACTTATTTGGCTCATTTGTGATCGAACTTCCTTCCACTGCTCCCTTTCTCACTCAACCTGCGGCCTCAAAGCGGTGAAAGGGTGAAAACGGAGTCGCAATAAGGCTGTGCCGTCTGAAGCTCATGCTTCTTTGGGTTCTACCTTGTCGGAGAGGTTTATTGTCGGCGGTTTGTGACCGTGCTCCGGCTAACTAGCAGGCTCTGGAATATTATTTTTATTTTACTGGTCATTGAATTTATTTATGTTTGATTAATTTTTCATTCTTTTCTCCACGTTTGTTTATTTTAAATGTGTGGTAGGCTTCGGCCGTCCCAATTAACACCACCCCCTGATTTGCGAAATATGAACAGTCATCAGATGTTTCATGTTGTTGAATCAGGTTTTGGGCATGGCACTTATTTGGCTCATTTGTGATCGAACTTCCTTCCACTGCTCTCTTTTGCACTTCCCCATTTGTTGCAGGTTAAGGTGTGACAGATCCAACGTGTTCTCGGCATACGGGCGTCAGGTAGTTCGAGGGTCCCGAACCCACTGGTAATGCTTTGGGAGGCAGGCCCGGTCAACTGCTCGAAAAAAGGCGGTACAGTTCCACTGCCACGGACATGCGTGGGTAGCTTTACTGAGGGGTTTAGCCCGTGTAGCTGTATCCGGTTCCTCTGTGGCCTACCTGACTTGTACCCATTGTTACGGCAAAGGGGTTCTCATTTGGGTTTCTTCGAGCTTTTGCGACATGAACTGTGCCTATAAGTGTCTTTTTTGCGTATTATTTATTGCAGCTTTGTTGCTATTATTTAGGTTTTTCTGATGCCTTCCAATGTTTCTTGTATCACTTTGTTGTACAGTATAATTTTCGTTTATTTGATTGATATTCCACGAGAAATTATGAAAATGAGAGAGACACACAAGAAACGTAGTCAAGCCGTCAAGCTCAAAACCCCTCTCAGGATCAGCTTCAGCAACGTAAGAGGACTGAGGTCCAATTACGACGACATCAACATCTTCCTGCAAGGTAAGTCACCAGATCTTCTAGCCCTGTCGGAAACCAGGTTAGATCCCAGTGTGTCATCAAGCGACGTTACTCCTGATGGATACATATTTCACCGGATGGATAAAAGCACCGTGTCATGGTCTTGGAGTATATGCCAAGACAAGCCTTCCCTGGAGAAGGCTTCGTAGCTCAGAGGATCCAAGGCATGAGTATCTTGCCTTCATTGCGCCGCTGCAGAAGACACTCTTCTTCTATTTTTCCTATACCGCTCTCCATCAACTAATGCTGATATTTTCAATGTTCTTTCTGACAAGATCGATTATCTTCTACAAGAGTATCCCAGCGCTGAAGTTGCCGTTTTTGGTGACTTCAACGTGCACAATGTTGACTGGCTTGTGCACTCACGCACCACCGCTCTCTCGGTCAGGCAGCCCAGGATTTCGCTGTCTCTCACAACCTTAGTCAAATTGTCACTTGTCCTACCAGAGTGCCTGACGAGCTGGGGATACTGGATATCTCCTTGACCTGTTTTCTCACCTCAAATCCAACTTGTTTTTCACACAAGGTTACTTCTCCCCTCGGCACGTCTGATCACTGTGTTATCACAGTTTCTGGCAAACAAATTTGCTCCACACCGTCTGCACCCTTCCATAGAACAGTTTATCAATTCTCCAAAGCAGACTGGTGTGGCTTCCGCACTTTTCTTAGTCAAGTTCAAGCTGAGAATTTGATTCTGAGCGAGAACGTCCACAAGTCGGCGCAAGAACTGACAGAGTGGCATCAGATAGGGATGTTGGCCTACATTCCTCACCGTACTTTCCAAATGAAGCCCCATTCACAACCTTGGTTTACACCAGAATGTGCAGCTGCAAGCGTGACCACTTTTTCCATAAGTATAAGCGTGACAGTAGCGCTGGCAATCTTGAATTGTACAAAACCGCACGTAGACATTGCAAGGAAACCATACATCAGGCCAAAAGCCGTTACGCTTTGTATGTACGGAAATCCATTGCTACCCAAAAGCTTGGCTCTAAGGACTTCTGGAGGATTTACAACAGTGTCACCAATAGGAACAAATCCTCCATCCCAGCACTCCGTCATGCCGATAGTCAGTACTTCTATGGCGACAACCTCAGCAGACAAAGCCGAGCTTCTTTGCAAGGAGTTTGCAAAGAATTCGTCATTAGACGATGGAGGTAGAATTCCACCTCCAATTCCCACGCGCACTGATGAGACAATTAGTCCTCCTTCAGTCACAGTCCGAAACGTCAAAAAGATCATCGCCGGTCTCGATAGCTCTAAGTCTAGTGGACCAGATGGCATCCCGGTTTCGGTCTTCAAGCATCTCTCACCTGAGCTTTCTCCACTTTTATCTAAACTGTTTAGTAGATGTGTATCCACCGGTGAGTTTTCCCTCTTGTTGGAAAGTAGCTTCCGTGGTTCCAGTTCCAAAGAAAGGTTCTGACTCATCTCTTCCATCTAGTTACCGTCCTATCAGCCTGCTTCCAATTGCTGGCAAGATTTTTGAAGCAGTGATTAACCAACACATTGTTAACTTCCTTGAAACTCAGAACCTTCTATCTGAAGAACAGTATGGCTTCAGGCACTCTCGATCAACTGCAGATCTTCTTTCATATGTCACTGAACATGTGAGTCGTGTCCTTGACAGACAAGGTGAGACGAGATCAGTTGCCTTGGATATTTCCAAGGCATTCCATCAGGGACTACTTATGAAGCTAAAGTCCTATGGAGTTGCTGATCAACTCTACAAACTTCTTGCTTCTTTTCTTAGTGACCGGCAGATATCTGTCGTCTTAGATGGACAAAAGTCTTCCACCAAGTCTGTCAATGCAGGAGTTCCTCAAGGGTCAATTTTGGGACCCACTCTTTTTCTGCTGTACATCAACGACCTCCCAGACTGCCTAGTGAGTAAATTGGTGATGTATGCAGATGACACAACACTCTTCAATTCCAATGAGCGACTCGCTAAAAACACTCAGCAACGTCAGCAGTTATGCGACGTTCTTAATGAAGACTTACGTAGGGTCTCAGAATGGGGCGCCAATTGGCTTGTTTCCTTCAATCCTTCAAAAACTCAGAGTATTCTGCACTCACGACTTAAAGGAGATGATGATGATCATAGCATTAAGATGTCAGATAATAGGATCAGAGAACAAGATTCCATCTCTTCCTTGGATTGTCGGTTACGAAAGACTTGTCATGGAAACCGTACATCCAATCCATTAGCAAGCAGGCAGCTCAACGCATTGGTAGTCTCTATCGTGCCAGCAGCTATCTTTCACCACAGACTGTCTGCTATCTTTACAGGTCCACTATTCGTCCTCTGATGGAGTATTGTTGTCATCTGTGGGCAGGCGCCCCACAAACGATCTTAACCTCCTTGAACGGGTTGAGAAACGTGTCAAGAATCTCATGGGTGAAAAACTTGCTAGCAAGTTGCAGCCGCTCTCCGTCAGACGGGATGTTGCTTCACTCAGTCTCTTCTACAGGTACTATTTCGGTAGAAGCAGCTCTGCAGTAAATGAGTGTGTACCCAAACCTAAGATCTTCTCCAGAAGCACACGCAGAGCTAATGCACTCGCATGCTATAATGTGAGCTTAGAACGCGCACGTACTGTGGGTCGCTCGAAAAGCTTTTTTGTTCGCACGGCACAGCTTTGGAATCAGCTTCCCCAGACCACTTTCCCTGACCAATACAATCTTGATACTTTCAAGAGGCGTGCGAATAGGTTTCTGATGGGGACAGCTGAATCAGATTGGAAGATCTGTTTTTTTTTTTTTTTAATTTTATTTATTCAAAATAATACAATTTGTTACTTTTCATTGAGTAACCCCTAGCTTCGTTTATGGCTAATAGCTGTGCTAGGGGTGAAAATTCAGTAAAAAAAAATGATCTGAGTTTTCTCCTTGGCGCTGTATTGGACTGTTCCTGTATCGTCTTTCAGTCCTGCAGTGGCATCTCTATATAATGAGGTTGCTTTTCTAACTTTCTTGATCAACCTCAAGTTCAGGGCAGCCTCAATTGCTTTCTTTTCGTTGAACTCTTGGTAGTCAGCTCGAATTTTCTTTCTGAGGATCTTACGCTTCCTTTCTTTGATGATGTCAAGGGTTTCTGGTCTCAGCCTTGGTCTTCGTGTTGGATTCACTTTCATATCTTGAACATTTTCCGTCACCTGTTTTAAAATATTGCCTAGACTTTCACAGTCTCCCGTACTGACAATTTTCTAATCTTCGTAGGGAACCGCATGGATGGCTTTTCGTGCGTTTTCGATATTGATGACTCTCGCTACAGCGTGCTTTTGTGTCCTTTATGCGAATTTCATGTTTAGGATGAGTCTCACGAGTCTATGATCAGATCTTGAATCGCATTGAGTAATGCCAATAGCTTTGCAATTGAAGACATTTCTTCTCTTGTTTGTTAGAATATAATCAATACGATGGTGAATTCGTTTGGGACTTTCCCATGTCCAGAGTTGTCCATTTCTTTGCTTGAACATTGTGTTGGTGATTGCTCACGCGACACAAATACACAGCACCTACACGACGAAACACATGTCCTCCCCCATTGCTGAACACCTCACACTACACACAAAACAGCTTCTAAAAAAAACAAAACATCAACAACACCATCTTCATCTCACGCAACAACCACCACCTCTCACAACAACAACCCACAATTATCAACACAAGGAAGTACGCCACATCTCCTTCCACACAGTCATCCAACGCAACAACAAAACTACTACTGAATCAAATACATACCCAACACGTCCGCATATACCTAGCGCACAGGCCAAACAATAAAGTCATTAACGCAACCCCCCGCCCACAATTCACAAATCAGAACAGACACTCGCAGATGCACACGCAGAACATTGGTACAACTTCGCATCAACAAATCACCCTTTTTGAAGGAGTATCTACACAAAATAAACCCTTCTGTACACTCTTCAGCTCTGCCCCCCCCTATGCAGATCACAGCCACACACTCTCTTCGTCGCCGTTGATCTTCACCTTGGGTATTTAGGCCAAGGCTCTTCAGGGCTGTATCCGGCCCGACTTGGTGGGTTGCTCAGTTACTATCGGTGCTAAGATTGTATCCAGAGGGCACGATCCTGCAAGCATCACCAAGCAGGCGGTCCCTAACCGCGGTCAGCACCGTGTCCTCAAGGACTCGTGGACGTGGCAACCCAGCCCTCTGTGCAATAGCTTTCCTAAATGCAGTATCTTGCAAATGAGTTTGTAATTATGAAACCGGGAGGACATTCAATCAAGCACCAGACTCCGGGCATTTCGCTGCAAGCAAACATCCGAAAGACTCCTTGTTTGGAAACGACAGACCAGGTTCTTGCCAAATTTTCAGCACCTTGTCGATCAACTCAGAGGCAAATCCGTGGAGTGGAACAGAATATACTTGGGCAACTCCGAAGTTCATGGTAAGGAAGCCAAATATGCCGGCAGAGCGAGATCTCGAAACCGGCGAATTCCAAGACCACCGAATCGGGTAGATAAAGAAGCTTGACGAGAACTTGATGCCGTGAAATCAACATTCGAGATGGAGCTTACACAGGTTAGGATGATTATTTCATCGAGAATCTCCAGGTATCTGTCTTCAAAGACCAGTATTGTCCTCAGTATATATGTTGACTTAGGGATTGAAAAAGAGCTTTCAGCATGGACATCGAGTATACTGAAATGTTGTGTAAATTTTTGTAACTCTTGCTTCTTTTTATCCATTACAGTTATACATGCTTCGTATATCTATGATAGCACAATCGCTTTCATATTTGGGGTAATACAAATTACGGAATTTCAATGATAGATGATGTTGTGAGTCCCTCCATATTCAAACAATGCCGCTTGACTGATGGATTCAGGTCTCATAAAACACTAGTGACTGATTACAAAGGCATACGAGGGTCATGCTGAAATCTTTTAGTCATGAAAAAAAGAGAAGTTATTGCGAGTTCTTACAATTATATTTTTTCGAAGTACTGTCCTGCATGGTGTATACAAGAGTTCATTCGGTGAAACCACCTCTCGAAGCACTGCATGTAGTTGTCTTCCGTAAGGCTCGTCAGTGTCGCATCCAAAGCTTCAAGAGCCTCCATGTCTGATGCGAATCGTCGTCCACGAAGATGCTCCTTGACCTTGGGGAAGAGGCAGAAGTCGCAAGGAGCGAGATCTGGTGAATATGGAGGGTGCGTGAGGAGTTGAACAGCCTGTCCTTCCAGGAAGTCGAGCGTCTCAGCTGCTGTGTGGGAGGAAGCGTTGTCATGATGCAGCAAGACTCCCAGGACGCCTGCCACTGATCGCAGATTTCAAGTCGCTGGTCCTTCAACGCTTGGAAGACTTTGGGCGGGCAGACGGTTGTGTGCCAGTTTGTCTCTCTTACAGTGGGACGACCACGACGAGACCGAACTTGCTGAAGAAGACGGCAACCATTCGTTTTCCAACAGATCTTGATCGCCTGACCTTGGCCCAAGACGACTCGCCAGGAAAGCACCACGTGGCTGATTGAATTTTAGTTTCGGGGTCGTAATAATAAATCTCATCGCCAGTGATTATCATGTCGGTTTGTCTCGAGGCTCCGATGTTGAATTTGCGCAGCATGAAACGACACCAATCGACTCGCGCTTGCTTCTGTTCTTCCGTCAGGTTGTGTGGCACCATCTGGCGGATCGCTTTGTGAGACCAAGATGGTCGCGAACTAGTTTCTGCGCAGCTGTGGATCCAATATTCAGATGATGCTGAATCTGAATCATTGTCACTCATCGATCGGTCTCAACCAGAAGGCGGAGGCGTTCCGCATTTTCTGGTGTTGCTGCTTCCGCTGGGCGCCCGGAGTGGCTCGTCTTCAAAATCTGTTTGTCCTCGTTAGAACTCACGAAACCAGAAGCTGATCATGGATTCAGATGGACACTGATCACCAAAGCATGCCTGCAGCGACTCGAAATATTCTTTGTAAGTCCTTTCTTGAAGTCGTAAAACATCATTGGTCGGAAAGCAAATATAGACAATTCCATAATTAATTTCTCGTCTGAAAATGAAAACGACGCAACGACACCAGTTCTTAAACTGAGGGTGAGCTTTTATAAACTTCAAGGCAGTGTCATTCATTGTACATAAATGTGCTGAATGCGAAACTTGGTGTGAGAGTTATTCGATTCCTTGCTATTGTTCTACTGAAATTTCGTGACGTCGACCTGAACAATTTATTCGTGACTAAAAAAAATTCAGCATGACCCTCGTATTTAAAGGACTTTCCTTCGGGAACCCCTTTACGGTCCCCGATCACCAGAGACCCAAACCGATTGAGCCCCAACTTTGCAAACATACTCACTAGATGTAGAGTAATAAAGCATGACTGATTCAGGTTCTATCTCGGGCTCATAAAATACCAGCGACTCATTTTAATTTAGCCTTTTTGAAATTGGTGGCTTCGTTCCATCCTACAGCAGTAATTACTTGACAGAATGACCTGAATCTTGCATTGCCAATAGAAAAAGCATCAAAGGTTATCTCGTGGCATGATCTGTTCGCAAAAGAAGTTGCACAATTGCAGAAGTTGTGACTGATTAAATATTTTTTCAGATAACAGCTTCAGAGAATGCCGATCTAAATTCTATTCAGTCACAGTTCACGATACGTTCAACAAAAATTTTGCGATTTATTCACTCAGAGTCAACAGCTGATTTTTCAAATTGGCGCTGATTCTACTGGAAAATAATATTTAATTCATTTACCAAATAATTAATTTACTTGCTTAATTTTCATTACTAATTAATAACTTTCGTTGATTGAATTGAATTAACAAAAGTTATTTGTTTAAACGTTAATAATTTTAAATTCCTACCCTCCTCTTAACTCTGAACTTTTTCCTTTGTAATGATGGCACTAAATGTTTCATACACATTTAATAGTAAATATTCCAGGAAGCGTCGAAGACTTGAGTTGGCGGACAGCTAATTTGATGAAGTAAAACAAAGCTGAATTAAAGCCTCTCTTTGTCGACCGACTGACCGTGCCACGAATTTTAATGAAGCAGATAGGAGCTGTCCGTTCTAGACCTAGTTGTTGATGTTCGATGTCTATGATAAATACTAATAATGTAGTTCGATGTCTATGGTCTATGCCTTTGTCGGAACAATACCCGCGATATATCTAATCTATGGATCTTATTCATGCCACTGAAAAATGCAACGTGATTTTCATGAATACATCAGTAGAAATGGGCATGTAGAGAGGCAGAAAACAAATGAAAGGGGTCGTTGCTCACTGGAAGAAGTGATGAGAGAAAAATTATAGGAAATTTAATGAAGTATAGAAATTTGTTTAAACAAGTTCAAATACATCATGATATTCAAATATATTTCAAGGAAGTTAGCTCCTCCGTTGCATTTTTTTCATAGACATCGGATAACATTATTAGGTCCTAATAATGTTAACCGATGTCTATGCATTTTTTAAAATCTGTAAGTAAAATTTCTACTGTTTCTTGAGTTATTGTGATTAAAATTTGATTTTATATGTGTGAAATTTAATTTTTCTATCAGAAAATGACATACAGATTTTTGTCTACTAGCCATGATTTTCGAAATTGGATAATGCATGTATTTTAAGTTGGATAAAATATCTCTTTACGAAGGCACCCACATAAATCACCCACATATTCAAATAGAAGATAACAGTCACACCTTAGATGCTGCAGCTAAAGATAATGATCCATATGAGGATCATAATCATCATTAATTCTCGTGAACCCTCTTATTAAATTTACGTTACTAGTGACAATTTCGATGTTGTTTTTTTGGTGCGTTTTGAAAGGCACGTTTCTTATCAGCTGATCCCATTTGGTCTTAAGTCTGCTTTATTTAGCGTTAATAATAATGATGACTGTGATTTGTTTGGAATATTTGATCGGAATACCCATAGACATCGGATAACATTATTAGGACTAATAATGTTATCCGATGTCTATGAAAATACCATTCATGAAGGGGTATAGTGATTAGCGATATTGATAACCGGGCGATGACCGATTAATCGGCCGATTGGTTCCTTTAAATTCATCTAATATGGACGAGACGTTTTCCATCACTGAAAGTACCCATTTAGTAAAAGGAAATAAGAATGATGATAGATGTAATATCTCACTATATGAGATTGGACATATTTCTATTCTTTAACTTTGTTTGAATACGTTCATGGTTTGAATACACACTCAGTTTTGTTATGCGCGTACGCTGTGTTTTTAGCCGAGAACCCATGTACCCTTTATATTGTGCATGCTAATGTGTATACTGATTAATGCAGCATAGAGTTGTAAAGATAGCAGATTAGATTAAATTAGATCAGATATGACAATGGCGACGGGAACGGTTACTACAGCAATAGAGAACCGTGATTTGAGAGCCATACCTTTTCATCCTAGCGGCGATGCTGCTGCCACAGGCATGCAGTGAGAAGAGTGGATACAGAGGATTGAAACTGAATTCAGATTTGTAGGATTAGTGATCCAGAAGATAGCAAGGATGCTGTCCTGATTAACGGAGGGCCAGAGGTAAGGGGTTTGGCTAAGCACCTCCCAGACGCCACTTTACCCAAGGGTGTGACAAAAGATGTATACATTACACTGAAATGTAAGCTAGACAATCATTTCATGAGAAAGATTAATACCCAGCACATGAAGTTTCTGTTTAACAAAATGCGACCCAATAGCCATGAACCAATGGGTAATTATGCTGCGTGGCTTAGAGAAAAAGCCAATTGTGATTTTGTTGATAGTGCTGACAGGATACTTGAGCGCATTATTCAAACCACTGATGACAAGACACTTATCAAAACGCTGTAAATGAAAGAAGGAAACTCGATCATCTTCCAGAGGAAGCGCAGCAGATGGAGGCCATGACAAATCAACTTAACGACATGAAATTATCGGAAGATAGGGATTCCAAAACCATCGGGAAAATCAGAAATCGTCCACATAGCTCGAAGCAAGCTAGGCTTTTTTTTAGCAAGCCAAACCAAAACAGGACCTAAACCCCCACGGTAAATTCGTCCGCGAGAATCACCTCAGGTTACGCCTCATTAAGAATCATCCTACAGATCGCGAGGCAATATTAGCGGAGTACGAGGAAGTCTTCGAGGGCATAGGCCACATCCGAGACAAGAAGAATGACCTCGAGATATATGCACACTTCCACATGAAAGATGACGCAGAACCGATTGCACAGAAGCCCAGACCAGTCCCATTCTACCTCGAGAAGCCACTCAAAGCATTGCTATATGAATGTGTAGAAAATGGAATTTACGAGCGCGTCCCAGATAATGAAGCCATTAGTTGGTGTTCACCATTAGTCATCATGCCGAAGCCAAGATACCGAGATGAACAAGAATTACAGTCCAATATGATCCGTGCATGCATAGATCTGAGAGCACCAAATAAAGCCATGGAAAGAAACATTTTTCACTCAGGGCACCACAGTCGAGGACTTTACCCACAAATTCAGTGATTGCAAGATATTTTCGAAACTTGACATGAATCAAGGTTACCACCAGCTTAGCCTTCATCCAAAGTCGAGAAACATTGCCACGTTCAGCACACCTTGGGGCAACATGCGCCCAACCAGATTGATATTCGGAGCGAAATCAGCCCAAGATAGCTTGGACGAAGTTGTATACCGATTATTCGGCAATATCCCAACTGTTTGAATTATAGAGACGACATCCTCATTGGCGGCAGAGACGAAGATGAGCATGCTAAAGCTCTGAAACAGGTCTTAAATCAAGCGAGAGATTTTGGCATCAGATTCAACCATCAGAAATGTCAGTTCGGTCTGAAAGAGATAGAATTTTACGGCTATAATTTCTCTGACGATGGACTGCGACCGGCTCCCGAGAAGGTCAAAGCCATCAAGGAATGCAGCATACCGGAATCTAAGTCAGAAGTCCGCAGTTTTCTAAGAATGACTTGATATTTGTCAAAATTCATACCTAACTACTCGCACCTGACAGCTCCACTCCGTAACCTGACCCTGAAAGATAAGAAATTCCTGTGGATCGAGGTTGAAGACAAGGCATTTGAGAAAGAGGCCATCACAGATTATGCTGCCGTGGCATTCTTTAACCCTAGATACCCTATTATCGTGAGAACTGAAGCGAGCTTCCATGAAGGTCCATCGTCAGGATTACTCCAGAAGACAGAATCAGGCATCAAGCCAGTTCATTTCATTAGCAGGTCGATGACTAGCACAGAGAGAAACTACAGCCAGACCGAGAAAGATGCGTTATGCGTCCGATGGGCGAAAAACAGATTTTGCATGTACTTGCTAGGTGCACCGAAGTTCAAGATAGTTTGTTCTCACAAGCCACTGATTCCACTTTTCAACAAGACGAAAGTGAACTTACCACCACGTCTTGAGAGGTGGATCATGGACATGCAGGATGTAGACTATGAAATGAACTACGAACCGGGCAGAGATGAAAGAGACCCCTGGACTACCTCTCAAGGCATCCACTCACTGAGACAGCTTCAGACTCCACCGAACGATATGTCAGATGCATAGTCACTCATGAACACACCGGCTTGAACGAGATTAGAAAAGAAACAGCTAAAGATCCACAACTGCAGAAGCTGAGAGAGACCATAAGGAGCGAATCACGGGAAGCTATGAGAAGGGACCCCGATGTCATACCGTTCTATAGTAGTAAGACAAATCTATGAGGCTGACGGACTCCTCTTCAGGATGAATAAGATTATAATTCCAGAAAAACTTCAGAAAATGATGTCAATTCAGCTCATAAAATGGGCCATTTCGGGATGACGAAGACGAAGCGCATGATAGGTGACAAGTACTGGTTCGAGAGCATTAACCAACTAGTAGAAAACACAATCAAAAACTGTCACCCATGCCAGACTGCAACCGATGACCATTGAGAGTTGCCAGCCAAGATGACCAAGATGCCTAATGAGCCATGGCATACCGTCTCGATTGATTTTGGGGGACCCTACCCCGACGGGCATTACAATTTATTTGTGATAGACTTACGAACACGGTACCCAGAAGTCGAAATTGTCTACTCTACAGCATCAGGTCCCACCATTGAGAAGCTCCCAAAATTTTTCACCACCCACGGTATTCCCAGTACTGTCATATCAGATAACGGACCCCCCTTCAACTCTGAGATGTTCTCAAACTTCGCCGATGAGCAAGGGTTTCACCACCACCGTGTTACGCCAGAGCAACCCAGAGCGAACGGCGCTGCTGAGATTTTTATGAAGACCCTAAACAAAGCTGAGAGAATAGCCCACTTAGAAAGACGAAATTGGAAGATACCTGTCCAGATGTTGATGGGTTTTAGGTCCACCCCACATGTTGCTACAGGACCGAGCAGTGATAGAGACCAGGCCATTAATGAGATAGACAGAAGTTACAAAAACAGGATTAAGAACTATAAAGATAAGAGGATCACACGATCCACGATTCAATATCGGGGATCACGTTTTAGTGAAACAGAAGAAGAGAGACAAATGGTTCACTTCATACGAACCGAACTTGTACACCATCGAGAAGACGGACGGATTCAGCGTCAAGGCGAGAAGATCAACCGACGAACGAACGATCTATCGAGATGCGAGCAGGTACAAGAAAGCGAACCTGGCAGACAATAGAACCGAAGCAGAACCGGAGACCCAAGCCACCGATGAGACGATCCAGAAGAACTCGACCGAGACGAGGGAACAGATCCAGGAGAATCCGACCGAAACGAGAGAACCGATCCAGGAGGACGAGAACGAAGTTGTAGAAGGAGCGAGACGTGAGAACCGGAACCGAGACGAGACGAGGCAGGAGAGCCTATCGACAACCACCGACGAACCGAAACACGAGCACCTGAGCGGAGGCAACCGGAACCAAACACGTAACAGAAGAAAACCAATATACTTGAATGACTATTTCACCGACAGTGACATCTTTGCAGACGGATCCCTTACTCCGTGATTTGTGGAGAGAGATGTAATATCTCACTCTATGAGATTGGACATATTTCTATTCTTTAACTTTGTTTGAATATACACTCAGTTTTCTTATGCGTGTACGCTGTGTTCGGACAAAAGAGTAGAAACTTTCCCCTTCAAAAGTCTTCGAGTCGGTCATCTTGACATAAGATGAATTCGGAACCGAATAAAAACTTTGTTTACAACTTATAAATCATCCAATAAGTAGATTTGAATGTGCAGAGCACACGGCTAAACACCATAGATATAACTCCATAGCATGAACATGACCTCGTTAATGCCAATGTATTAAAGAAGTTTTCAGCAACATTCAGAAACAGTAAATTATGCAATAAATTTGGGACTTCATAACTTCTCTATAAGTACACCGAATAATACAACAGAAATCCTTTCACCTCGTGTTTGATTTATTATCATGCTTACATGCTTCCATATTTATAATTTGAGATTTTCGTAAATGGAATTTTTCACATTTTGACTTCTGTTCACTTAAAAGAATGACGAATACGAATATACAATAGTTTCATATTGAAGAGCTTAGAACATAAGCTCTCGAATGGTGTATGGTCTATGTAAAATGAAATTGAAGTGCAGGAGAATCGTTTGAAGTGCGACATCATTTACGTGGTCTTTTCTTTATGATCAACTAAGTAGTAGACTACTTACAGTATTACTCCTAGATAATATTGGTGGCAGAACCATAAAGCAAGTTTATTTCATATGATTACATTTAAGCATTACATTCCAACCAAATTCACATCGATGACCAACATCATTGAAATAAGAGATGCGAAGAAGAACCGTTCAATCTCCCAACCAATGCTGTCATGAAAGGACAGAAATCAACCCTCATACTATATCGAAAGTGTCTGAAATGACTCGTAATTATTTGCTGCAGGATTATCCGTTCATTTGCCGTTGTTAATTATTCATCCGTTGTTTGCGAAAATTAATATATGGGCTGATATTCCACGCTGGGATTCGAACCCGAATACCATTGTTGTACCAGTGAGAACTCCGTCACAAGGCTAGAATTGCAGCTGCAAGGCGAATGGTTGCATTCCTCAGTCAACCAGAGACGAGATTGTGACATGACTATCAACAATTTGAAAAGCATGAATAGTTGAGATTAGCGCTTTCAGAGCAGAAACCTAACTCTGGTCTGTATTTTTGGAAACACAACCGGTCGCCTGTTATAAAGAATATTTTCCTTGCTGTCCTCTTAAGGTTGACATGTCTATCTTCAGAACATGTATTGTATTGATTCTCAATCGAGCATAATCTACACGGTTTGTAATCATGTCTACCAAAACCAACGCTAAAATCAAAACGCAGCAAGCCTCGAAGAGAGCCAAGCTGCTCTAGTTAGTCTATCCTAACGTTTGATTTTACAGATCATTAAAAAACAAAAGTGTTGAATTGCAGTACAGGCTTATTTCTTGGAGTCATCGTATGATTCTGATGCTTATAGTGAGTGTACATGTTAGAATCTGACAGCAAGTATTAGATAAACAGTGAGCAATCCGTTTTTGCAATTGCCTTTCGTAGGCTTGTGTTGCATCGTGATCAGCCGCATGTATTTCATTTTGTTATCTTTTGATGTATACCAAGAATAATAAAATTAATTGATGTCATTCAAGAATAATTAAATTGCCTTAGGTTCATTCTGAGATTTGTTTGCTTGCATGCTACAGGATTCCTCTATCACCCAACCACAGCGAACCTCCTGTCTAGTGTGTGGCGTTCTGCTTCTCAGCAAGCGTGAATTGGCAGCTGTGACGTCATCATAAATCTTTTGCATGACATGAATTTGCAAGGAAACTAACGAGCAGATAATCGGGATTGATAGAAAATCGTCGTACTTAAATATTCAGTGATAAAATTCGCTTCTGAATTTACATTTAAAGGTCAGCGAGTTCTGTACAGAGCGACTAAGCCATGAAAAAATATCTCTGCCAGATATGACAATTGATGTGCATTTCCTCAGCGGACGCGAGCTGCAATTAAGGTTTGATATGCAAATGCGCGCTTTTTCATATTGCGATCTATGAATTCGTCGCATCTACGAATAATATGAAAACATGCTTGTACACTTGAGATATGCCATATATATATACATAATTTTTTATACATACAATTTTTTCTTTAGTATCACAGTATTTGGTGAAGTATATACAGAAATGGTTCTGCCCGCAAAAAAATCAAAATAGCAATTTAGCACTAGCGCTTTCAATTTATCTTCAGGTGCTTAATTAAAAGATTAAGTATAATTAGCTAAGATAACACATAATTAATTAAAAACCTGAAGATAAAGCGAAAGCGCTAGTGCTAAATTGCTATTTTGATTTTTTGCTGGCAGAAACATTTCTGTATATATATATATATATATATATATATATATATATATATATATATATATATTGTCTATAGTTGCATTTAGTTGGTGGCTGCGTAGTTAGGGATTATCTCATGACTACTCAAATGGCTTTATTCTGAACAAGAACACATTTCCAGTGAATTCTGATAATGTAAAATATGATCACTGTTTGTTTAATCATAATTGGCGAATACAACTCAATGGCAACTAATTTTAAATTAGACGAGCGTGGGCCAAAAAGTTAAATCTGCAGAGGGACCAAAAAGTCCGTGTCTAGATCAAAAACTCTGGGCCGGTTCCGATTGTGGAACCGATTCCGAAGAACCCATTTTGTGATCTTCTACCCAGACTTGGCGAAAATACAAATGATAATATACGAAAATAACTTTTTTTTACCAGCATTGATCTATGAAAATCTGGACTATGGGAGAATTCAAGTGTTCTGAATCATCGCATGGTCCTCATGGCCTTGGCAACTTCCAGTACGGTGAGGGTACCGGTCGCGAACTCGTCCTGTTGTGCGGAAGTGAAGCTATTGATTGTGAGAAGCTCAGTTGTTGGGGGGGAGGGGGGGGACACGCGTTGAGAACTCGACTGTATTGCGAAGCAAGAAGAGACTTACGTTGCTGTGTGGAGTTGGCGCTGACGATGGCATGAGGACGACACTTGTGGCCTGTGAGAGCGTTGATGGCTCGCCATGCGGCGCTGTGGTGGCAGTTGTCTGTCGCGAGTTGGATGCTGTGCACAGCCTCTGAGATAAGTTCTTCGGCGCGACGTGCGTGCGTGAGCGTCAAGACCTGTCGAGCTGCTTTGGCTGCTTCGCTGTCGTTGCCGTGCTGTGTTGTAGCTCGTTGTACGACTCGCCTTGCCTGGGAGACGGCGCGGTCGTTGTCCAAGGGGGCTTTCGGTTGATCCGTCCTCTGATTGGAGAAAATTCGAATTGAGTAGGTTCGACTAGTCAAGATAACTCCTCTTTCTTCTGCATGATGCTTAAAGGATGAATAGATTGACCTGAATGAAGACTAAAAATGAGCTTGAAGTTGCGAAAAAATAAATCTATCTATTGAACTGATGTATTTCTGCACCACGCCATATTCAAATACCCGGTCAGCATGGCTGAATGAACACTTATTAAAGATTTAAATTTGTACTTCACATTGCGTCCGACTGCAGCGGTCACATGTGCGACAGGACATTGCCCCGATACGGAGACGAAAAACTGTTGCGATTTCGTCGGATTTTTTTCATAGCCCTGTAGCGCTTTGTCTCGGTTGTCGCGGTAGACACGATCTTTGTCTAAAACTGTAAAGTCGTAATCTTGCCGTTGTTATCCGCTTAATAAACGAACAAATACATCTGCTTAATACATCTGACACGAACAGGATGCGAGCTATATTACAGTATTTTCATTTTCCCCAGAACATGATCTTATTAATAATAGGATGGACATTTTATTATAGGTGCATATGTATTCAGCGTTTGTTGCTTCATAAGGTGTCAATGTAACACGAAATCCTGCCGTATTCTATCCCATCAAGGTGCTGCAGATCTGAAGTGTACATGTTCAAGTTACTAGGCATTCAGTTTAGATGCAGTTGTCTTCCATGCGTTTTCAATTTTGTCCGAGTACTTGTTGGTACATGTATTTGTATTGTGCAACTTGAAGATATTCAATGATTTCAGTCACTAAATTACAATCAGGATAACAATTGAAAGTCAATACAACTCTGCGCTGATCTGACTCAGTTATCAAAATGACTAACAACAAGCGAACTAAAGCGAATTTGGATTGTATAGCCTACATCTTCCAGTCATCTTCAAAAAAATCGACAAACAAATCAAGAATGTATTTCATCGTGAAAATATCAGCGTTAAAGTCTGGGCAAAATTACATGCTTCAAAACTGTTCATCAATAAAGACGGTAGAAGAATTCGGTCGCTAAACAAGAAATGGTTGAAACAGAGGGTGATTCGTCCTTGCTTAGGTCTTCATAAGGTTGCAAGCCCGGGCTCCTGAAAATTAAGTGTATTAACGCAAGCCATGGATCACCCGAGCTTCCATGTTTTCCAATTCAAAATTCCGGCTAGTCCAAGCTTGTACAGCAATCGTGTTGATGAAGCGTTAGCGTCACTATTCTCCCATTATACGCTGCTGACATAGACTGAGTTTTCTGGAGCGTTCTGATGCTACCGATTTCCAGTGACAATCTTGGGGCTCTGGCCTTTGAACAAAAGATCGCTAGGCCAAGCGCTTAACCACTGCCACGGAGACCCGATGACCTGCCGACTTCCAATGACACTCTTGGGGCTCTGGCCTTAGAACAAAAGATCGCTAGGACAAGCTCTTAACCACCGTGCCACTGAAACCATTGTATTTAAAGTACCCGTAATTGCATTATGTTGTTAAACTTCTTGTGCAATCCTTTTCGTGTAATATACTTATGTGACCTTAAGAGACGAACGCAGAAGTCTACATGCTCTAAATAAATTTTAATTAATAATTGTTAAGTTGTTCAAGTCTGAGGACATCATTTTGTTCTGGCTTATTACATGTATTTGCTGTGAATTCGGTGTAAGTCACAAACTTCCACTGTCTTTGATAATGATCGCACTTACGGACAGCGATTGCATGAGAAGTTAAGTATGTAGGCATTATTCGAACGTTCCAAAATTGAGTAGGAGTAACGGGAAGAAGTAGTCGAAAAATTGGAATGATAGATTTTGACAGACGGTAGCTGTGTTTGATAAAAGCCTTAGTCCCGCCGAACTAGGTGATCTGGGTATTACTTACTTCCACTGCGCATCAAAAGCTTCCAGGACCTCCTTGTTCTCTACAGAGACCTCTGGTTAAAGGAGAAGAGGATTGGGAATAGTTGCCAATATTCCCTTCACTTGACCTTCTACAATGGCCTCTGAAAGTATGAAGGATTGCAGACTGCCAGTTCGTCTGGGCATAGAAGAGAAAGACGTCCTTAGACATGAACAATTGAAGCACAAAATTCCTCAAGTGCCATAGACGCTACACAGCGAAACGGAACCGTGTTGTAAGATGAAACACAGCGTCTACGACTGCCAAGGAATTTGAAATGCTCAAGTCTGAGAATATGTTTCTATCCTCTGCACGTAGGCCTACCACTGCTATTTTATTGTAGTCGCTCCACCTGTTCCACATTTACACAGGAAGGGTTCATCTGAAGACACTCAGACCTCGGTATCCTCAATACATAGACTCTTGCATTGAACCAACGTAAACGAATCATCCATTTTCTTCGTATCCTCCAGTCCCGGGTGAGATCCGGTTTTTCAACAAGCCCTAGCTTACAATCTTGCCCTTCTTCATCAAGCAACTATTTTGGTAAACAAGGTCAATAGGAAGTCGAAAGTCAAATCAACATCCTCTGTCTAACTCATAATCTAATGCAAGATGTCCTCGACGCTATAATCATATCGAGTACAGTAGACTATAATCATCGCAGAATAATAAAGCCACTTGGACATAATATGCTTATTTCCATGAATGCCAAGTTGATGCAGCATCTTTCAACAGTTATTTAGAAGTAATATGAATATTATTCAGTGAGCCTATTTTCTTAATGGCTGACCAAATCCTAAATCAAAGCATAAGTTTATACAGGTTTATGATTGGTTTTCTATTATTGGATTCGATTATGAACTTGACGATTCACAGGTCCCTAGTCCCTCTACAGCACTGTTCGTCTTTCCGCGTGGAAATACTGGAGTAGGGGCATCTTGTAAAGACAGCATCATGAAGCAGTGTCTGTTATTGAATGCTTGTTATCTTCGAATGATTTTTGCATTTTCTGCTTTACAGGTTTCTTCGAACATCTAAATTCACATTTGAAATGGCAGCTGCATTTGAGGAAGGTAAGTTTTGCGTATTGACTACATGGATAAATAGTGAAAGCATGCCCACACGTTCGTGTTTCCGCTTTTAGTCTTCTTTCAGGCGCTATCAGCGTGTCACTTCCACCAGTCACAGTTTCAATTATCTTCATCAACGTGTCCACAGTGATGGTTCCAAAACCCTTTCTTCAATTTGCTTATTTGTCATATTGCAGCTAGAGCATTGGATTAAATAGATAGATGATGTTTCAGAGCTTTCTCTTGTGTATTTTTAAAATATTTGCTTCTTTTAGTTGACATGGAAATTCCTTCAGAAGTACTAGTGGTGAGATGTCCTGAATGTGCATGGACAGATGACACATTAAATGTGAAAGACAGTTCTTTTGTGGAATAATGTTCGATTATGTTGTTCATAGCATCTTGGTCTTGTGGCGGTATGTTTGTTAGGGAAAAGCTGGTCTCTAAATGAGCTGGTATGGATCGGTGATTTTGACAAGATTCATGAATGTTTCGTAAGGCCGTTGTAGCTAGAGGCAGCAGATCTTATACCAGGCCATTTATAGAACAGTTGACGCTAATGGGTGAAATCAGCGGTCATCTGCAAATTCTCGAACAGAAATGTAGATTTTATGTTATGGTTCCTTTCTATCCATGCCGCTACTATACTCATCGTCAGCATAGTCAATTTTATGAAGCCACGACATAGTAGTTCAGTCATTGACTTAGGCTACGTGAGCCCTTGAATGTTGAAAGTGATATTATCCATGGAATAGCATTTCCATGATCTCCTGTATGTAATGGTTGTTTCATAGCTAAATCTAGTTACACAGGGCTCGAGAAAAGAACAAGGTGACATATACCCATGATGTAACCGCTTACCTTCACACGGTACTTATGACGTCCAACATATGTAGAGAACTAGCTAACAACGATAGGGGTACCAATGTCGAATACCGGTTGTGCTTATACAATCATGACGGGTTACCTGAAATGACGAAATTTTATACGTGCACGTTGCTTTTGGTGTCCAATATGTCTGTGTTGTCTGCATCTAGGGATGCAACGGATTTGAAAAATCCCCATACACCCACAGGAATAAACACCTAATTTACATATTATTTTTCTTCTTTTAGAATAACTGATATCCGATATTTCATTGTCACTACAATTACCTATAGTTTGTCACTACAATTTCCTTTAGCCTTTGTCATCTTGTCAACTCATGCATTTTTTATAATACAACCGAACTCAGATGCATGCATTTGCATTGAAATGGCTTTTCAATGGTTGACAAGCCGTCGAAGAGTGGGTTCCAATTGATACTATTTGTTTTTAGCAAAAATAACAATACCGGCCAAATGGCTTCATATAATGCGCTTGCCCAGGTCTCATAGAAATATTTACAGTCAGCTGAGTCAGCCTGTCATCCTGGATATAATTTTCTTCATAATTCGAAATTTCGATGCAAACTCATTGATCAATGTGAGATGAAACTACTTTCATGTTTTGACTATTCGCCTATTATTTCTATGTAGGTTCTTCATCAACGAATGAGACTTAATTTAAATCGGAATCTTCGTGCAGGATTTTAACTTTTTCTAACTAACTTAAGGTACTTTTTGTTTTTCTCCCAACTTTTTTCTGTTGCAAGTGTGGCTGTAAGCTTTGCATTGTATCTGTAGCAGGACGACCTATCTTTGAGGACATTTTGAGTATCGATGCTCGACCAATCAGAACACACCGTTATGTTGCAAGGGCAAGCGCGATGAATTATTGATAAGGCAAGCGTGGAATACTCCTATCCCTCAGAGACACGAGGGGGTTTCAGTGGACCACGGGGCCATATTTTTCTATTTTTCTATTTTCAACCGCTCATACCCTTGTAAAATCATAATTTTTGACAGTGATTCTGCGTGTGATATTTCATTTCAACTGAATCAGTAAAAGTATGGCGTAGGGGTCCACTGGACCCCTTCCGGTCTCAGAGGGTGTAGAAATTCCCATCCAAAAATGTGTAACAGGATGCTTTTGGTGCACATTTCGTTGCATTTCTTTACACCACTGATTAATGTCCTTGCCAATGACGACATTTAGAAAATTTCTTTTAGCTCGGCAAGTTGAACGAAATTCAGTCAAAGCGATACATTTTCCAGTGCAGGCATGCTAAGTTTTCATCAATTTTAGCTTTGAAGCTATTCTCTTGTGATGTCGTCCGTTGCAGCACAGATTTGGAATAAGTGTGCGCTATGAAGTAAGCACATTGGAATGCGGGATAGAAGATGAATTTGAGTTTAGATGGATGATAATGGTTCTACACCACCAAAATTTAAGGAAATTTAAGGTGCCAATTTATACACGAGAATATGATAGGAGTCGAAACGCATCGTGTTAGCCTGCACCACTGATACAAAATGTTAGGGACAAATCGAATTCATGTAGACCTTTTTACTATTTACTACAACCGCAAATGAGTGTTTACTGAGACTTTTTCAGCATATCATGCATCACCTTACATGACCATCAAAGCATATAATTTAATGAAATTTTTGATGTGCCTCTATGGAAACATGTCAGTACACCTGTGACTACTTTTTGCCAAGGGTGTCCCCACAGTAAGTAGATAAAAATTATTTATTTAACTATGATAAATCAATATTTTTCAACTATTTTTGAAAGTTTTGATTTTCCGTCCACTAACATTTGATTTTACGAATGCGATACACTTACATATTTTCTGGAGCACTGCGACTACGATACAAGTCGTGATTTCTTACATCGACTTCTGTAAATACATCGCAAGGCATCATTTGAATGATAAGTTACAATGTAACGACCGGGATGAAATAAACATATAGAATAACACATAGCGAGTTTATGTGTTTATTTTTTTTGCAATATGTAATTGCTAAAATTAAGAACTGACTCGTGGAACGAAGGCATGTGCCCACGATAAACACTTATATGTGTATGAAGTACCGGATCGAATGTTTACTGTCCGTAAAAATTTCAAGAATGTAACGACCGGGAAAGTGTGAATCCCACCGTGTACCTGTCTGTTTGGTTTGGAAATGACAAAGCATTTGTATGTAAGTCAAGCATGAATTCATGTTAAATGTCCTGATAATTTCCGTAATTGATTTTGGTTTGTGCAATGCTTTCGCTCCTATCATCGGGTTTGATACACACGGTCAGCGATGAATTGAAAAGTATGTTTTGTGTGATTGTGTAACTGACGCCTGTCGAAGTCTAAAATATGAATCTTGCAAAGATAGTGGGGTACTCAGGTTTATAGGTCCGGTGAGAGATTCCAGTACCATCACGTGTAGTGGAGCAGATCTGAGGAAGGTCGGATGGAGCAGACAAGAATTCATCAAGATGCTGAAGATGCTCAGGAAAGGCTGATTGAGATGCTTCCTATCTTCCAACAGCACCATACTGTGAAACGATATCAAGCTGAAGAGATTCGCCGACAGAAACAGTTTCTCTCAGAGGACTCTATTGTTCTTCACTTTGACTTTAGTGAGAAGTTTACTTGTTGACAGCAAGATGCCATTCAAAGCACATATTGGCAGGCATGGGATTTTTCCGGCTTTTTCGGCTTTTTGAAATCATTTTGATAATTTCGTTTGATAAGCAAAATAAGCACGTTTTGGCAATGGGGTGTTGGGAGGGGGGGAGTCATGACAGAAGATGTCTGTGAAATATTGTGAAAATAATTCAGATCTGCATTGTACCTAGTTTTATTATTATTCTGATGTATTGTACCTAATTTTTAATATGAACATTATTGATTAGTCTTTCTTTTTTTGATCACATAGGCACCTATGTTTTAGTGTTATTTGTTTATACAGTTTAAAAGTATGTATTATTTTAAGTAGTCTTGTAATTACTACGTGCTTACATGGTATCTATCTACTTGTGTATTATTCTAGACAAAATGGAAATTGACAAAGGTATTAAAAACGCCTGGAAGAATATTATCGGATGGCAGTATGGCCAGAGATGTTTTCAAGAAAATGCCGAAGCCTGGCATCGCTCGTTGCACTCTCTGCAGCAAGGATTTGAATTACGCGGCTGAATGGTTGAAAACGCTAATTAGACGATTTCTAGGCTTTCTGGGGAACTATAGCCTCAAAATTTTTTGCTGCTTCGCGGCAATTACAGGCTTGCTAAACGCTCGCCATGCGCCGCTGATTCAGCTACTTTTTAAAATTGCGGCTTTTTATAATTGGTTCAATCCCATGCCTGTATTGGGCGCAGTCAACAGTGGCAATCTTCACCGTTGCTGTCTACAGGCGTGATCATGATCCACAAATGATCGCTCTGGTGTCCGATGATCCGGATCAGACAAGAGCGACTATTCCAGTCTATATGTCATTCATCATGGACGAGTTCATCAACGCACTATTTATGGAGTGACGGACCGTCGTCGCAATTCAGGAACCGATTTATCGTTCTTTTTTTGAAAAATTTGAAAGATCGGTATTACCTGGACGGTGCTTCATGGAATTTTTTCACCACGTCGCATGGTAAGGGCGCCATCAACGGAGTAGGCGGTACACTAAAACACCATGCCTTTAATAAGATAAGGTCACATAAGTCGATAGTACATTATGCGAAAGGATTTGCCGACTTACACAAAATTCGATGCATTCATGTGAGCTCTGACTTTCTTAAAGAACGCATAACTAACTTTGTACTTGATGACGCACCGGCTCAATTTGCTATCAAAAAATCTCATTGGTGACAAATTTCAGATTCTGATGTAGTTTTGTCTTCTTTGTTGCGCGATTTACCAATACTCATTCGATATAATGTCGGCGATTGGGTGATTGTCAGTTATGACGACATTGAGTATCCCGGACAAATGACACTCGTTATAGAAGACGACTATACAAAATGAATATTATGCACCGACAACGGGGATTGTTCATGTGGCCAAAGCCTAGAGATCACATTTTCTACCATGGCGAGGATATTTCAAGAACAATTTCAGCGGCTGAAAATGTTGAACAATTACTCTTTCCATTTTTGAACTTTTATTACTCTGATTAACCGTTGTGTCTGAGTTTTACTCTCCGTTGAACTATATTAGAAGCGTTGATGTTCTTTTTACAGCAATAAATTCATATGAACATAATGTGTTCTTACATATTATGAATGCAAGGGAAATAGGGATGTAGAAGCATTTACATTTTCTTTTTTTTCGTAACGACCAGGATGCTATAATTTCAAAAGTTTCAAAATAACCACTTTCCGGGAGCGTAGCAAAACTTTGTCAAGCAAAATGTGCATTTCAGGAACACTACATAAAAAAATTACGATGTGACATTCAGTATTTGGACATTAATCAAAGGTTACTTAATAAAAGTAAAATAGTCAAATTTCTGGCTGTAACGACCAGGAAGGCATTTACAAATGTTTCATCATAACAACAAGAATAGTCGGTGCCCGAAAATTCCTGGTATGATAGCCTACCATGAGCTATTTATGTACAAGAAGTTTCAGGTTCTTGTGCAATGCAGTTTCGTTTTGCCAGTTCGAAAACAATCGAAATGTAACGACCGGGATTACCCGTACGAAAGAAATACCAGTTTCGTATATGAAAAAATATATATGTTCATTGTATGATCTTATATAAAATTTTATCTAGGATCATAGTACGTTCTTATATACGAAGCGCTACATTTTTCACAAAAATTCTTATAAGAAAGAGGTCCCAGTCTTATATAAGAAATCATATAAAAACTTACTCATGATCTTATATAAAATTTTACCTAGGATCATAGTACGTTCTTATATACGAAGCGCTACATTTTCCACAATAATTCTTATAAGAAAGAAATTCCAGTCTTACATCAGAAATTATATAAGAGCTCATTCATGATCTTATATAAAAATTTACTTATGATCTTAATACAGTCTTATATATGAAACTCAAGATTGTTCTAAAATATCTAACATACTAAACAATTAGGCTACTGAAAATTTTATTGTAATTGACAAATACAAAAAAACGTGCGTAATTGGATAAAACATTTGATGGAGTAACCGAATCAACATACATGTATACACACAAAATTACTGCTATACATAGTGTTATGAAAGTATATGAACAAAACTATATCGAAAACGTTCATATCACACAAAGTTAATTATTTTCTTGAATCGGTACATTTTTGATTTATGTAATGATTTATTTTGCCGTCCTTCTCCAAAGGGTACAACCCTTTTAAGAATTCTCTTATCGAATTCACTTTGTTCTCGTCTAAAGCAGGTCTATCACCTGTTCCTCTACAATTCGAGGATGCAAGTTCTTCTTTCGAGAAGAAATGACTGGCTAGGCTTCTAGCCAATTTACTGGCTGACTTTCCAGCTCTGTGCTCAATGCAAAGTTTTTTCTTCAACTTTGAACTGATCAATACATCCGGTGCCTTATCCGTTAAGACGACTTGCTTGTCTTCCTCCTCTGCTGCTCCATTTGTGCCAGCACAAGTCCTCAGCTCAGTCAGATTCTTCACCACTGCTTCCAACCTGTCCACCACACCTCTTAAATCACTTCCTTCTCGGACCTTCTTCTTCAATTTGGTTTCCCGTGAACGCAGTTCTTCTGAAAGAGAATTATAATACATGTACATTCAATTTATTTAAACAAAATTCTACTTATTTCGCACATTTGATTTTTATGATTTTTATTTCACGCAACTATTTTTGAGCTTAATTTACAACGTAAAGATATGGTATGAGTATCTATTAGATGCATGTTATAAGCAAACTTCGTTATAACGTATACAGGTACATCGATTTACCGTATAAAATGTTGTTGTCCCGTTCTATACGTTATATCGAGGTTCAACTGTACGTTGTATCAACTTTCAGTGCTTTAGACAGACATTATTAGTAAACGTATTGCGATCTTGTGCGAACGTTACCGATATACTATATGTTAATTCTGAGCGTGCGGATAGCAAACCTGATATCATTCTTGGCTATAATTCTTGGAAAGGAGGAGTCGACTTGATGGACTCAAGCAATTAATTAACAGTGAACAAATCATGTATGGGGATCACTACAATGGTCAGCAAGTCATTTTTGATAAGCCATAGTTGACCAATCTCCGAGTCAGCATATTCAGATAAAAGATAAGTAATCTTGACTCGACTTTATTTAATGGTCACGTTTTTACAAATAAAATTCTTTTCTAAGGTAAAATATAGACGGGCCTTCGGCGTCTTGCGCCTTCGGCGGTCGATGGATCTTTTATTTTTGATAAGGTTTGAAAGAGAATTAAAGTTGCGGGCCACTTGTAGTTTGACAAATGCTCGTGGGCCACTCAGGATGCAACTGCGTCTGCGGGCCACTTAGAGTATCACAGGCGCTCGCGGACCACCCAATTTGTGTCGGCGGGCCACGCGTTGCCCACCCCTGACCTACAGACGTGGAAAAAAGTTTATGATAATTTCACCAGAAAGCCGATTTTTCATGTAATCTTCTTATGGAAGCTTTTGAACTAGTTTATCATAGTTATACGTAATGAAGCATGTATGACATCATCTCTAGGTAGTCTCTGAGCATTTTTTAAAAAAATCGCTGATATCTGAAGTCGATTTCTGATTTTTTAGGTAGGCCTATGAAATGCACAAAAATATCGATTTTTGAACATTTTCCCTGATTCAATAAATCTGCAGTAAATCTTATGATATAGGATAAATGCAGCAATTATTGCTTAAATTCAGCAAATAAAAACACTTGCAATGCCACAAATGCTCATTTATTATTTCCAGGGATGAACGTCAGTACTTTGTGGGATAACCTTTGTTTTCCAGAACTCTTTGGATTCTCCTGGGCATGGATTCGACAAGTCTCTCACATTCTTCGCGGGAAATTGCGATCCATGACAGTTTGATGTTGCGAATGAGTTCGTGAATGTTGGAGTGCTTTTGAGCATTGACTTTCACTTTCATGCTTTGCCATAGATTCTCAATGGGGTTGAGGTCTGGGCTGTTACCGGGCCAGTCCAGAACCTCAATCCCCTTGTCCTCAAACCATTTCATTGTTCTCTTGGACGAATGGCACGGCGCGTTGTCCTGCTGAAAGACTCTTGTACTCGAAATGTTCATGAAGGGAATGAGCTTTTCGTCCAGCACATCGATGTACTTCTCAGAATTCAATCGAACGCCTTTCGGAAGAACTGTAAGGCCACCCCTTCCATGAAAGCTGAAGCAGCCCCAAATCATTACGGATGGGGGGTGCTTCACCGTCTTGTCAGTGTACCTTTCATGAATTGAGTTTGAACCTGAAGGTCTTCTAACGTACTGATGCTGCTGATGGAATTGCAAGAATGTCGATTCATCACTAAATGTCACTTTCTTCCACTGGTCGATGGTCCAGTTGACATGCGCTTTGCACCATTCCAAGCGCTTGACTCGAGCCTTGGCGGAGATAAAGGGTTTACGACGAGGGGTTCGTGCTGGTAGCTTGAACTTCTTGCATAATCGATTTCTTATTGTCTTTGTGGTGATACTATCGAGGACAGGTGACATAAGCCGTTGAATTTCCGTAGACGTAACAAATGGATCCGTTTTTGCAATTCGATGAATGCGATTGTCAGTTCTATCTGACGTCTTTGGAGGTCTTCCGGAGCGAGACTTGACATTGTGAGTTCCAGTTTCTCTGTACCGTTTCAAAATATTTGACACTGTATTTTGTGATATTGAATACTCATATGCAATAGCAGCTTGTGTTTTGAACGTGTGCTTCCTAAGAGCAACGACAGCGGCTTTAACAGAAGGCGATACTTGCTTGCGCTTGCCCATCTTTGCGAAGAGACTCTGAGAGATTGACTACATTGTATGAACTTGACAATGAAGTTGACTCGATGATTTTGATTGGATATCGATTAGGGAACATCAAACCAGCACACTCGTGTCTATTCATAAAGCGTGAGAACAGCGATGCATCATTTCAGGTGAACGTCGAAATTCATCCACTTTTGTGCATAATAACCATAGTTTCTGAAGAATGTCTAAAACTGCTAAAATGCCAAAAAGGTATGTTTTTGTATGTTTTTGTATACTTTGTGGGCCTATATGTGTATTCTGTTAGGCCATGATGCGATTTGACTCGATTTAAGTCATTTCTGATAGCGAAAAGTCAGCAAACCTATAATTTTCTATGAATTCGGAATTTATCATAAACTTTTTTCCACGTCTGTAAATAATGATGTTCTGAAGTTTGGTAATGATCGAATTAGTTTAACGATCTCTATGCGAACTTAGATATTTGGGGGGAGATAAGGCAACAGTACCGGCAAGCTTTACTCTTTGAGTACTATACTTTTAGGAAACAAATTATATTACACATGACCTAGCATCATTAATGTTTATGATGATTAAGTTGGTATATTAAAAGCACTCTAAATGAAGGCCTTTTTCACTTACCATTTTCATTTTCAAGAGTTTCTATCCTTCTCTTCAACCTTCTTATCTCTTCACCATCATCCACGTCCCGTTTTGAGATTGTTTGGTGTTTCACTTGGTCAGACGTACTCTCTGCGCTGGATACGAATTTCCCCCAGCTTTTCTTCTTCAGTTGTAGATCCTTCAATGAATTCTCCGCGTCTTTCCGGTCTTCCTTGGGAGTCGTAAGAATCAATCCGGTATACTCCTTTTTTGAACGACCCCATTTAACAGTCACTTTTTCATTTAGTTTGAAAAGTCCTTTAACTAGAACGTCGTCACTCAAAATGGATAGTGAGCGATCAGAGTCAAATTCCACTACAGCGAACATGGTCGAAGATAGTAACACGATGGAACACAAAATAAGATGAAGACTAATGGGTTTCGATACCAGATTTCTTAGAAATACTCGTCTCGTCGTCCTATTGGATGATGTAGACAATAGACAATGAGCTGGCTTGGGAATATTGTCTCAGTCACTACCTGCTGTGTACTGTCAATTTTGCTTGTGAGGATTGAGATGGAGTCTCGCTTTGCACGATACCGACGTCGGAAACGTTTATTGACTGAAGCAAATACCTCGGACAATAGTGATTCATCTCAATCTACATTGTCGTCTATTGATTCCACCGATCCTTCTGTATCTCAAAATGAAGTTGAAGAAGATTTAATACCAAGTGTTCAAATTGAAACCCGTGATAACAGTGATTCGGAAAATATTGTGCTTATTGATCAAGCTGATTGTCTCGAAGTTGATGATTCAATGTCCACTACCTCGTGGGATAGTGATTCGTCGAGTGATTTTTCCTATTTGAATGAATCGAATGATGATGATTTGGCTAAATCTATTTTCTCAGGATCTTCGTTGACCATTCGTGAGTCATTGCTGGAAATATCAAAGTTTATTACTAAGAATAGACGAAAATGGAGTATAATACCTGGTCTACTGCAACTACTGAAATCTCATTCGCATCCCCAGAACAGAATTGTATCATCGAAATGGCAATTTGAGAAACGTCTTTCTGATTTGAAAGCGAAAGATGGGCTAACTACTACTACTCTTTGATATTGTCGATTGTGTAAGCATGTCATTCCTCAAGATGCCGCTACAACGTGTAACTCATGTGCCTCATGCACCATGCATTCTCCAACGGATTTAAGTCCGGGCTGTTACCAGGCCATTCAAGAAGTTGAATCCTTTTGTTTTGCAGCCACTTGGTGACCATCCGGCTCCGATGGCACGGGGCTCCATCTTGCATGAATATCGTACAACCGGAGATGTTCATGTGAGTCGTAAGCTTCTCTTTCAAGGTTCTCTCCATTAATTGTCACTTTTGGAGGAACAAATGACAGTGCGCTCCTACCTTGAGACGACAGACAACCCCACGTACACCATCACGGATTGAGGGTGTTTCATGGTGGAGACAACATAACGGGATTGTACCTTTGGCTAGAAGGACGTGGAATTCTAAGAACTCTGCTTCCAAACGATTGTATTGCACTCTCATCGGACCATAACACCCTCCTCCACATGTCGTTGTCCAGTTGATATGCCGTCGAGCGAAGGATAACCTCATCATTCTCATTCGTGTAGTCAAAAACGGTTTTCTGGTGGGACGAAATGATCTCAAACCTAAGTCTTTGGTCAAGCGACGTGAAACAAGCATTTTGCTTACATGGATTCCCCTCGACGCAAATTCAGTAGAGTTATTTCCGGTTGTGCATTCAGGATTATGGACAGCCATTCGACGAATTATTCGGTCGCAATGCCTTGAAGTCTACCTGGGTCGTCCGGTGCGCTTCTTATCCACGAAAGATTTTGTTGACGAATATTTTGACAATGGTGTTATGAACAGCAGTCTTTGAAATGTTCAAGATACTTGCAATGAGGCGTTCAGTTTTCCCAAAGTTCTTATATGCAATGATTTGTGCTCGCAATTCCGGTGTCAGTGTATTCGCACGACCCATCGTGAAGTGACGTGAAAAGCTATGATTTGTTATACGTTGCATATTCAAAAATTCAAATTTTAAAACATAGATATCAAATCGAAATGAAACTTTGATTGTTCAATTAGGGAACTTCGTAAGCGCATTCGTCACATGACTCATCAGTAAGCACGAGAAAGAAATTGCATACATAAAAACACCACAAATGCCGAATAGCATAGAAATTTGTGCATGGTCTTAAAGTTTTGTTAGGGACTGAACGTAATCTTGTGTAATAATTATAGTTATATTATATAGGATTTGGAAAATGTACCTTTATTACCAAAAATGTCGCGTTGTAGAAATTCCTGAAGGCAAAACCCTGTCGCAGTGCGTTTCGGTACGTAGGCCTACATGATTTTTTGCAGTAACCTTGAGGCCATGGTGCTATAGCTTTTACACGGGTTTGTATTGATGCATGTCAAAAGTATAAGCGAGTTATATGCTACAAATGAATGTCATCGCATTTATAAGTCAAAGAATTGGAGGCATCAATCCATGCTGGCTTTCCTTAGACTCACTAGGGAGGGAGGCCTCCTACTGAGTTGCTTAGAAGATTGATGTTGGATCATTGAAACAAGCTGTTCAGTTTATGCGAATGAGTGAGATGTATTGCATGAGGTTGATAAATAGGCCGCAGATATTTAGATGATAATATACACAATTTGATAATACTTGTATACATATATTTTCCGTTGAATTTTTTATAACACTGCCACTTTCACTGTGATTTTCGTGAAATACGTGTAACTAGCCAAAAAGTTGATCTGTATGATAATTATTTTGCATCCAGTAATAAAGACTAATATGATACTGAATTGATCTGAAATGTGTAGCCCATTTTTAAATAACCACCTGAAACTTTCTGAGTTATAGATTGAAAAATACTGAATCTACCAGGTCTGAGTATCTGCTGATGACTGACGAGTACTAAGACGCGTACCTGCTGATGACTGACGGACTGCAGTATTATGTTTTATGTCCCTTAATCGGTAGCTGAAGTAGTGGTCGATGTATTGTATTTCAAATGAAGAAATGTGGGATTGCATGAAGTATTATAGACGGAATAAGAAGCTGGCGATAACAAATTCAAGTGAAGAAATAGTATTTTCCATGTGTAGTCTCATAGTGTGTATAGTTTCATTGGTTTCAGTGTAGTAGAGTGTCATTGCAGTTCTATTGTTTACCTCCATTATCCACTTACCATTATCCAGCATGTGTAGTGTCAGATACAGTGTAGCATTAGTTCACTTGTAATCGGTGTAGTAGTATCATTGTAATTCCATGTTTTACCTCCACTTTTCCAATTTTTATCCATCGGTCTCCTGTTGTTTTATAATATCCATTTTTAATCTCCTTAACCTATGGTGACCATTGTCCTATTCTATTTCCACTACCAGCATCTGTAGTCGGTAGAGTATATTAGACGTTTGTTTTGAACGTGCATGCGGCAGTGTTTGGAATCTATGGTATTAGTATGAAGCTTTTACGTCACTACTCCCCATACTTGGGACTTGGACGGTGCTGGCATAGTCAGACTTAAGAAGCGTTGTAGTACTTTTAGTCCGGATGCCCTTCCTGCCGACTTCCAATGACACCTTCGGGGCTCGACCTCTAGACCAAAAGATCGCTAGGCGTAGCACTTAACCACTGTGCCACGGAGACCACAGTATGTTAACAGTAATAATGAATAGTGTTACAAGTCTTAAGATTTCCATTTTTACCAGATATTGGGCCAAAGCTGATGAATTTTAATTCGTTGCTACGAGAAAGCTCCATTGAGTTCTTTTAAGAACTGATTAATCCAATGGTTACGCACACTTGCGGATTGGAGAACGCCATCAGTCCTCATTAGGACTACTTCAATCAAAAAATTAAATTAGTAAGCATCATATTCTAATTATAAATGGCTGCTGTTATGATTTTCATCATCGTATGAGAATTACCAGTATTGCACTATTTGTTAAATAATTTGACTGCCGTATACATTGCTGTAGTGAATGTAGATTGCGTCATACTTCAACCACTAAAAATTTTCATAGCTTCTGTGTGCTAAGATGCGCGACATCAACTATCCGATATGCTTCAGCAACTCGTGGCTTCTGGTAAATACATTATCAGTAAACAGGAATGCTCACACAAAATTCAACGAGAGAACAGTGGTGTCAACGATCAATGACAATGACAGCCTTGCATCATAAAACTATGACTTGGTTACAAAAATAGTGCATTTTTGTACCAGCATGTAGCCTAATATTCGCAATCTACACACGTTCATACAATTCGTGGTAGTGCATAACTTGATGGCATATTACTCGTATGTCGTTATAGCGCTCTTCTACAAAGCTTGATGCAAAAATTATGGGTTTATTTTTTCTCTTTCCTAAGTTAAGGATTCGTTTTTTGTCGCTTTTTTTTAAATAGGAATTGGCTGGGTGGTCTGCTCACACATTTCGGAGTCATCTACAAAAATGAAAGGCCTACAACCTATAGGATACTCTGAAAATACATGTAGGGGAGGGTGGGGCACACTGAACATGCTGCTGAAGTTTTCTCGATAATTCGAATATACTGAATCAAATGAGCCAAAATCAAACTCAAATGAAAAGTTGAGGCTATGTTCAGCAATCTGTGCGTTGTCGGACGTTTCTGTGAAAATTAATCTCCTCACTTTATGAATTTAAAATGTTTTACCAAAGTGGTTCAATGTGTCCCACCCTCCACCACTTCGTGCAGCAAGTAACCAAATCGAAGGTTAACCTCATGGTATGACCGTGTGCATCACAGGATTAATGATTGCGATCCTCCTGCTCCTGAAGATAATAGCAGTGAGCTATTGAAATAGATCGACCTGATCTCAATAAATCAACCTGTCTTTTCCCAAAGATCACGATAACATGACCAGTCAATGCCCTTTCGAAACTCTACAATCCGTGGTGACCGGGGTGTAATAATTCCAAACGTAATTCAAGAATCTAACAACATGGATGTGCAGCTCGAATAGACGCAGTAACAATCGAAGTAGTAGGCTCATCAATGCGCACGAATAGAATCCTCAAAGGACTTCATGATTTCTACTCCTCATCTCTACCAAATGTCTGTCATACACATTTTCTTTGGTAAATCCCGAATTTGATTTCAGGTATGCACAGCAAAGAATGTTGGCATTGACTGTATTCTGAATTTATTTCAGATGGAAGCACCGAGGATTTACTCAGCTCACTTCAGGCGAAGTATTTGAAGTTACTAGCCGACAGCAAGCGGTTGGAGAATGCTCAGGCTACATGTCGTCAAGATATAGCGACATTAAAGTCCGAAAACAACATTCTGAGGGAAACGAATAGGCAACAGCAGAAAGAATTGGCTACTGAACGATGCAAAAGGAAAGAGGCCGAAGCAAAGTTTAAGAACCTACAGGGTGAGTTTTTCGTAACTGAATGTTTAAGTCAATCAGAAAATCAACATAATTCAAGATGGGCCATTCCATTTATCAGTGACGTGACATATTAAATTCCTTAAATGACATAAAAGTATGAATATTGTGAATTAGAGCTTGATATTTCATTCATATCTACTCTTGGTCATCAAGTATCAATTGTAAGAAACTGGACATTTTTTTCAAATTTGACTTTGATTAGTTTCAGTTTTAAGATGTCTCAGTGACGTGACATTTTCTTCCCTAGATTTTGATACTATCTCCTAAATTTTGAAATTCTTCTAAATTCTGTCGAAATTATTCTAACTGTTATAAGGGTTTCCATGCTAGAGCGCTACTTAACATCATCGTAAAACTTATTTTGATAGAAAGTTGAAACTTCGTGTTGAATTTAGCGATGGCCCATCTCAGTGACGTGACCCTCTGAAAATGCTAACACAAAAGGATTTGTAAATGATATCAAATTCGTCTATTTTGCATCATAATTATTCAAAATGAGAAAAACTCAGTTTTCCATAGTGTATACATTTATTTAATTCAATAGATCAATCATTTCATTGATCGAGAAGACTAGAAAATCAAGAAAGTCTACATATGGTCACACAAATCGGAGTTGTAGACGACTCCCACAGCCTAATGGGATAGGGTCGTCCAACAATCGTAAGATGTCCTCGATGGGGTAGTCAAGGATGTCTTCCTTGTTTGGCCATTTGTATGTACCGACACTTGTAGCCTCCAGACTTGCCACCGTGACCCGACCAGGGACAGTGACTTCTCGGACAAGTCCGCGGTATTCTTGGCCTTCGTAATTAAATGCCACCCACTTTATAACTTCAAGATTCATTTGGAAAGCAGGGGCAGCGATCGGCGCGGTCACCTCCTCTTCTATCGCGTCAACAATGTCTCTCTGCCGGATAATGACCTTCAATTGCTTCGACGACGTTGACGTGAGAGACATCAAGATGGAATTGTCATTGTCATCTTTCTTCTAAAAATGATGGTGCTCTCTGATGCCAACAACATTTTGACTGTCAGACCACATCTCGTCGATCTTCTTGATGGTTGTCGGGTCACGAATGACGTGCTCTTGCACATCGACAAATGTGATGCCTGGTAAAAATAGCTTGGCGGCATTGAGAAAATCAGTCGCGTCCTTCACCACTTCTTTAACAGCCCGAACCTTCATCCAAACCGTGGACTTGGCGCGGCCACCAATGACATCAACCAGACTTTTCCCGTGAGCGGTGGCAAAGAACGTCTACGAGGTCACTGTAAGCGAAAAACAGGTGCGGGCAGCACAGGAAATGGTCCATTTGTTTTTGAACTGCGCTGCGCACCCGTCTGAAAAAAATCGCACAGATTGGATGTTGGGATACTCATTCCTGATTAGGGAGAACAGTTCTTCCAAGTAGGTCATGACAGCGTGCTTGTCGTGATTGAGGTCTCCAGACACGATGGCTAACTGACCCCCAGTGACTTCTTTGGTCCACAGTGCACACGTGAAAATGGTTACCTGGAAGAAAAAAAATCCTGCATTGTATGTAGGGCCCAGTAAAATTTGCATTAAATATTTGTTAACATGCATTTGATATCAAATTAATTTTACAAATCAATTTTTATCTTGAACCAACATTATCTTGCTTTACTAGTCAAACAAAGAAAACAAAAATTAAGAAGAAAACCTAACTGAAATGATATAATTTTTATCAATTCATTAATTTATATAAAAAAATAATAAAAGCATAAAATCCGAAGCTGTTGAATAAATCAAAATCATAACATTAACAGAACCATGCATAATGACTAAGAATATTACGAGCTTAAAAATGATGAACTTTCATTTGTCAAGCTAATTTAGGTCAGCCAAAAGTTCATCTATCATGTTAAAAAAATACTTGTCGTGAAAATTATAAATAATCCGCATGTAAGACATTGTCTACACATTTTGTATACTCATATGTCAATCCGTGTATCCATGTGTAGTTTTTAGACTAAATTTTGCCTGAGTTTACTGAATTTATCCTACACCTACATTAATTATCTTACATGATAGTATCATGCGACGAGAGGCAAAACGTATTCATAATATTAGATAGGCCCTAAATTTTACATACGCAAAAATTAAAAACAAGCATTCTTATAATTATGGTGAATATTCTAGCCACGATACAACTAGAATATGCTTAGATTTTGCATTAAGAATACTGATATCTATGAAATTGAAAGCAAATAGGTTAATTCTCCGAACGTTTTCGGCCATTCTTTTCAGGAGTTACATGGCAATGACAAGTCATGAAGTGCGAGCGCGTGGCTTGTCATTGCCCTGAAAAGAATGGCCGAAAACGTTCGGAGAATTGACCTATTTGCTTTCAATTTCATAGATAGAATTGTACCGGGAACAGAGTGCTTCAAGCTCTTATATCGGCAAGTGAAAATCAATAAAATTCACAATTTACTACAATCGATAACAGTAGTTGGACTAATGTGATTATGAACTAGGTCTAATTCTGAATTATGATCTTTTATCAATAATGTACTATAATTTATAGCCTGCTACAAAAGTACAAAATATTAGTCTAATGATGTACGATATCATTGTGAAAAATATGTAAGCTCTCACCTGTCTATGTCTCCAGTGTGCTGACTGTATTTCGTTCTGCATGACACATGCGTAGTTTTCGGCGAAGTCGATCTGGATGACACACTCGTTCTTGAGGGTATCTTTACAGAACAAAAAGTACTTCTCTTGTTGGTCCTTCACATAGCAATGTCTAGCATACTTGATAAATTTGTCCTCAAGTATGTCCAGGGCAGTCACCTGAGGAACTTCTTTCGTGACCACATGAAAGTAACCACTCGTTCCCTTCTCCCATGCACTGTAGGACACCACTGCATCGGTATCGATAGTCAGCTCATCAATCACTGATCGAAGCTTGTCTTTGCAGACATCACACTCGCCCAGCATACAGGACTCGTTCTCCCGCGAACACACTGAGGCTGTGATTAAATCACGACCAGTAGGGGGATATCTTCTGAAAAGTTCTTGGATAGTCCTTTGAGAAGTCCGTCCATATCAGCGTGAATCCGACAAACGCAGACCGAAGCTGGGATACTTGATTCGTGTAGAACTTCTGGTGGCCTGAGACTAAAAAAAATTGGATTTCCCAAGTTGTTGATCCTCCGTCTCCATAAATTGTTCGTAAGCCTAACCAATACTCATCATATAGCGCAATTGACGATGCTCGCGGCTACCATCCGGTAATTTGAAGGATCTGGAGTCGCTCGGGAAATTGGGTCTGAACGGTAGAAAGCGACAATTCGCGCATCAAGGTCAGTTTGGTGGCGCTGATTCTGTGAAGAATGGTTATCAGTCATGATTGATATGCTCGATTCCTTGGCCAAGACAGAGCAAATTTCTCTTCGTTGCATTGCAGTGTTGCGATTCGCGCGTGTTTACACGCGCGCGCGTTTTTTTGACAATTTGCGCGTGTAAGCGTGTTTTTTTCCATTTTTATCCATTTTGCGCGTTTTTTAAGTTTTCGACTTCTATTTTTAATTTTTGATAATAGAAAACTTTGGTTCTAAAATATCAAAATCAAGATATCAAAAATCAAGACGACTTGAAAGAAATTTTAGATTGCGAGACATCAAAACTTCGTAAAAGTAAAGAATTTATAGAAATAAATAAAGCTTGTAAAATGACGAAGGAATTTTTAAGCAAAAATAATTTACAATGTGTGCGGTCTGACAAAACTAACAGATTCGTAGTTTGTAATTCGGAGGATTTAACTAAAAAGAATGAGATTATTCTTCAAGATAACACAACTTATCAAGTAATGAATAAAAGCAAAGCTCAAGCAATAGAAAACCAAGCAAACAAATTAATTAAGAGTATTATTAAAAATAGTTCCTTGCACGATCAAAGTGATAAATTAATAAGCACTGGGACAAACCCAGCAAAATTCTTCTCTTTCATAAAAGACCACAAAGATAAGACTGATGAAGGATTTCCGGTTCGACCGATTGCCTCAGTAAGGAATACGCCCATAGAAAAAATTGACTGGGTAGTTTCTCGAATACTGTCACAGACATTACCTTTAGTTCCTGCCAATTTAGTAAAAACTGAAGAGTTAATTAATATGTTAAACAATTTGCATACTTGTAATTTAGATAACAAAGTTTTTATTTCATTGGACGTACAAAGTTTGTATCCTAGTATTCCGTTAGAAACCGGTATTGAGTATAATATGAAACATCTAAGAAAGCACTGGGATAGGATTGACAGTTTTGGCATAAGTGTAGAAAACATTGAAAAATTAATGACGTTTATTTGCTATAACTATGAGATTGAGTACAACGGCAAGACTTATAAACAAATTAAAGGTGTACCGATGGGCTGCCACTTTGCGCCACCGTTCGCAATTATATTTCTCCATACTATCGAATCGAAGGCGTTGGGGATGTTGGGTTTTGACCCCACAATATATAAGCGGTATATTGACGACATAATACTTGGTCCTTTAGATTACGACGAAAATAAATTTAACCAAATATTGAACGTCTTTAATTCAATAAATCCCAATATCAAGTTTACTCTTGAAGCACCTAAACCTAGTGAATGGCTGAATTTTTTAGATATCAAGATAAAGATAGATAATGAAATTAAATACTCTTGGTATCATAAAGAATGCCACTCCAACATAGCTTTGAGAAAAGATTCTTTTCTTCCGAGACACATTAAATCAAATTATATAAAGAGTAGTGCACATACTATATCTCAACGATCAAATGATCCAGAAATTAGGAAGGAGAACTTAGCAGAGTTTGACCGAATTCTAGAACAAAATCAATACACCGAAAAGGAGCGCGAAATAAGTGCTAAAACAAAAAAATCAAATAAAAGAAATAGCATAAGTAAAGAAAATAATTTTCAATTTAAAGTGCCGTACGTTAATGACCGGTGTAATCGCAAAATAAACAAACTTATTAAAAAATATGATTTACCGGTACGTTTGATTAATGAGTATGGTTATCAATCGGCCAACTACCTTAATAATAATAAGAAAGAAAAATCATGCTCTTGTAATATTTGCAGTGATTTTAAGAACAATAAGTACTCGTGCCGAGACAGATACGTCGTATATCAATACACGTGTGTTCAATGCGGAGAATTTTATATAGGAAAAACTGCCCGCATGCTAAAAACCAGGCACCAAGAGCATAGGAAGGCGATTGATAATAAAAGTAATAGCAGTGCTCTTTATAACCACTTGCAAGATAAGCATGGAGGGATAGGCGGCATCGGTAATTTTCAGGTCGGTCTTATTCGCAAACTGCACAACACTCGAGACACAACAATAGCAGAGGCCAAAGCAATAACACAGCTTAAACCACAGATCAACAGGAAACACGAACTTCCAGACTACAATCTCTCTTCACAATTCGATAATCATGCAAACCGCCAACACACTTCTTAACAGAACTCATATCTTCACATAAATACTTCACACAGTTGCATCCCGTCTGTTACCATCGACCGTTTCGAAGGCGCTGGACGCCGAAGGCCCGTCTGACCTGTTAAACTTTTTACTTAACTTTTAAGAAATCATCGACCTAAACTTGGGGAGTTTTCTCTAACCCACTCTTGTTAATCAAAATGATCTCCCGACGACTGGTCAACTATGTGAGAAACACCGTGAACCTTCCATGGATCACGAAGATGAACTCGATCAACTACATCAATATTCAAGTGAAGTGTGTCAAGACAGTCACATAATGTTCCTGAAGAGCTGTCTGAGGTACAATGTGATACCTTCTTATGTTTCACAGAAGATCAAGATGGAGGCATATGATGGTAACAAAGTGATTCAAAGAAAGAGTCATTCACTAGCAATGGAAGTGGTACGAGCGGATGTGCAGGAGTTTGAAGACAAGCGTCGTTGGCTGATAATGGAAGGAGGATACCTGCTCTGGAATCTGCGAAGAACAAGTGGTGAACATCGAAGCTTGGCTGAATACGTCCTCAACAACACAAGAACAGTGATGGAGAAAGAAGGAAGGATGCTGTATGCGAGACACAGCAAAAAGTGGCAGCGGCTCTGTGGACTTGACTATCCTCTTCCTTGTGACTTGTATGTCAATAGACGAGTGATGCAACCTTGTTTTCCCGACAAACTCAACATAAACACTACTAGTATTATTAAACAATCCTCTACAGACACCAAGTTTGCGAACGAGACCTACCTGGAGGTTCCCGATGCCGTCGGGGATTTGTTAAATAAAGGACCTAAGTATAGATTACCAAATAACATAGATAAGACGTTTTGGGAAAAAATTTCTTTAAATTTTGAAACCCTAAAATATAATATGCGCTGGAACAGCAAGTTTGAAACTGACTCGAACAGCCGACCTAAAGTACTGAATGTACCGTTTGATAAGAATACTGTCGCCTGCCACCTAAAATGGATGAGGCTATAGAAAACAAATTAATTCGTTTCGGTGACGACTTGAAAGAAATTTTAGATTGCGAGACATCAAAACTTCGTAAAAGTAAAGAATTTATAGAAATAAATAAAGCTTGTAAAATGACGAAGGAATTTTTAAGCAAAAATAATTTACAATGTGTGCGGTCTGACAAAACTAACAGATTCGTAGTTTGTAATTCGGAGGATTTAACTAAAAAGAATGAGATTATTCTTCAAGATAACACAACTTATCAAGTAATGAATAAAAGCAAAGCTCAAGCAATAGAAAACCAAGCAAACAAATTAATTAAGAGTATTATTAAAAATAGTTCCTTGCACGATCAAAGTGATAAATTAATAAGCACTGGACAAACCCAGCAAAATTCTTCTCTTTCATAAAAGACCACAAAGATAAGACTGATGAAGGATTTCCGGTTCGACCGATTGCCTCAGTAAGGAATACGCCCATAGAAAAAATTGACTGGGTAGTTTCTCGAATACTGTCACAGACATTACCTTTAGTTCCTGCCAATTTAGTAAAAACTGAAGAGTTAATTAATATGTTAAACAATTTGCATACTTGTAATTTAGATAACAAAGTTTTTATTTCATTGGACGTACAAAGTTTGTATCCTAGTATTCCGTTAGAAACCGGTATTGAGTATAATATGAAACATCTAAGAAAGCACTGGGATAGGATTGACAGTTTTGGCATAAGTGTAGAAAACATTGAAAAATTAATGACGTTTATTTGCTATAACTATGAGATTGAGTACAACGGCAAGACTTATAAACAAATTAAAGGTGTACCGATGGGCTGCCACTTTGCGCCACCGTTCGCAATTATATTTCTCCATACTATCGAATCGAAGGCGTTGGGGATGTTGGGTTTTGACCCCACAATATATAAGCGGTATATTGACGACATAATACTTGGTCCTTTAGATTACGACGAAAATAAATTTAACCAAATATTGAACGTCTTTAATTCAATAAATCCCAATATCAAGTTTACTCTTGAAGCACCTAAACCTAGTGAATGGCTGAATTTTTTAGATATCAAGATAAAGATAGATAATGAAATTAAATACTCTTGGTATCATAAAGAATGCCACTCCAACATAGCTTTGAGAAAAGATTCTTTTCTTCCGAGACACATTAAATCAAATTATATAAAGAGTAGTGCACATACTATATCTCAACGATCAAATGATCCAGAAATTAGGAAGGAGAACTTAGCAGAGTTTGACCGAATTCTAGAACAAAATCAATACACCGAAAAGGAGCGCGAAATAAGTGCTAAAACAAAAAAATCAAATAAAAGAAATAGCATAAGTAAAGAAAATAATTTTCAATTTAAAGTGCCGTACGTTAATGACCGGTGTAATCGCAAAATAAACAAACTTATTAAAAAATATGATTTACCGGTACGTTTGATTAATGAGTATGGTTATCAATCGGCCAACTACCTTAATAATAATAAGAAAGAAAAATCATGCTCTTGTAATATTTGCAGTGATTTTAAGAACAATAAGTACTCGTGCCGAGACAGATACGTCGTATATCAATACACGTGTGTTCAATGCGGAGAATTTTATATAGGAAAAACTGCCCGCATGCTAAAAACCAGGCACCAAGAGCATAGGAAGGCGATTGATAATAAAAGTAATAGCAGTGCTCTTTATAACCACTTGCAAGATAAGCATGGAGGGATAGGCGGCATCGGTAATTTTCAGGTCGGTCTTATTCGCAAACTGCACAACACTCGAGACACAACAATAGCAGAGGCCAAAGCAATAACACAGCTTAAACCACAGATCAACAGGAAACACGAACTTCCAGACTACAATCTCTCTTCACAATTCGATAATCATGCAAACCGCCAACACACTTCTTAACAGAACTCATATCTTCACATAAATACTTCACACAGTTGCATCCCGTCTGTTACCATCGACCGTTTCGAAGGCGCTGGACGCCGAAGGCCCGTCTGACCTGTTAAACTTTTTACTTAACTTTTAAGAAATCATCGACCTAAACTTGGGGAGTTTTCTCTAACCCACTCTTGTTAATCAAAATGATCTCCCGACGACTGGTCAACTATGTGAGAAACACCGTGAACCTTCCATGGATCACGAAGATGAACTCGATCAACTACATCAATATTCAAGTGAAGTGTGTCAAGACAGTCACATAATGTTCCTGAAGAGCTGTCTGAGGTACAATGTGATACCTTCTTATGTTTCACAGAAGATCAAGATGGAGGCATATGATGGTAACAAAGTGATTCAAAGAAAGAGTCATTCACTAGCAATGGAAGTGGTACGAGCGGATGTGCAGGAGTTTGAAGACAAGCGTCGTTGGCTGATAATGGAAGGAGGATACCTGCTCTGGAATCTGCGAAGAACAAGTGGTGAACATCGAAGCTTGGCTGAATACGTCCTCAACAACACAAGAACAGTGATGGAGAAAGAAGGAAGGATGCTGTATGCGAGACACAGCAAAAAGTGGCAGCGGCTCTGTGGACTTGACTATCCTCTTCCTTGTGACTTGTATGTCAATAGACGAGTGATGCAACCTTGTTTTCCCGACAAACTCAACATAAACACTACTAGTATTATTAAACAATCCTCTACAGACACCAAGTTTGCGAACGAGACCTACCTGGAGGTTCCCGATGCCGTCGGGGATTTGTTAAATAAAGGACCTAAGTATAGATTACCAAATAACATAGATAAGACGTTTTGGGAAAAAATTTCTTTAAATTTTGAAACCCTAAAATATAATATGCGCTGGAACAGCAAGTTTGAAACTGACTCGAACAGCCGACCTAAAGTACTGAATGTACCGTTTGATAAGAATACCTGTCGCCTGCCACCTAAAATGGATGAGGCTATAGAAAACAAATTAATTCGTTTCGGTGACGACTTGAAAGAAATTTTAGATTGCGAGACATCAAAACTTCGTAAAAGTAAAGAATTTATAGAAATAAATAAAGCTTGTAAAATGACGAAGGAATTTTTAAGCAAAAATAATTTACAATGTGTGCGGTCTGACAAAACTAACAGATTCGTAGTTTGTAATTCGGAGGATTTAACTAAAAAGAATGAGATTATTCTTCAAGATAACACAACTTATCAAGTAATGAATAAAAGCAAAGCTCAAGCAATAGAAAACCAAGCAAACAAATTAATTAAGAGTATTATTAAAAATAGTTCCTTGCACGATCAAAGTGATAAATTAATAAGCACTGGGACAAACCCAGCAAAATTCTTCTCTTTCATAAAAGACCACAAGGATAAGACTGATGAAGGATTTCCGGTTCGACCGATTGCCTCAGTAAGGAATACGCCCATAGAAAAAATTGACTGGGTAGTTTCTCGAATACTGTCACAGACATTACCTTTAGTTCCTGCCAATTTAGTAAAAACTGAAGAGTTAATTAATATGTTAAACAATTTGCATACTTGTAATTTAGATAACAAAGTTTTTATTTCATTGGACGTACAAAGTTTGTATCCTAGTATTCCGTTAGAAACCGGTATTGAGTATAATATGAAACATCTAAGAAAGCACTGGGATAGGATTGACAGTTTTGGCATAAGTGTAGAAAACATTGAAAAATTAATGACGTTTATTTGCTATAACTATGAGATTGAGTACAACGGCAAGACTTATAAACAAATTAAAGGTGTACCGATGGGCTGCCACTTTGCGCCACCGTTCGCAATTATATTTCTCCATACTATCGAATCGAAGGCGTTGGGGATGTTGGGTTTTGACCCCACAATATATAAGCGGTATATTGACGACATAATACTTGGTCCTTTAGATTACGACGAAAATAAATTTAACCAAATATTGAACGTCTTTAATTCAATAAATCCCAATATCAAGTTTACTCTTGAAGCACCTAAACCTAGTGAATGGCTGAATTTTTTAGATATCAAGATAAAGATAGATAATGAAATTAAATACTCTTGGTATCATAAAGAATGCCACTCCAACATAGCTTTGAGAAAAGATTCTTTTCTTCCGAGACACATTAAATCAAATTATATAAAGAGTAGTGCACATACTATATCTCAACGATCAAATGATCCAGAAATTAGGAAGGAGAACTTAGCAGAGTTTGACCGAATTCTAGAACAAAATCAATACACCGAAAAGGAGCGCGAAATAAGTGCTAAAACAAAAAAATCAAATAAAAGAAATAGCATAAGTAAAGAAAATAATTTTCAATTTAAAGTGCCGTACGTTAATGACCGGTGTAATCGCAAAATAAACAAACTTATTAAAAAATATGATTTACCGGTACGTTTGATTAATGAGTATGGTTATCAATCGGCCAACTACCTTAATAATAATAAGAAAGAAAAATCATGCTCTTGTAATATTTGCAGTGATTTTAAGAACAATAAGTACTCGTGCCGAGACAGATACGTCGTATATCAATACACGTGTGTTCAATGCGGAGAATTTTATATAGGAAAAACTGCCCGCATGCTAAAAACCAGGCACCAAGAGCATAGGAAGGCGATTGATAATAAAAGTAATAGCAGTGCTCTTTATAACCACTTGCAAGATAAGCATGGAGGGATAGGCGGCATCGGTAATTTTCAGGTCGGTCTTATTCGCAAACTGCACAACACTCGAGACACAACAATAGCAGAGGCCAAAGCAATAACACAGCTTAAACCACAGATCAACAGGAAACACGAACTTCCAGACTACAATCTCTCTTCACAATTCGATAATCATGCAAACCGCCAACACACTTCTTAACAGAACTCATATCTTCACATAAATACTTCACACAGTTGCATCCCGTCTGTTACCATCGACCGTTTCGAAGGCGCTGGACGCCGAAGGCCCGTCTGACCTGTTAAACTTTTTACTTAACTTTTAAGAAATCATCGACCTAAACTTGGGGAGTTTTCTCTAACCCACTCTTGTTTATCAAAATTTCAAATTACATGCAGTTTCTAGATAAGCCACATATATAGCCTATCAAAGATCATTTAGGTTCATTAACATCTCACTCAATGGATAGCCTATAGGCCCACTGCTCGTATGCATCTACCACTTAAGGCACGTGTGTATTTGACTTGTCCTGAAAAATACCAAAGCTCTTAGTATCTGATCTGCAAATTTAAGCTTTGTAAAAATTCGTTTCATCAAATATTAGCGATCATAGTTGCCATTTTGGCTTATTTGTAAGGAAATACATGTGCGCGTGTTTTTCGACCTTGCGCGTTTTTTTTACCCTACGCCAAGAATCGCAACACTGTTGCATTGGTAATTTCGGAAGTGATCGGCGCACTTTCCTCAGGGCCTTCCCCCGACTTTGCGACTTCCGAAGTTGTTTTCACTAGGTTCTGAAGTGTCTGTGGAATTTTCTTTGTTCTGCTCCCTGAGCCGTTTGCGCTGACGACGCTTCCTTTCATTCTGAGCCATTTTCTTAGCTATAAGAAGATCTTTCTCTGCATTGTCGACCATTCCTTGTATCTTCTTCTTCTGACGCTCGCGATACCTTCTTGCCCTTTCTGCCTCGGACCATCTACCGCTCTCTTGAAGCCGAGACTTGTACGTGCGTTGGTACTGTGACATGATTATATTCGATCTAAATGTCGGCCAGTTTATATATCAAATGCTCCATTCAATTTCAAATTTGAATTTAAATATATTTCGTTCAACGGCGACAACAATAGAAAGCTTATTTCAATGTGTGTGGTCATTTAGATATCTATGATTCTCACGATTAGCATCTACTGTTGATGATTGTATGACTCATCGAATTCATTGTAATTCCTATGTTAAAAGAAAACTGTTGAACGTTGACTCAATGAAAATACAGATTGTAGTTGAAGTAGCGGGACTGTGATGGAAATTCTGATAAAATTATACGATATTAAGAAATAAGTTTGAGTAAAGAATTTGTCACGTCACTGAGACAAAAAATATCAAACTTATCAAAGCATCTAAATTTAATAATTGTGTGCATATTGATTGAAATAACGTCTACATGTAAACAGACCCGTACAGAAATAAGTCCGTATGAATCATAGTATGAAAAGGTATGAAAAATAGTATGACAACGCATACGTATGTAATAACATACTATGAAGCATAGTATGCACAAGTATGAACGATGCATGCGTATGTATTAACATACTATGAAACATAGTATGCACAAGTATGAACGATGCATACGTATGTCTTGACATTCTATGAAACATACTATGAATAAAAATGTATTGCGCATATGTATGCATTCTCATAGCATGAAACATAGTATGCATAAGTATGAAATTCGCATACGTATGTGTTAACATACTGTGAAACATTGTCATAATTAATTATTTAAATTCATGCCGTATACAAATATACTACAGGAGTAATCTATGGTGGGTGGCGGCAATTTTTTTCTACTATGATGTGTGATGCGTAACCCGAATTTTGTACCCATGCTGAATGATGCTGGTGATTATCAGTCATCTATACAGAATTAATGGGTGATATCAAATATAACTGTCGTTGAATATACAACGATTCAAGGAATCTACACAATTACAATTATAAGAAATTAGAGGATTTTTAGAAAAAGTACATATAAAGGTCTACTTATGAATTACAATGCTACCTGCCCTATCCAATGGAAACGTACCCTTGTGATAGGAATGTTGTATAGAGCGCATAATGTAGCAAACATCAACAGTTGACAAGGGCCAAGAGGTCGAAAATTCCTGTAACTTTGATTTTATTATTGACTGCTTGACCAAATAAAAACACGGAGTCCACACTAAAATGTGTTCTTGCTTTTGCTGTTATCGCATAATGTATGCTCAATCTGGAAACTGTTTGACATAGAGATTAAAAATATTACAAAATTCTAATAAGCAACTCATATCCCGTTGACTTCATCAACTCGTTAATAAAGTCGTTCCTGGAAATAAAGTGTAGTACGGATAAAAAAGCAGCGAAGGAAGATGAATAGGAGGATACCAAGTTTTTGATACTTCCGTTTGTAGGTAAAACATCCATAAAATTTCGACGCAAACTTGTTAAAATATTGTGAATTGTGAATATTTAGTGAATTTGAAACTCGTATAGTAGAGGCGTTGTTAATAAATGATAAAGCTCCTTAATTAAATCAAACCATAGGTCTTAATGGTAAATCCTTTTTCTCAAAAGTATTCGAATAATTGATTTTGATAATTGTTATTGTCTTCCTTGAATCGTTTGTCATTGTCAGCGTATGAGCTTATATTATGTCTGTTCATTGTTTGCAGCTGCGTAAAAATAATTCATATTAAAAGTATGCTTTAGCAATTATTCATACTTACACAGCACTAGTCGAAAAAAGTAAATCAATTTGGACCTGAAATTGAAAATGTTTGTACCGTTAATTGATGCAATCCGCAATCAAATTACAACTGCATGTATTTTCTGATGGAGAGTAATTTCTTGATGGACTAACACCACGAGTTGGTGTGCTTACATGTACAACATCGTAAATGTACTTACACTGTATACATGTAGTAAGTAGTTAACAAACAAATGGAAATTTTTAGCTTGTTACTATATCATTGTGCTAGCATGTGACATTATTTATTCCCAACTAACTTATCTCTGTGATTCTCTTATATCACTTTGCAGTGTTGACATAATATTTTATTTGCTTTGACATTGATTTACGAAAGCAAAATAATTCACATACAATGATTCGCAATAAAAAAATTATACCAAATAATTCATTACAACTCATACTTTTCAGTGGTGGAAATTTCTTTTAAGATTATGTTACTGAATGCTAACGAGTTGCTTCACCTTCTTTTTTATCTTCTGCTTAAGGGTTTATGGTACCGTCCTCTTCACTCGAACTTTGATTTTAAAAACTTTGATTGATCTTAGATCAATTTGGTACGTCGTTCGTGTGTTATAACAAATGAATGCCATAAATGTGATTTTAACGTATGAGAAATTGTAGTTATTATGATCTTAAAATGCTGTTAATAGCTGTATCCCTCATGATATGTTCTGCATCTAAATTAGTTGACTTGCTACATTTAACATGAGGTTACCGGAAAAACAAGGTGCTTTTGACTTCGTTCCCTTTCAGATTAAAATACGACATATTGAATACAGAATGCATATTATTATTCATATGATAAATGGTGCATGTAATAATTAATTCAATCTGTTATAGAATACATGTACAACATCAAAACATATGTGCTTATGTATGATATTCGTTCTTACGATATACTGCTGTATGCATATTCTTCATGTTGCATTTTTATATCAGAAACATACTCTGAAAACTCACGCGTATTTAGGATGAATACCTATGTATCTGTTTTCATAGTATGTTTCTTTGTATGATTCATACGTATGGCACGACAACGCGTTACATGTTCTTTTTACGTCTCATACTATGTTTCGTATGTCTGTTCCATACTATGTTTCACATCATGTTTTCACAGCGTGTACCATATGAGTATGCATACTATTTTCATAATATGATTCATACTATGTAAATTCATAGTATGAATCGTACGTATGTTAGGGTATGGCCCGACAGAGCGTTACATGTTCATAGTATGTTTCATACTATGCTTCATACGTCTGTTCCATACTATGATTCATACTACGTTTTCACAGTGTGTCTGGTATGAATACTTATATGATTTTTCATGGTATGTTTCATAGTATGATTTTGCTGAGTATGATTTAGGGTATGCTTCATACTATGTTTCATACTATGTTAAGTCATAGTATGAATCATGCGTATGCCAGGGTATGGCCTGACAGAGCGTTACATGTCCATAGTATGTTTCATACTATGTTTCATACCAATTTTTTCTGTACGGGGAGGATTATGAACGATTTGGTCCAATTCACTCTTGCTGCCGTGTAGGATTAACATGATGCTCAAAATCTCAGTGACGTGACATGAAATATGCTCAAGTTCAAATATATGTCTACGTCATGCATCGAAAGTTTGAAATCATACTTTATCCTTTCTAAATTGCTTATTGATATGAGTGAGGTCTCTGAATTATAGTAAATCAACCGATAGTGATATATTTGAGGGAAAAAATAAATATTCTTTTTTTGTCATGGTTACATGTAATTTAGACGATAATTGAACTCGTCAGATAGTACAAGATTTTTTGTTTTGTTTTGAAGTTGAGTTCAATTTTTAGTTGAAATTATAATACTTAAGGGTGTTTTTCATCGATTGAAACACAGTTTAGAGGTGTCCTATGTAATTTCTTTTTCGACCCCCTGGTTGACATTTGCGTGGAATGGCCCAGATACATGCAATTTTTTGTAGTCGGCATGTAGTATACACGTTGGGATTCATGTGTGAGTAGTTAAAATTGTTCGTATGTTTCGATAAATTACTTAAATTTCCTTTGTATTTAGTTATGAAATTTGAGCTTATATTTTCGTGCTTTTCGCATGTCATCATTAAAAGAGTTTAAATTGATTCCCATATTCCAACCATTTAACATTTCATATATTATCCTAATCAATAAAATTAAATAAAGGGGCGATCTAAATACAATACACATGTAATTCTCGAATAACAATGCCTACAACAAATGGTCAAAATGACCGCCATTATTCTTTTGCAAACAAAACAAACGATCAATGAGGAAGTCATGAACCGATTGTAACGTTGCAGAAGAAATTGCAGCATTGATCCTTTCTTTCAGATGACTGACATCTGTAATTGTGTCTTGATATACAGAATCTTACATGCACCTCACTCACTCCACGATTTAACGTCCATTTCCCCGTGTTTCGAGTGTTGGACGTCGGCAAGCGTCGGTCCGGTTCTCCACGCGTTCCAATCTTGAACGTCGATACGCCCAAGGTTCAACTCCTTGAAGTCGGCTCGCATGTTGTCGCACCACCTCTTCCTCGGTCGTCCCTTTGGTTTGCGTCCTCCTGCCTCCAGAGTCATTGCCTTCCTTGGCCAGGAATCTTTTTGCATTCTTTGCACATAACCATACCAGCGGAGTCTTCCCCCATCGAATGACAACTTCCAATGGATGGATGCCAAGCCGTCCTCTGAGATCCTCAGTAGGAACGTGATCAGCCAGCCTTTCGGAACAGATCCATTTGATCATCGCGCTGTCACTGCGGCTTAAATGATTGAGGTCCTCCAGAGTGATTGGCCACTTCTCACTGGCATAAATCATTACACTTCGCACGCACATGTTGAAAACATGGCCTCGACTCCGGAAGGGAATGCTGCTGTTCGTAAGAATGGGAAGGAGCTCTCGAAAATGTTTCCATGCACACATAAGTCTCGTCGTCACAGCGTCACTTCAGCCACCAGCTTGACCAAGCATGGATCCATCTCTTGCAGCCGACAAAATAGATCGAGTTTCTACCCACGCCCTGTCTGCATACCCCACACGGAATCGCTGAAGGCACTCCAGTGAATCCGCCGAAATGGCCAAATCATCAGCATGCAGAAGTTCATGCGGACAACCTGCTCGAAATTCGCGAGAAAGGGCCTTCATAGGACTCACAAAAAGAAGGAGCTCAAAACCGATCCCTGATGTGCGCCTACTGTAACCTCAAATTCAGAACAGAGACCACCCCTCATTCTTACCTTAGATCTCGTGTGTCGGTAATGGCCTGAACAGTCCGAATGATCCATTCCTCAACTACCCTCATTGTCCACCACAACACCTCTCTCGGCACCCGATCAAACGCTTTCTCCAGGTCAACAAAAATGAAATACAGCTCCTTTCGCTTCTCAATCAACTTTTCCTGTAGCTGTCGCAGAATGAAAATTGCATCGGTTGCCGCTCGTCCCGGCATGAAGCCGAACTGTCAATTGACACCAGGTGTCTGATGAATGGCTCAAACACTCTTTTCAGAACTTTCAGGACTTGATCCTACAACTTAGGGCCTCTGTAGTTTCCTCTTTCCAGAGCACCGCACAAGAAAAAATCACATTGGTTGATATCTGGTGAACGTGGTGGCCATTTGTTATCAAAATGAAGGCCGATCAGTCTGTTGTGAAACTGCCCCTGTAAAGTTTTGCGAGAGTTAAAGGCAGTATGTGGAGCACCCCATCTTGTTGAAACATGGTGCTACTAAGTTTTTTCGTCGTTTTCAGTTCTGGAACAACCTGATTTAAAATCATAGTGCAGTAATTTGTTTGGTTTTCATTATCTTCGATGAAGAAGATTGGAGAAGCAATTTAACCACAAAACCTGCCCAAACTGTTACTTTTGGTTAATTTTACGCAACTGAATTGGATTGGTGGGCAGCGACGATCCCCTAACAATTCCTTTGTGTGCATTTACATGAACATGTAAATGAAATGCGCATTCATCGTTACAGAGGACATTTCGTGAAAATTCTTCATCCTCATCAACTTTCTGAAGAAACCAATCAGCAGATTTCTTTCGAGTAACTTTGTCATGTGCATACAAATGATGTACAGTTCGTAATTTGCATGGATACAGTTGAAGACGATGTCGTAAGATCTTGTGACCTGACGTCTGCGATATTCCAACAGTTTCAGCAATTTGACGTGCTGAAGATAATTTGCAGCTTTGAAGCATCTTTTGTTGAGTCAAGAATATCTTTAGCTTCTTCCACCATATCGCTTTCATAAGAAGGGCGACCGGTATTTGGTAGGTCGAACACTGACCCAGTTGTCTCAAATATAGTTCGTATTACGGTTGTCTCATTGAATTTGGTTTATTATGAAATGTTTGGAACTTGCGTACTACTTCTTTTGGACTTCTATTATTTTTGTAATATAACTGAATTATAAGGATTCTATCTTCCGTCGACAAGCTTGACATTTCATCAATTTAACAGAATATCAATGCAACATCACAAATCCCAGTGCATAGAGCAATGTAATGTCAAATTTCATCAGTATTGTTGTGATTGACTGATCGTGTCAAACATTGCGTTTTCAACCGGAATTCCGGCTTTTTTAGACGAAATTAATTAGTGGGACAGTATTTGACCAAGGAAGTAATAATTCAGATTTTGAAGCATTTTAGATTGTGACGGCGCCCCTTAATATCATGGGGAGGCCCTTTTGAGATCATGAAGGGCTCTTTAAGATCGTGAGAGGGCGTTCTTGAGATAGTGAGAGGCCCATTCAGTTTGTTAAGGTCCCTTCAATTTTAAGGGATCATGAACTTCAAAGCAGGTGAAGCTGATCATCAATTTTAGGCAGCTTAACCCTAATCGGACCACCTGTCCACATGTGTAGACAAGCTGTTTTTAAATTACTGTAACTTTCATGAAAAATGAGTTATTCAGCTGAAACTCCAGTTCCAAGATATTTTGTGCCCTACTATTACGTAGTCCTAAGAAGAAACTGAAATTCGAACTCCTTCATGCAAAACTTGAAACTCAATCATATTCGGCCCACCTGTCTACATGTGTAGACAAGCACTTTTAAATTGGTGGGTTGTTATTGACTGTACGACTCTACTTTTCATAACGAAGCGATATGCATTTACGTTGATTCAAATCGATATCCAGCATAATCAAAAAATGATTTATCAACTCTGATAAAAGACGTTGAGTTTATAAGTAGTACAGGTGGTATGCGATCAGTAGTCATTAGTGATAGAATATTTTTATTTTTCACTGGCCTATTTACTATCCACCTATGAGTGAAATAGTGGAACACATTTTGTGTACATGAAATAATAATTTATCACTTTCGCACTTTTGAATAATACACAGACGAGTAACTCATTCGCGATGAAGTGCATTCATTGTAGTGCTCCTTTGCGTAATTATCACATCTTCCGAATCCTTATGAACTCAACATTTTTATACTGCGAGTGTGCTTTTCTTCACAATTATCAACAGAATGATTTTTGACGCCACTCGTATTTGTGCAACTGACTACCGGTCATTGAATTTTCCTATGACATAATTACTTCTCACCATTGCGGTAACTTTCCAGACTAACATTTCATTACGACTTGACATCACAATCTTGACTAATGTGACTCATTCAAGGTCTTGTAGGTTGTAGCCACTGTTTCTGTCCTGTTTCCGTCCGCGTACGTTGAGACATATTTCAATCATTACGTCATTACTGGTTCGCCGCCAACACGCGCTCTCATCCCATCCCAAAGACACCCCCTGCTTCATCATGATCTCCGCCTTTCTGGCATTAGTCGCACTTTTAGTCATTGCTAGTCGCTTGAACTAAAGTAGTTGCAACATTTCATTTTCTGTCATACACCGCTCGTTGTATTGACGAATAAAAAATTATCAATATTATTATTGCATTCGTTACGTAAAAATGTCAAATTGTGCTGCTGATCCCAAAAGAATGAAGTGATGGACATGGATTCTGTAAACCAGAATTACACGTGATTTGCTAGCATGATTGTCAGCTTGACGACTGAAAGTTAGTCGGGAAAAATGGAGCCCAACTGCACAAAGTATTACATCATTTTCTTATCTCAAGTAAAGTTGCGTCATACTCTGGTGGAGTTCGGTTCCAAAACACGGACGTATTTTGTTGCTTCTGTTATGTAATGTATGCGAGAAAATCTAGACAATCATGTGATGACGTCCTTATCGATCGGTGAAAATCTAAAACACTTTTATCAGCAGTTGTCTCGAGGATGTAACTTCAGACTTGATTCGCCTTCGACATGAGCCGACGACCCTCGCTCGAGGAAATTGTATCGCGCCTTCGCTCTAGTCATGAAGAGAATGATGACTCGTCTTCTTCTGACGAAGAAACTGATGAATACGTCAGTGATAGTGATTCGTCGTACTCGGCCACGGAAGATCCACAGTTGTATGAACAATCCAGCGATGGAGATATGGAAGTAGAAGAACATTCTTCCTACGAAGAAGCATCATCAGCTAGTAGTTCCGTCGGTTCAGCAAGTGATGGAGTTACATCAGACGTCGATCGCGATGTGGATCATGTTGTTTCCCCCAGCGGAATAATATGGAAATTCAAAGCTCCTAGAGGAAGACTTCTCGGTAGAAATATTATTGCTTTTCGCGACGGCCCGACTATTTCGCCAGCTTCAGAACTTCATTCATTTTTGTGTTTTATAACCGAAGATATGATACGAACGACTTTGCGCTTCACTAACAGGAGATTACGTGCCCTAAAGAAGATTTTTTCCTATGATGAATTCACAGCAGGTCTGGCAACAATTATTCGAGCAGGAGTAGACAGAAACAACATGTCGGCATTATCCACCTTATACACTCCAGCGGATAGCCGTCCATTCTATCGATGTGCGCTATCAAAAAACAGACTGAAACTACTTCTTTCTCATATTACATTTGACAATAAAGTAACACGACGAGAAAGACAGCAAAGTGACAAATTAGCGGCTGTACGTGAGTTTTGGAATATGTTCAACTCTAATCTTCGGAGACATTATATTCCCTCACCGTCTATGACCGTTGACGAACAGCTTTACGCATTCCGAGGCTATGCTCCGGGTCGTTCCTATATGCCTCAGAAACCCGCCAAGTACGGGATTAAGATTTTCTGGCTATGTGACGCAAAAAATGGTTACGCTCTCAATGCTTTACCTTACTGTGGTGCTGAGGGATCTCGCAATGTTGGTCTTGCAAAAACTGTTGTTTTGAAATTGATTGAACCGTATTATAATACGAATCGCAATATCTTCATCGACCGATATTTTTCTTCTTTTGATTTGTGTGTGAATCTCCTGCAAAATGGCTTAACATCTACGGGAACTATTATGTCATCGCGACGCGGCGTACCTCAGCTGATGAAAGTGACTAGAGGTGTCCCGATATTCGAAACCAGGAATTTATGGAACCATGAGAACCGGATACTTCTCTCTTCTTATGTCCCAAAGAAGAACAAGAACGTTCTCATGCTGAGCAGCTTGCATACAAACAATCCGATTTCATCGAGAGATGACAAAAAGCCAGAGATCATCATGGATTACAATAAAGGAAAAGGAGGAGTTGATGTCATGGACTCGAGAGTGGAAGATTTTACTTGCCGTCGTAGAACTCGGAGATATACTCTTCTTCATTTCTTTAATATGATCGACGTGTCTCTTTTAAACTCATTCCTCATCATGGAGGCTTCTGGATACTCCAAAAGTAGAGCAACGTTTATCAAAGATGTAACTCTTCACCTGGCAGAAAGAAATATCAAAACGAGATATAACAACAGAATGATTTATGCACAAACAAGATCGGCATTCACTGCTCTGGGTTTTCCTGTTAATTTTATTGGCATCTCCTCAAGTAATAACAAGCCCAAGAAATGTCAAGAGACACATTGCCGTAAGTCGACACGAAAACTATGCTCAGGTTGCCGAAAATACGTGTGCTCAGATCACCATACACAGCAGGTTCTATGTTCATTGTGCGCTTTGTAACTTGACTACCCTAAAAATGTATGTACTTTATAGTTGTAACTACTGTATATGCAGTTGTAAACATGATTTTTTCATTCAAGATATCATGAAATGGGTTGTTACACAGAAAATCGGTAACGCAGATAATTTCGTTACATATAAAAGTTATGCACATGTACAAGTGCATGTGTGCAGTAATGTAATTCTGCAATTCGGCATTATTTAATACGCTAAATAGTTGATATGCTGTTTAACATCAGGAGACACTTCAGTCACAGAAAAATTGTACATTAAAACACAACAGAATTGCGATATTTTCTTAATAGATATTTGTCTACGTATGTAGACAGGTGGGCGGAATATGATGGTAGAAATTGCCGGTCCGATTAGGGTTAAACCTGTTTTAATTTTGAAGTGTTGGAAAAGTCTCTAATTTTCTTCTGCTGAATGGGCTCGGCCAAGCGAAAATGAACATCAAAAAACAAAGTTCCGATTTAAGAATTCTAACGTATGTTTTCTTATAGCTAATATTCTGAAGTTTTTGTAACAGATCGAGTTTTTGTCATGACATCTATATTTAGCCAGAAAATTGAAATTCAAGTTAGATGATTTTTTTATTTCAACGCAATATATTTTCAGTGTTTTTTGGATTTTTTTTCTGCCTCGTATCTCTATTAAACGTTTGATTCACTTCATGAGCGCTTTTAGTGATTTTACCATTATTCATTTGATTTAGAAATCATTGATAAGTATATCATGGCTGAGACAGAAAGGTGACATTTGAGTTTGCCATTGTGATTCCGTTACCAAAAAACATCATTTTATTTTTCTTATTCTCGAGGGTCTTGTAGAAAGATGCTGATATCATGTCAAAGCAAGCATATTTATCAAAGTCAACTGCTGGTATAATGGAGATTTTATAGTTACTATATTTTCTCATTGAAAATGACAGTGCTTTTGTGTGATTCCGTTACCGGTAACGGAATCACATCATCCGTTTATCGATAAATGTTCTATAAGTCGCAATAATTATGCCCCGCAGATAGTAGAATTGCGAAGGTAGAATTGTTCTACTCTTGCCTCAACTTCGTATCACATAATGTCCGCATAATCTTCTTCAACTTCCGAGGAGACCGAGGCAAGGCTGCCCCAGCCCGATTCACAGCGCGAGCGAGACTAGATTTCGCCTGATACGGTTCTTTGTCACCTTCTGATCTAGCCTTCTTTGTGGCACGCCATCGTCGCATATTTTCTCTGTGCTTCTTCTTAGAAAGATCAGGATTGGCAGCTCTAGCTCTCTTCTTTCGCTCACAGTCTTTCCGCTTCCATATTTCTGGTCCCATCTTCGCTTTCTTCCTTTCCCGGTAGCGACGTTGCTTCTCAGCTGCGGTAAGTGGCATCTTCCCGGTAGCACTAATTCATTCAGTCACCAGCAAAAATGTATTGAAGACTGAAGGATTCCAGGAATCCTTGAGGCTGGGAATCCCAGGTAATCTATCTATAGATATGAAGTATTTTGGAATTTTTCAGTGAACCGATAAGAGCCAATTGTTATTCGATAAGGTTGAAATCAAACCAGAATTGAGGATGTGACTACGTGAGTTTTCCAGGAATCCTTGACACAGCGGGGAGTCCCAGAATACCCTGGTATTTATAGATATGAAGTATCTTGTCAGTGAGCACAGTCACCACTGTGACTCGATATGTTAGAATAATCCTAAAAGCACGCCATCCTAACCACGAACCTATCCTACCTCCTTACATAAAACGCAAATACGGGTGCATTCGTTACATGCAATGTAAATAGCCTTCATGCTTTCAAAACATTGAAAGTAAACCATGAAAATATGATAAACAAGTCGGAAAATGTTTCACGTCTTAACCAGGCGTGCGAATCTCCAGCGTCTCGCGGGCCCCCTGTCTGACAAGTAGTATAGAAAAGGCAACTTTAGCAGCAGATGATTTGTTATCAACTAGGAAAGAAGCAAGAAAACCTTTTTTATTTAATTTTAAATATGCTTCGTATTGGGTGACGGCCAAGACAGAGCACATGGAAAACATAATGGGCCCCCTGTGAGAACGTGATGGTTCTCCATGACATGATTCGGGCCCCCCCTAAAATTTTCCGCGCGGGCCCCCTACACACAGTTCGCACACCTGCTTAACCTAATTTTCTTCAACATTTGTGATTCCGTTACCACGTTTGGTCAAATATTTGGTCAATTTTATAATGGAAGTATTGTATCAAATATCCCAATACTTGAAATAAAGTTAGGCCAAGCAACCTAAAATAGCATAAAATAATCGAAACCAATATCTTTGCAGAGGAACAGCATGATTAGATCCATTCACTGAACCTATGAAAAAGTCATGTCCAAATCACGTGATTCCGTTACTATTGACTTCCGCGCCTGTAAAACATATATCAATACATTTTCAAAGTTGATACTATGCCTGCTTGGTGGACCGATCATGCCCATAAACATCGCGCATTTCGTTCGTTTATCAGATGTTTCTTTACTGAGTACCAGTCTCATGAAAATGTGTAAATGCTCAAATGTGATTCCGTTACCGCTTGGCCGAGCCCAGTATCGATTAGATGTTGCTCAAGATATAAAGCACTTCTTGAATGTGCAGCACTACTGCAGGGTGTCTACTGAGTGCTCTAATCAGAATCAAGTGCTCTATTTCTGACTTTGTTTTGAAAAATACTTTTTTGATTTGTTATTTAATGAAAAACATTGTATGACTTTCTCAGATTTTGCAAATGAAAGTTGCAAATGATTCATGTAAACGTACTATAATTCGATTGATTCTTGAATATATTCATACCACCGTTATTGGCACATATTTGAATAGATTATGAAAATATAACGTAAAAAATATAAATTTTTGAACTGGACTTTAATTTTATTGACTGATACATATCACATTTTACTCCAAGAAAGGTGATGTTAGTCGTTAGCATTATTCTTGAAATTCGTCACGTATGACATTTTTGCCTTTATGTACCTTGGTATCAGTTAACTTACCGCATTTCTTTGAATATGAGACGACCTTGAATAAGGGACGCCCTCGAATAAGAGACGCATCCGGGAGAGGAAAAAATTGATAAGAGACGCATGTACAAAAAAATAGACTGCTATAGACATATTATATGTAGTCACCTATTCATGTAGTCACCTTGCAACATGATGCACTTCTTCCAACGATCTTCAAGTTTGCGAATGGCAGACTTGAACCATTCAAGTGAGATGGACGCCAACACTGATCTCGTCTTCTGTTCCAGCTCCTCCCTTTTGTCGAAATGCATTCCACGAAGAATGCTTTTCATGTGAGGAAATAAGGCATAATCGGATGGTGCCAGGTCTGGGCTGTATGGCGGATGCGGTGCGATGTCCGAGCACAGATCATCTATCCTCTCCATCGTTTTCCGAGCGGTGTGCGGTCTGGCGTTGTCTTGATGGAGCAGGATCACTTTCGATTTCTTCCCCGGACGGCGATGTCGAAGATGGTGATGGACTTCTTGCAATACTCCACAATAGTAATCCGCATTGATTGTAGTGGAGTCGGGAAGAAAGTCCAAGTGGATGATGCCTTGTTCATCCCAGAAAGCAGTCAACATGATCTTCTTTGCCATTGGAGAAGACTTTGCTTTCACGGGGGGCGTCGAACCCTTCGTCAACCACTGCTTCGATGCTTCTTTGGTTTCGGGAGAGAAGTATGGCAGGCAAGTTTCATCAGTTGTCATGAAGCGTGCCCAGTATCCATCAGCTCCCTCGGTCTGAAGCGCCAGCACATTTTCTTGTGAGCATTCCACCCTTCGAGTTCTTTGGTCTGAATTCAACAGTTTTGGCACCCAACGAGCACACAGTTTACTCAATTGAGATGGTCTCTCAAGATGCGGTGTACAGTTCCACGAGATAAGCCGAGCTTGATGGTGATTTGAGAAACTGTAGACCGTCGGTCTTCCATTATCACTTTCTCGACATTCGCGATTGCATGTTGGCTAGTGGCATCCGCTGGGCGACCCGATCGACTTTCATCGCTGATGTTCTGGCGACATTCACGAAATTGTTTTGCCCATGCAAAAACCTGAGTTCGTGACAAAGCAGATGAGCCAAGTTGATTGACTAGCCTCGAATGAATTTCTGTTGGTGTAGACCCCTCGAATGTCAAAAAGGCGATGATTGCGCGCTGTCTCTCCGATTTCTGAATACTCGTATCTTCCATCGCGTGACTATATCGACGATTGATTGAAAAATCATTGAGTCATTAACTTTAATGTGACAATTCGTGAATCATGAACATCGAACGCAGCTCAGTGAAATCCATGAGACGAGTGCAATTCAATAACAAACATTGCATCTGACTAAGTCAGTCAACATTCTAAAGCAATAGAAGACATCAAAGTCGTGAGAAGAATTCATAAGAAAGAAAAGAAACAATAAATGATATGATCTTACGATTCTAAATAATCAATTTGGTCGTCACTAAATTTCAAGTAGTGACATTACTAAAATATTTGCAGCTTTGTAGCCAATTAAGATATCGGGATGAAATTTTTTTGTTTATTAATGATGATAATGGGTTCAACATACCTAAACTTCAGAGGGATCAGATCATTATGGACTCAGTCCGGATACTTTTGGAACGCTCCTCGTATAATATGATGGTGATAAAATTTCTCTAGTTCAATGGATTAATGATTTTTTTTGTTTTGACAGATGCTACAAGGGCAGCTTCAACCATGGCGGGTCGGCGTCCACCTGCTCCTCAAAGACGACGCACGGTTATAGGTAAGTCAGAGTTATCGCTGAAATTCTAGTAAATAGCGTTGAGACGTGAATAAGCGTTTTAAGGACTTGAAATGACTATTTCGATTTTCTGAATTCAGACTTTAAAACGGCGTTATTTTTAGCACTATTTTTCATTGTTCTGTTTAATTTAATTTTTTTCAATTAAATGGGAAGAAAAACTTATTGGAAATTTACTACTGTTTCCATAAAACTTCAATTCGATTCATCATAATCATAAGAGTTAAACCAATTAATTGCCAGGTAGTTTCGAAACTCTAGCCCACAATTTTGATATTTTTTTATTTAAAAAAGCTGAAAATTGTTTATCTAATGGATAGCATTGTAATTTTATATGAATGATAATGATGGTTGATATCAAACTATGAAAATAATGTTCTATCAACAAAATTTGTTTGTTTTTATGATGCAATTTCAGAATTTCTTTTTAAAATAATTTCAATGGTTCTTCTATTTTATCTTTAATTTTCATGGATTATTATTTTCCGCTGATTCTTTGTTATTAGAATTTATTTTGATGAATTTATATTTTGTTTCTGCAATAAAATGATTGAAAATTATTCAACAACTTTGGAAATTAGTTTTACGTCGACTTCTCTTGTTTATTCTTTGATTTTCGGAATTTTCATGAATATTCAACAACAGTCGACGCTTTGAATTTGTTTAATTTAATTTTGGAATTTGAATAAAAAAGAAAACATTTTCATGAAATAGAAAATACTTCTGCAGGACGATCAGCAGTTCTGTTAATTTTCCAATTATAAAATGTGAAAAACTCTTCTTTGCAGCTCAGTTCATTCTGTGGGGGAACTTCTCCGGTCTTTCTCCTCGTATCTGCACCTTCCAACTCCCAACGCCGATAACAGTTGGAGATCTTCGAATTGTTGTCGGAAGGGAAATTGGACAAAGACCGCAGTGGACGCGAATAACGCAGGAGATCGCCGTATCAAGAGACGGAAGACGTTTGTTCCAGAACCACTGTAGATCGTTCACAGATGTCGATGGAAATGAATTCCATGAAGTAAAGGAGAAGACACAAAAACTCCTGGATGACGATGATGAAGTCTTTGTTGCTGTTCCCGGAATGATTCTTCGCCTCAGAATCGATGCACTCCTCATCGAAGAAATTTGAAACTTTTTTTTTCTCTAATAAATTTTCCTGCAAATTTTTCTTTTTTAATTGAAATGAAATAAATTTCGATTTCTGTTCATTTTTAGTTTGCAATTAAATGGCCGTCGATTTGACAAGTTTCCAATTCATTTTCTCATTTAAATAACTTTCTCATTTGTTGATACAATTTCCTCCTGTTTTATCCAAATGACAACTTTGTAAACAAATTATTCACAAAACACATTGGAGGCAGAAAGAATGATATCGTTTGAAGTCCGAGAAATAGACCCTAGCAGCAAAAGCACGTCTCTGAGACGTCTCAACTGGTCTCACTCGTCGCATTTCACAGAAATGGTCTCTTAAGAAAAATATTGAATCGAATAGGCACAAGAAGTGATATCTAGCCACGTCATTTTTGTTTTTGATCTACACTATTTTTTTACTCGTAACTGGTTTCATGTTGTCGTAACTCGTCTTCAAGCAGCTGCAGAGACGACGACTCCTGACTGGTCAAAAAAAAAATTGTGAATGGTATCTAATAAAGCTCATGCATGATGATTCTCATCAGAATCATACGCATGACCGAAAAATTTCTCTGATTTTACGTAGCACCTACTTTTTCAAATATACCTGAAATTGTTGCATAGAGAGAAGAAAAATGGCTTTGCTTGTCAGAATAGCAGATGATCAACATCTGTGCTAAATATTTCTCCTCTTCGAACAACTCACGGTCTCATTCTAGTTGTGAATGAGAGAAATATGACATAGTATTCTATGACATTATCCACGATCTCTAACCGTCTAGTTAGAGATCTAGCGTTTATCTTTAAACATTATTTAACCCGTTCAACTCGAATAAATCTATTACATTTCAACCTTCAGAAGCGGATGTCGAGCGGCGCTCGACATCTGAATTACTCTCTCAGGAGCGGATCCCACTACAAAAAGATTCGTCGGAAAGACGTCGGAACGAGGTATGGTAGTCGGAAAAAGGTCGGGGAAATTTTTTGGACCCTTAACATGCTAATTCTGACCTCATTTCTTTGAATTTAAGCAGAAATTATGATAAAAATGGCTTTTTTGATTGAGTTAATTGTAGCAAGACATTGAAGACATGAAGACGTACGGATATGATTGTGATGATATTGATTACTCAAACAAGCTTCAGAAAGGGAAAGGAAAATATATAACACTTAATTCCTGATCAATTGACGTTTTCATGTAATTCCATAGACATCCTACTTGTGAAATAGCAGATAGGAGGCCTAGGGTGTCTTTTTTATAATGAGGCTTCGGTTTCCGACGCCGTACCGACCATCGGCCATGCGGACATTCTGTTCCTCGGAACGAGTTCGTTTTCGACGTCGGACCGACGTATCTTTTTGTAGTGGGATGTCGAGCGCTGCTCGACATGCATTTGCTTGAACTTGTAAGATGCTCTCTTGGTTTCTATTGTACATGTTTGTACTTTTTTTATGTCTAAGTACATGTGAATCAGGCTATCAGCCTGTATCATTGTAGTGCCTTCCGATTAATCGAAAAGAAGAAAATCAATTGCAACAAACTTGCTCAAAATATCACGCATGAATTCTACAAGTTCTAGTAGCTGTTTATGTCCGACGGACAGTTAGTCATCTAATTTTTGTCATCTGGTTGTTTGAATGATGAGTAATCAATTCAATGATATTGCCTCGCTAACACAATGCGACTGACATTGAGAAATTTGAATCATAGATATCTACGAGGTCTGAAGCGCTCAGTGCTTACGCGAACGAGTAACTATGTAGGTATTCATTCCATTGTGAATCATTTTTGGTGTGATCGAGATGACTACTGGACGACGCGCTGCTTTGTTAACTGCAATCGAGAATTTGAGAGGAGGCCAGCGTGGGACATCAGCACTGGACATAAGTGACCATGAGGAAGACCAGCCATCGGATGAGGATGGGAACGCCATGGACGTCGACGAAACTGTAGAATCGGAAAGTGAGTCGTCTAGTTCTGATGACGATGACTCCGACAGTTTTGATGACTGGAGGATTGTGTTTCATGTAGTGATCATGTAGTGACTGACAACTTCTTTACCAGCGAAAACCTTGCGTCATACCTTTTGAGCAAGGGAACTTACTTCACCGGCACATGGCGGGAAAATCGACGCGTTCCCGACATACTGAAGAGCTTGCAATCTCATGCCTTTGAAACGACTTTTGCGAGGAAGGGATCACTCTCCCTGTGGGAACGAATCTTGCGAAAAACTGGCGAATGTCAGCTGCAGAATATCATGCTAAAGTTCAGTCATATTTGCGGGATATTCGCTGGCGAAGTTCGCCGGCGACAATTCGCGCTCTATATGTCACCTTTTACTCTAGACTTTCTCTCTTATTTTCTTTAGTAATCCGCCTCTACAGCCGAGGCCCTATTCTCTCCCTCACCTCCTCACTATCCCCCACATATGGCTAATCTATCTAAGAAATAAGTGCAGACTATCATTCTTTGATAATGATAAGATAATAGAGAATCCGCATATATCAATTTTCATATCATCTCTTGACATTCAATAATTTACAACAATGACAAATATTTGAATAATATCATAGTATTTACTGCGACATTTATGGAAGATAAATACTTTTTTTAGTTTAAACCTTCGTGAATTAAAAAAAGATCCTTTTTTATCAGATCAGACTGAGTATACAATATATTTTCATGTGAAGGTAATGCACGAACATTACTACTTACCACTAATTAGTTGCTACAATATCCACTATTTCGCCGGTTGGCGAAAAATCAGCTCGCATTATAGTAACCAAATATCTACCAACTAATTATAGCAACTTTTTCGCCACATGTCGTTTTTTAATTTTACACATGTTTTTGGATAAATTATGACCATTTTCACATGCAGAGATAGTTTTTACACGAAAAAGAACCTTTAAAAAAATTATCCACAAAATCGCTACCTCGCCAGATAATCTGTTGATATTAGCAAGATGCGTTCCCACAGGGCTTGTGCTCGAAGTTCGTGGACAAAAAGCAGAGCGGAACGAAGAATATCTACGTCCTCGATAGTGAAGAATCGGCAGGCACAGTCCCAATAAACAGAATAAAGAAAGGTGGAAATGAAGAGTTGATTGACAAGCCAACAACGATCCTGAAATACAATGCAAAAATGGGCGGAGTTGATCGCACGGATAGTTTGATACAGCGATATGATGTTACTCGGAAGAGTTTGAATTGGATGACTAAATACGGCCTTCATCTGATACAGAGACTTGTGATGAATGCGCATGTTGCCTACTGCTCCGATGGTGGCAGACAGCCGTTCCTGAAATTCACGCTTACTTTCATCGAAAGGAAAATGATGAAGACAGGTAAGATAATCATTTGTAAATAAGTCTAAAGAAGTGTATTGATGTTCGATTGATTTGATTTTTCAGGCAAAGGTCGAAATTCCCGTGGCCGCCCTTCAAAGTCCATCAAGGTCGGGCATCAAGCCATCAAGGTACCCAGCACGCCCGCCAAACCGCGGTCGCACTAGACGAAATGACTTGCTAAGTCTTGCTAAGTCTGATCAGATTCTTGCAAAGTCTGATAAGAACTTATTTTATTGAAGATCTTACATTTCCTGACCAGAAAGTACCAGACTTACTAAGTCTTATATTTTGCAAAATAAGATCTTTTCAGATCTTACCAGCTGATAATTGAAATTAAGAAAAGTGAACTGAAATTTCAAACTTGAAGTCCGATTACAGTGCGAAGATCGGACGATATCAATGGTTTTAGTTCTTAAATGATCTTGCTGGAACATCAGTGCAGTAGAGAAACGCAAAATATAAGACTTTTTTCTATTCAAAAGATTTCTAAAAATCACAAATAAGATCTTATCAGATCTGATCAGATTTGCTAATAAGACTTAGCACGACTGGTACTTTCTGGTCAGAACTTGTAAGATTTCCTTAATAAGATTAAGTAAGTCATTTCGTCTAGTGCGACCAAGCGCTGCCGACTCTGCCATCGCAATGGATTGCGAAAGGAGAGCCGGTACATGTGCCCGGATTGTCCAGGCAATCCGGGTCTGTGTATCGACCCTTGCTTCCGGCTCTACAAGCACTGACGTCTGTGACTTTTCTCATGTTTTGTGCAGTACATGCATACATGTATAGTGGATATAACTTGTTCTTTTTGGGATACATCGGTGAATACTAAATAACCTGCCATTTACCTAAGAATTATCCAATCTCCATCGATCACATGACAAGAGGCTAACTGTGTCATGTAGACTACATGTAGCTAGATGAAGTGCGTCAAATAGTGGCTAGGCCTATGTCAACTACAAAAGAATATCCCTAGCTATTCATTCTAAAACAAAGTTAGAAAGATGAGGAATGTCAGAAATTTTATTCGCTCCTGAGCTAACTTAATTGCCAGTGATGTCTATTCGCTCACGGAGAGGAGTGATGAATTCAAATATTCGCTTCAGAGAACAGATATCTCATGTCGAGCAGCGCTCGACATCCGAGTTGAACGGGTTAAAGAGGCGACATCTTTCACTGGACGAAATGACTTACTTAATCTTACTAAGAAAATCTTACAAGTTCTGACCAGAAAGTACCAGTCGTGCTAAGTCTTATTAGCAAATCTGATCAGATCTGATAAGATCTTATTTGCGATTTTTAAAAAATCTTTTGAATAGCAAAAAGTCTTATATTTTGCGTTTGTCTATATATATCCAGTGCGCCAATGTTCCAGCAAGATCATTTAACAAGTAAAACCATTGATATCGTCTGATCTTCGCACTGTAATCGGACTTCAAGTTTTAAATTTCAGTTCACTTTTTTTAATTTCAATATCAGCTGGTAAGATCTGAAAAGATCTTATTTTGCAAAATATAAGACTTAGTAAGTCTGGTACTTTCTGGTCAGGAAATGTAAGATCTTAAATAAAATAAGTTCTGATCAGACTTTGCAAGAATCTGATCAGACTTAATAAGACTTAGCAAGTCATTTCGTCTAGTGTTTCCTTAACATTACAAGTTGACGGTGCATTGCAGAATTCTAATGCGTTCACTTTTCTTGTAAATGATTGGATGGATTTACTGACTATCAGAAGATTGTGTAGAGTCAGTGGCGGAATGTTTTGATGTTCGTAGGGTTTCGCGTGTTGATAATGTAAACTTGATTTCTTCTGAAGAAACAGAAGACACAAATGAAGATTTAGTTTCTTGCTCGGATGAAATATCCAGCTATTCCTCTGATGATTGTGGCGACTCAAGCACAGAATCGAACGATATTGTGAAAGACATCAGAGAATTTATTATCTCCTCTAACCAGTCACCCAGTGAAAAAGCCGAAGTCGGCCATCCAGACTTTGGCACCGAATTCCTGCCGACTTTGGCAGTGGGAAAGAGACCGGAAGTCCAGCCAAAGTTGGCATGCCGACTTCCAGCCAAAAAAAAATACCGCCAACATACTACTTGATTCTGTTTTATCAAGTAGTATGTTGACGGCTATCATCATTCAATCTCGAGATATAAAAACACCTTTTTTAACACGACCTAAATATTATATTATAATGCCCACAAATCAGCATACATCATCCGGTAATTCTGACAAGAAGCGACTGTTTTTCTCGCACAGAGCCATATTCTTTGTCTTTTGATCCGCATAGGAAGAGGTAGCTGGATCAAGTGTCCTTCGTCATCTCGTGTGAATTTTCCAGGGAATCCACATCTTCCACAATCCTGTAAAAAATTATGACATAATGAAATATATAACATATACCTCCCGCTGGGAAAAATGCTCACTATTCGCTGGCTTTTAGTGAGCGAGCAAGCGATGTCTTAGCTAGCGACAATGCAGTTTGCGAGCAGATGGCTATTGGTAAACCGAATTTTGCTTACTTTTTGTCGCTGGCCAATAGATAGCTATTGGCAAGCTGAAATTCGCCAGCTTCTTGTCACTGATTAATAGATCGCTATTGGTAAAGCCAATGATGCTTTTTATTCATCAATATCTTAATTAATCAACAGCTATAGCCTACATCCCCCACTGGGAACGAAAATATGGGAGCCATGTGGCCGCCATATGGGTATGTGGGATGGCTGGACGAAATTTCCAAAGTGTAATTTTCGTGATAAAATGAAGCGGAAGTAATTCATCTAGAAGGAAATGATACATAAACAAGTCATGAGCAAGTTTATGACCAGTTATTTGATCAAAAAGTAGCAAAATAACACATGTGGTATGGTGCGTGGCCACTCCATATGTACAGCATATGGGATTTTCCAGATGTAACCCAGATAGTAAGAAATATCGATTGAAAGTCACTCATTGCATTACACATTGCGAGGTACATGTTTTCTTATTATTGTTTTACATCTTTTAGGCTTTGGCACGGATATATTCTATTTTTTACTGAGTTCTTCAACATGTTGATGTGTGATGATTGTTCAGTTTTTTCTGCAAATTTGGTGACATATTGGCGCATGCAGGGGAAAATACTGAATTTAGCAGACTAATCAGAGGAGCTTTGCTCTTCTTTATGCAATGGCATGCATGAATAGCACTGAACACAGCAGAAAGAAACTTGCCAAGATTTTTAGATTTTGACTTGTTTGTTTGAGGTATTAAATTTAGTACAACTATATTTCACACGGTTTGATTTTTCGATAAACAGCTGTTACAAGTTGAAGTTACCCTTGCGGATCGAGCTTATGTCGCTGCTAATTCTAGCAGAAATATAAGACATTCGATTCAATCATGTCCCTTCGAATCAAGAACAAGCGAGCAAGAGTCAAGCTTTTTCAAGATTTGACCAACATCTCAAGAGAAATGGGTGAGATTATCCAAGGATTCATTTGCATCGCTTCGTGTAGAGTTGCTTTTATTCCTACCCTTTTTCGTTCTACACGACATTGCGGAGATGGTCGTGTGTATTTCATCTGCTCTTGTAAAATACTAATACGCTGCATTAAAGATGACAGGAAAATGCATTTGTTTCAAGAGTACCGTGATAGGAATTTTTCTTGACATAAAAAATGATGGCGGACAGGCCTGATGTATATAGACACGCAGACTGCCTCTTAGCAGTACAGCGAATGCACTGCCGCTTAGTGGTCCGCTTAGATTACTTTTTCACTCGACCGAGGTCATATCAATTAGATGCATACAACATGCAACTAAGGCATTCATTTCGGAGCGGAATCGGCTGAAACCCGTGGCCAGTAGATTCGAGTCGGGCAGAATTCTCACATGTAGGACAATTGGAAATCAAAAAGTGTACACCACAATTTTTTAAAAATTAGGCCTATCGCTTTTCTTAATTAACATAAGAACAAGGGCAGCAATCATTCAGTATTAGAAAGTTGATTGGTCTATAAAAACAACAGCACGAAATTTTTATTCAGTGTATTTGTTGCAGTCATGTATTGTCATATGTCTACTGGTCTCTCCGAAGTCAGAGAAGGCATCTACTCATGTCAATAACTATAGGCGCTAGTGGAGTTTGCATGCATGTACCTACATTTTAGCATCACACTATGTACGTTGTCTATAGTACTCCTGAAGAATACCACTTCATACAATCTATCAACTGTAGTACCAATGTGAGTGTTGCATAATAATGACCACTACGCTTCTCAATTTACACCAATATATTAACTCTTTGCTGTCAGCAATCTCAGTCTTTTTGCTAACTGATAATGAAATGCAGACTACATTAATAAGTAAAATATCAGGTCCGCATTGCATTTGACGGAAAGCAGTTTTCCTGAGCTGTTGTCTGAGACAGCAGCGCAAATGGTTTATGATTTAAGTGCCAGCAAAATTTGTTTTTTCACTGCTTGTATTTGTTGACTACACTGCAAAAGGATCAACTAACTTGCGAAGATAACAGAAGTTGGCATTGGGCAAGCAGACAACTGTTATATTTTTGCAGCCTTCTACGGCTGATTCAGGAGATATAACTTGTATGTGCATATTTTATAGATATTATCACAATGTAAAATTATATATCAATATAACTAGCATATAATTGAATATTTTCGTCAAGTCTAGTCGAGTCGGTCGGGTACACGAGCGGCAAAACTCAAGTCGAGTCGAGTGTTTGCCTCAACTCGACATTTTTGACTACTCGCAAGCTACTACCATGTACATGTATGCTACTAAAACTTATCTTCATCTTGTGTTAGCTTGATGATCATAGCTAATGCACAAATTTCTGATATACCACCTTGGACACGAAGATGATCGTGAAGTGCACGTGGCAAACGGTCGTCTCGGGTTAATCAATTGAGCCAACATTGGGGATGTCTCATAACTTTGACAACATGAACACCGCCAGTGCGTCAAATGATTCGATATTTTGCTGCAGCATCCTTTCGGATTTATGATGTGAATTCCCGTCACGAGAAGTATGCACAAGAGGCAATGCACAATAGTTAATAAGTTCTATGGTTGCATGTCATGGGGATGGGATCTTAGGCACTTAAGCAAATATGTAACCACATTTAATGACCACATTGTAATACAGCCTATCATTAAAGAGTTGTGTACAGCTAATAAACACGCTTTTGGTAAACATTCATGTGTAGTTCAAGTTATCATAGCACGAAGAATGTTACAATTTCTCATTTTTTGCAAACTCAAACCAATCATTTTCACATTCTTCGAGAGAAGAAGTAAGTGCTTAATGCAATTCATAATACAACACATTGTATATGAGAGCAACATTTCTAGTGATTCTCTAATAAAATTTCTGGCAGCTTGTCCATTTACTGTCTCAAGGTTATTTTATTAGTCTGCAGAATGTCCGTCTCCTTTAAACTTTATCGAATAACCGCCTTTAAACACTGTTTTTTTAACAAGTGATATTGAAAATAAATAAAATGTGATAGTTTCAGCACAATCAATACATGATCTATCATTGAAGAGATAATTGTTCAATTTCAGAAATGACCGGCTCAGTGTCATGCTTTTTAGCGCGAATCCAAAATTCAAGGATCCGTCTATTCGATGGATTCGCGCGAATTCCAATATTAGTCTTCACTGTGTGTATGCAATTCTCGATATGGCATTCTTGGATAATGAAACCATATTACTTTTCGAATAATGATTTTCTTGGATTATTGTTTGATTCTCTCCACAATTGAACCTCAAAAAGGTGTCTACAGTGTAGCCTAAAAGACAGGCGTCTATAATGCGTAGATTGCATTTCATCAGATGTTTGTGCTTGTGTTTATGTTAAACAGACGAGCAGATTTCAGCGCATGTTTTATTGATAGAACTGATTTGAATGAAAGGTGCATTGATTGCGGCATGTGCCTTCAAATAATTTTGCGTTTTGACGATTCAATTTTGATTTTAACTTTTGAATATCGTTTCAGATGCATCAACTTCTAGACAATTTTCTCACTTGGATGACTCAGCAACAGCTGGATGTACATGGTCAAGTGCGAGCGGTCATTTCTCTGATTATCCCAATGCTTCCGAAGAACCATCTGCAGCAAGAGTTTGTTCAAATGGTCAGTTATTCTTCGAGAATATTACTGAAGGGGGAATGGATTTCTTTTCTTCTCATGTCAATTATGATAGATGCGGTAAGTGGAAATGCAGTTCCAAGTATGGAATCTTCCTAAAAATTGAGTCTCATCAATTTTGATTTTCGATCATGATCAAGCATATAGGTGTCGGAGGTAGCATAGACGTGCTGTCGGAGGGTGGAGCACGTCAACAACCGCCAATATGCTAAGTTGAAAGTGAGCCATCATATTTCAACGTGTGGAGAAGGGAGGTTTACTGCTGCACCTTTCTTTCAGCTGCCGCCAACATTCACTCGCATAGATCGAGAGATGAAAGAAAGATATTTCATCAACTTATTTGGTCCTACTTTGAATTCTATGTAATTTAGTCTTTTTATTTTTACCATACTATATACTATGTACGTCTTCGTTAGCTTTGATATCATTTATTTCAATATTTTGTATTTGGTTATAATACATCAGTTTGCCTTGAGAAGCCGTAGTAGACGGCAGAAATCGATTGGCGTTTAAGTTAATTTTGAGTCTTGATTCTCCGTAGGTTTATGTTTTGTATTATTTATAGCATTTGCATTTGACCTATATATATATTTTTTTCAGAAATAAAAGCGCTTCAGGGCAATTTAGGTATTATTATTAACCAAAACAAGTTAAAATAAAAAAAGTACAAATCTTCAAACTGCAACTACAATCCGTCATCAGGTAAAAGGATGATGCAAGGGAATGATCCATTACATATATATATATATATACAGGGTGAGTAAAAAAAAACGTTATTTGAAGTTTGTGAAAAATCTATCTGAATTGTCATTCTGATTTCTTTCTCAAGTTGACTGATTGAATTTCTATGGTTTTATTTTCCATATCCAAGCACCAAATCAATGCTCTAAGTTCAAAAAATTCGAATTCATATCATCGAACGAATGGCTTCTATACATAGTTTATACAAGTGTATGTACAAGTATTCATTTAGTGCTTCATTCATGCCAAACTATGATGGAAAGGAAGGCAAGGCTTGTTGCATAGGCGGTTACATTCAACAATGTGTCCGAAGCAAGGAGAAAATACATGGATGAATTTCATGAGTAAGCCCCACCTCCACCGACAGTCCGTCGTTGGATGAAGAAATTCCTTACGTATGGGGATATGAATAAGCGTGAAAATGGAAGTGGTCGTCCAGTGACGGCTACAGGTGACGATATCTTTACCTCCATCAAGCCGATAATTGAAGATGACCCGAACGTTTCTACGCGTCGCATAAGCAACACGCTTGGAGTCTCGCAAAGTAGCGTCGTTCGCTGTCTTCATAAGAAAAAATATCATCCCTATAAGCCAACCTTCGTCCAGGAACTCTCAGATGACGATCACGACCGACGTCTCGAATTCTGTCAATGGATCCTCAATTCCTCACTTCAGCATCCTCAATTCCATCTCCGAATAGTTTTTTCCGACGAAGCTGTCTTTCATGTGAATGGAACTGTAAATAAGCACAATCTGCACTACTGGAGCACTGAGAACCCTAAAGCTTTCGTCGAAAAGCTTCATGACCAGAGATCTGTCACTGTATGGGCCATGATAGACCATACTGGAGTGCTGAGTTACGACATCAGTGAACTAACGATGAACAGCGATCGGTACTGCAATGTTCTGAAACAGCATGTTATTCCCTTCTTGCGACGAAACGAAAACCAGAGCAGATTCTATCAACAGGATGGAGCCCCTCCCCACTACAGTAACGCAAGTCGAAGAATCCTCGACGAAAATCTGACGGGTCGGTGGATTGGTCGAAGAGGACCAGTTGAGTGGCCACCCCGTTCTCCAGACCTTACTGTTTGCGACTTCTTCCTGTGGGGAGCGTTAAGAGACTGAGTGTATGCGCGACTGCCAAGAAATACGAGAGAACTGACAGCCTGCATTCGAGAGGAAATTACTTCTTTCACATCTAACGCCTGCATGAAGGCCTATGACTCATTTGTTCGACGATGCTCTCTTTGCATTCAGCAGGAAGGTGCTCAGTTTGAGTCGCTGTTGTAACCACAGCTTGTGAGGAGCAGCTTTTTCAATGTTCATAACCGCCTGTTGTTGCATTTTATTGTAACTTATAATAGATATCCCACAAAAGGTAAATAACGTTTTTTTTGACTCACCCTGTATATATATATATATATATATATATATATATATATATATATATATATATATATATATATATATGTAAAAAAGTTCAGTGTCTCAGCAATTGATTTTGTGTATATGCTATTTTACTGAAATGACGATGGAAATTTCTTTCCGTGACAGTAGCTACTTCCAATTTTGTTAGATCAATTAATGGGCTTCTGTCGTTGAGAACATCATGCACCTCTGAATGCATTTATAGTAATGTACTAAACAAAAAGAACATGTTATCGATGTACGTTTATGTAAGTTTAGTTCGTATATATAAGCTTATTCATATGTGCGAGCCTACTGCATAGTGATAATATATACACAAATTTCCAATGCGTGCGATGTATGCCTTTTTTGTGACATCATAACATTAATGTTGATGGATCAACTCATGCTACCTATATACATTTTTCACAACATAATCTCGCATCCTTGCAACACTATGTTTATATACAGTATGTTGGTTCTTTCTATCACTTTCCTTTTGGCGTGTACTTCTTCGATTCTTAGTGTGAATTAAAAGAAATACATTTGCTTCACTTTACTATTGCTTTACAAGCTACTGGTAGATTTAATAGAGCATCAAAGCGGATAGATTTAAAAAATAATCAAACTTGTTGCATGCGGTATGCTTGATATGCATTAATTCTCAATGTCCGATTAGGTAAATCTCTTATGTATTCATGAAATAAGCGTTGATTTCAAAACTTAAATAGGCGGTTCCTCAACATTTTGTGGGGCACAACTTTTTTCTTTTTGCAACTGATGTGCTGGGAAATCCCCAAACATGGCTAAAATGCCCTCTTAGATACTGCATGCGAATATTTGTCAAAGTTGAGTTGCCAGTCGTCCATTTTATGGATTCTTACTTTTTTGTAAGATTAAAATTCCTTTAAATCCGTACCGAAAGCAATTTTTGATTTATGCAAGCATTATGCTTTGCTTGGGTACGTATGCATTTCTTGCATGGTAAGTTGATGCTTTTGCTGTTATCCAGCTATTGAAACATAGAAATGTGATTTACAGTAACTTATTATTCACTCTCTAGATCAAACTTTGTATCAAAATCCATTGATCGAATATTTAAATAGCTGTGAAGTATCGTTTAACTACAAAATTGAGAATTCTTGAAAATGTATCTCGAGGAGAAGTTGATACATTGCCATTCACGAGTAACATCATCGGAAGATCATGATTATTTTTTGAGCTCAGATGAGCTGATTTTTATATTGAGCTCAGTGCTCATCTGGTACATCGAAGTATTCAATAACCATATAATACTTTATTTGAAAATTCGGTCCATACATAAATTCAACAGCTATTACAAATTGTAGCAATTCTTCGTTTTTCACATATAATTTCAGTCGTCAACCTCCTGGGATCACGTAAGTCCAGAGCACGCACTTGATGGCTGTGTCTGGGATAGCGATAGTTTTGTCTGGTTAGGCCTACTTGATATCAGGGTTGGTTCTCTTTGGGCTCCAGGCCCCTACGCGCTAATGATAAGCACCAGGGGTGACAACTCTGTAACTGGTAATGTGTCCCTGAGGCGTCGGAGTCATCGTTAGTGAGCACGTCACTGATATGTCTCCCGCCAAGAGGATGAGGAACGCCAGACACCGAGCGGGAACAGGCGGCCGGTCCCCCAAAAAGTCGACGACTCTCCTTGTGATAGGCACACTTCCTATGGTAAACATAAAGTTATGAATGCAATGAGCCCATTCATGACTTGTTTGCACGTCAGATTATATTTTTGGGTAATATATTCCACTTCATTCACACTCTCAATGACTGATGATCTGAAGAAATGAGTGTAACAGTGGACATGTTTTTTTAATATATTTGGTCTGTCAAGACATATCTTTTAACTTTTATCATATTGCTAAGTAGCAGATTACTGAATCACAAAATTTAAGTCCACATATCATTATCATTCCATATTGCTTTAAAAGATATCTTGTAATGCACAAAATCACAAAATATGGCGCGTTTCATTGCCATGTTCGAATTGCAGAATCATAACGATTTTAGAGATGTATCTCGTTTGCGCTGTTACCTTCTTCTTTTACGGGGTCCAGAGGGTTGCTACACGAAAGACTGGTTTGTCAAATCGTAACGAAAGCTGTTGGAAATTAAACAGTAGAGGTTGAAACCATTTTTCCTTTACACAGGAGTGTGTTACCGTTGATAAAGCAGTGGACTTATCGGTAGTTTCTTTGCTTACATTCACTGCTAGGAAAACAGTGAGTGACGTGCGCCAAACGCTGGAAACCCCTGTTTTTTCAGTGTTTTTAATCATTACGGTACCAAAAATGTGAGCCAAGACAAATTCATTCCAAAACTAGTCTCATTGAAATCGGTTGACCTTGAGAGAATTCAAATTACTAAGGACCGAAAAATATACGTTCTTTTGGAATGACCTGCAAGAGTTCCTTATGTTTTGTTGCAACTCCGAAAGGACCCTAAGCCATACCTAAGATCAGACATGTGTTGTAATTGTAATTGCAATCACTTTACACTCTGGTTTGGTCATTAGCATGCAGTTAAAATTACTTTGCTCTCTTCGTCGATCATGCGCTAACATACATGGATGTGCAACTACCGGAAATTTTTTCAGAGAATTTTGCCACAAAAACTTCTTGTCAAAATCTAAATCCTTCCCCCTCTAAATGCTGTCCGGAAAATGTAAATCAGAAAGCTGCTATTATTTAATTTCACCTCGGATAAAAGGAGGCACATAGACTCTTCTAGAAACCACAATCTTTAAATCAATTTATGTCTTAGCAGAGATAAATATGCAAGCGTAATAAAGTCTCCAGAAACAGCAAGTCGCGATATCACAATGCTTTATCTTCAGTTTGAAGGCAGTAGAACTGTAAGGCGAAAACACTTGGGGGAAGAATGAAAAGTTGGCAATCTAATATCAATGCTACATGCGTGGTCTGTTTTTCCAGGGAGCAATTGTTATTAATCTTTGCATATCCGCTTAGAAAGCAATGGTGGGAAATCAAATAGTGTAATTGAAGAAAGACGGAGTATTTTGCAATTGTAATCAATTACATTGATAGGGATGTAATTAGTACTTGTAATCAATTACAATTTTAAGCAATTAACTTGTAATAATAATCAATTAAATTTCAGGAGTAATTGGCACAGGTCTGCCTAAAACAACCTTTACACATGCATGAAAGTTATTATTGAAGCATATTTTGACTATGTGTCGCAATTCTTTTTCAGATACAAGCTCGACTTTTTACGAAGCAAATGAAAATGGTACCTGTGATTTTGAAATGACGCTCTCGGACCAGCCGTCACTCAATGAAATGGTGGATGATGATGAGTTTTTTAGAGGACATAGATCAACTTGATGAAGCGAAAGACTTAAGCTTGGCTGAAATTCTATTACTTTTTATGATGATATTCAACATCAGCAAACGAGCTATGGAATTTCTTTTACAAGAGTTGAACTCTCGGAATGTGCCGGTACCTCGCTCCCTTTACTTGTTGAGGAAAATGTGCAACCCAAACTCTTTTGCATTTGTCAACGAGATAGGTGATTCAGACATAGCCTATTTTAGCATCGTAGAGCACATCAAATACAACATTGAAAACCAGTTTCTAAAGTTGAAAAAATCAGTGAACTCTTTGACTGTTCACATTAACATTGATGGACTACCACTATTTAAATCATCAAATTTAAATTTATGGCCTATGCTAATGATTTTGAAAGAGTCAAGCTATCCCAAACCTTTGCCTCTTGCAGTATTTTGCGGTGTTGGCAAGCCCAAATTGAAACAATTCTTGGAGAAATTCATTCTAGAAGTGAAATCCTTAAGACACAATACAACTAGAATATGTGGCTTTGACATTGTTGTCAACGACGTTCTGTTCATTTGTGACGCACCAGCTAGGTCATTCCTGCAGTGCATTAGCAGTCACTCAGCTGCGTTGGGATGCAGTTATTGTAAAATTGTAGGCCGTAAAGAGTTTGGAATGGTCTTCCCTTACTCTGGATTCGAAAACTTAGATGCTATTCGTCGGAAAAATGAAGATTATAAAAACATGTTGGAAGACAATCAGCTGACATTGTCTCCTCTGGCAACTATCTGTTCCCTGCGTGACTCTTTTCCTCCTGAATTTATGCACAGTATCTGTCTTGGAGTTGTCCGCAAATTATGTGAATCCTATTTTGTGGGATTAAAAGGCATGAGATTGCCATGCAAATTAAGTGAGTCAAAGAAGGAGGAAATCTCAAGGATGATTTGCTCATTGCAGAAACATTTACCATCAGAGTTTTCAAGAAAGTTGAGACCTCTTAAAGAATTTCATCATTACAAAGCAGTAGAATTTCGCATTCTTGTTTTGTATTTGGGACCAATTATTTTTAGAAATATGCTACCTCTTGAATATTATTCGAATTTCATGTTGCTTCATTATGCTATTTACTGCTTCTGTTCGCCTTCTTACTGTCATGTGTTTTCATCTAAAGCAGAGGGTTGCATAGAGCGCTTCTGTGAATCTGCAGAAAATCTTTTCCATGGGCGGCTTCAAACTTATAACACCCACGTAATGAGACATATTCCTGAGTTTGTTAAGATGTACGGTACTCTTGATGCATGGTCATCATTTGTATATGAAAATTATCTTGGACTTCTAAAGCGACGTTTGAGATGTACCAACGGCATGTTGAAGCAAACAGTAAATAACCTCAATGTTATTACTCATCTTTTTGCGTGTTATAAAACTGATTTTAAATTCACGTTCTCTAAAAATTTTCCAAACAATTGTGCTATTTTAGATAATGGAACTGTCGTTTTAATCACAGATGCATCAAGCAAAATGTTGAATGGTGTTGAACTTTCATATTCACATGAACTGTATGAATATCCGTACAGCTCAGAAAGTTTAAAGATTGGCTTTTATAAGCAAACGACACGAAAGGTTTTTGATGTTGAACCACGTAGCAAGTGTATAATTATTCCATATAAGAGTGATCTCTTTATCATCATACCACTGGTTAACAGTGAATGTTACGTAAATTAATTATGTATTTTGCATACTGATGCTGAAGACTCACTGCAAACATGAGTAGTGTCATCTGATATTTCTCAATCTTGCCCGAGAAGGAGAAAATTGTTTTTTTGCGAAGTTCATTAAAACATACTATCATTACTAATTGAATTTTATTAAACATGATTCATTTCACTCATGGGTCCAGTTGACCTTTCTGATGAGCTTTGGCAGCGGCATCAATGAGAATAATCCATATTATTTGAAAGACTAATGTGCAGCGATTGATGCAAAATAATGATCGAACTTTGACACCGATGATTTTTCACCGAATTACATTTAGATTCTCAAAAGTTGAAGACATTTTATGCTCTTCATAGAAACATTAAGAACAATGGGTAAATATGTAAATTCTGGTGGCATTTAACTGTGCACAAAAAAGCTGTCAATCAGTTGATTGATTCTTAGAGCATTAACAATTGCTTACTATACTACCACTTTAGAATCTACTGTATGTTCAGACTACAGTTGATAAAAATGTTATCTGGTGACATATGGCGTAGAAAAAATATTGATTATAGCGATCATCCACTTGAGACAGACAAAAACAAATTAAGTCGAAATCTCAGTCTGCTGTATGGGCAGTTTGTATATATGTTATTCCTTACGGAATATCACAGTTCAATGTGATGCAAAAAATCAATTCAAGGGTCGCTAACTTTCATCAATTAAATGTTTCTCAATAGCCTATTCCTTATGAGTTTCAAGTACCGCATAATCTGAATTTTTTTAAGATTGAATGAATTAACTGACCTTTTGAAAATTGCGACAATTTGTAGCACCGGTCTCAACGTTCTCGGTTGAGAATGATATATTTCTCATTATTTTGGATAAATCAGGACTTTTTATCAATCAGTACTTTTGACCTTCCGAATCATCAAAATAGGTCTTTTTACATAAATAGCTGGTTGACCACTTGGAGTTGTTTCTGAACAGTATATTGTTCCTGAACTTGTGAACAACGTTTTGAATCAATAGTGAGAAGATGGAAATGTGCCAAGAATCAAAATATTGCATGTCCATAACTAATGCACTGGTTCTTATGACAGCTTTGATTTCGTTAAAGCATGTAAAATATATTATTTTTGTTGGTATTTATTGTTTTCATACGAATTCATGTATTTTGCTTAACATTTTGTCGTTGTGCATCAATGTAAGGGATTACAAATGCATTGGTCCTTTTTCAAACGATCATTGTTTCTTATTACCAACTTCGGTATAACTGCATGACATGTGTTGCCCCACTTCCAGTCAGCAAACACACAGGTATCTGTGGGAAAGAGTATCCCCTTAAGTTCAAAGCTATGCCGATTTTCCAGCTTTCTTTGCATGCCACTTAATACATAAGAGAGGCTAGAGGAAGCTACTTCATTTCTAAATTTTAATCTTTGTTGAACTCCATGTGATTCTTAATGCGTTTTGGTGATTTTACCATTAGTTGTTACTTTGACCTCCTGTGTGCAACAATAAATGCAAGAAATAATAAATCGAAATCGGTTGCACTTAACAGACACCTTACTTTTGGCTTCATGCTTTTTATTACTGAGTGGCCCAGAAATGACCGAAGACGGATAATCATAATAATAAGTAATATTATGTAACTAGTACAATGAACTAATAAACCTTGATATATTATTATTAGATGATTAATTAGATAAGCACTAAATGTATTTTTAGTATGTGCTGGAATTTGGTCGGTAACTTTATCATTTTCCTTGATATTTTGTGAATTGCAACGTACACGTGTTGCTTGCTTGGAGCTGTAAAATTTATGAGAGGCGGGTGTAAAAGTTGTTAAATTTTGTAAAGTTGATTCTTTTGTAGGCAGCATGTTACTGTGAAGAGTGCTTAGTGGACACATGCATGTATGCTTTCGTTGAATGATTAATGACTTTGTACAGAAGGAAACGGCAATGGAAAGAGCAATGATATCAAGCTATCTGACTCTTGGCCGTGTTCTACGCTAGCATGTTTTTGTGGCGCCTCATCGTATTCCTTCCTATCATGAATATTTTAGTATTCCAATTACGTGCATGTGCATAAACGATGTACATTTTGTAGTAATCCAGCATGTTTTAGAAAAACTACTTGTAATCCAATATGTGTTGCCGTTTCAAATATGCACTTGTACATCAGCTCAATACCCTAATCGCGATAAGTTTAAAAAATAAAAGAATTAAGCACAGTGCATTCATTGCATGCAGACAATTAGGGGCATAGATTGAGTTCTTACCATGCGACATACTCAGGAAACTCTGTATATAATGCCACAGTAGATTCTCAAAATTCAATCAATTATTCATATATCCGATGATCCACCATCCGATTATTTTTCCTTATTTATGCCGATCGATTAAAAAGGAACTGTCATTATTTTTGATAACTTCAATCATTTGTCTCAATTGATTGATAGTAGAACTTCACAAGTTGCAGTTAGCTTAATGTTAAGATAGAGCCCTGCGAGTCGGGCTTTTGTCAACCTCGAGACGATTCGAGTCGGGCAAATTTTTTATAGATAGTAAGAGGCAAAAATGTGTTTGACAATGTGTTCCTACTTGGGCTGATAAAAGCAATGAAGAGAATAAGAAAATAAGGTATATGGCGACGCACATAATTGATCCACCGAGTGGGTTATCCTTCGTTAAATATGTATGATTGTGGACATTAGACATACATTATACAGATGAATATATTTTTATATTAATTATTAATATATAATTATCATACAAACAATACATAAAAATTCTATGCATGCAATCATTTGTTTTTGCAATCAATTTTTAAAACCTCTTGCTTAAGCAATGTACAATATGTATTTTTTACCTGTTGGGTATATTATACAATACTTATTAAGCAATCGTGCCACTATTCTGAATACCGTACAGGGTGAGAGAGAACATTGCTCAGTTACTACTGGGGAATTGACAAAAGATCAGTTTCATCTTTAACAACTGAACTTAAGTCTGTATTTTGAAGTGCTATGTCTACTGGTCGCTGTTAAATGTCAGAGTGACCCTATCATTTTCATATTTATAGAAATTGGTGTAGTTCGAAGTTTTTATTCAAGTTATACACTATTGCAATGTGCATTTATCGATTTTTGTGTATTTATCTAGTACTTTATTCAGTCTATTGCAATTAAACGATTTGTGTAGTTATTCATCCCTTTAGAGAACAGCACATGTACATCATTCATCATACTATCTATCAATTGCAGCTGATTAATGTGATTTTGCCCGAGTTGTATCATCCCGCACTTGCCTTTATCAGAAACCTGTTTACCTGAGTTGATGTGAGTTGCAATTTTTTGTGAGTAATGTAGTGGATCAAAATTGAAAATAACGTTTGAAACAAAATCTGTATAGGCCCCTATAATTGCAAAACATTTTCAGTTTTTTTACAAAATATGAGCAATATACGTGCGTATTTTCGCTAGAATACAAAATAACAAAATCACTTGTAAATGTTTGGAAATTGGGCATATTGGCTCATATTCTAGAGATTTCATGCAATAACTGAACCTAGGAATAATTATTTAGTGTTCTTAGAACGTGTATCATTACCTAAAAAAGAAAGAACGTATATAATGATATAATATTATATGTATATATGAAGAACTGGATATTGTGAGGACAAAAAAGAGCACTGAGAGGACGTTCGGCACTTCGCCATTTCGGCGTTCCTATTTGCAGGTACTTGTAAAACTATTGTCTCCTGCTGCTTACTTTAGATGTAATCAAGTGATGAGTCGTTATTAATTCTTATGCTGGTGATTTTTCTGTTTCAGATGGTTTCGTATATAGATATTGCTTCGGCGTTGATATACTTTATCGAAGATAAATCAGCTGCCATTTATCCAATAGATGAGATCAATAACTGGAATATTTCTGCCTATAGAAATCATATAGAAGGCAAGAAAGTCTATTTTACGGTCGGGACTGAAGACAATCCGTCAAAGGTGTTACTTCTTCAGTTGAGTACTCAGTCATGGGATGATGTAGTTCCCAATGGTGAGCTTCATGAATTGACAGATACTCGAACTTTTGTTGTGGAAATGAAGAGTCTAAAGATACATATGGACGAAATTCGTAAATACTTTCAACCAGTGAGGCCACATGGTGTCCGACAAAAATTTCCATCTCTCAAGGTAAGAAACATTGTTGCTATCTACGAGTACAAATAAAGTCGCGGAATGTTTAAGAAAATATTGCGCTTCGGTAATTTAATGACAATAATTGATAACCGGTGGCCATCAACAATGTTGGCCGATGGACTCATCCAACGCTGTACAAGTAGACGCGATTTGATTCCTTCATGGAATGACTCGTTTGCATCTATTTCTTAAGATCGATAGTCTTATTGGTGAGTTTCCGTAAGTCAGACAACAAATGAAACTAGACAGAAATTTTGTCACTGCTGGTTATTATATCATGGCTCATTTCAATTATGAAGTGGTCATTCAAACGTAGACCTGCGATTTATCCACAATTTCATATACTAGTCCATTTATGCTCCATTCAAAACAGAAATCAATTTTCAGGTGAAGTAGATTTCCTATTACATTGACGTTGAAGAGCAAACCAATGAAGACTTCACATTGAGATGCACATTTTGTGTGAATGATTGAATAATGATTTTTACACATGTCCCACTGGATACTGAACGTCACATATTTTGCAGCAACGTAGAATATATTTAATTGATATCATTTTTATATCATCCAGGGTACCTTGAATCTAGCCATGTACTACTTGTACAATAATTTTCAGTGGATTTAAATTGGCGTGAAAGATAAAGTTCGATAGTTGGTAAGAAAACTGACGTGTACTGGATGAAACTCCTTTTAGACGATCTGCTTAATAGCAAAAAAGTATTGGCTACTTTTCGCATTTGAATTGGGATGGATTAGTAGATCTAAAGGATTTGAATTGATGTGGAGAAGTACAATATGTCTTCATTTCGGTAGCATGCAAGGATGTGAAAAGCATAAGTTTGCAACTGTGGATAATCGGCTGAATTCTGGAACTTCATTGGTTGAATTTGTGCTTTCTGAAAATTTATTTCATTTTTGGAAACGTTGAGAAAAGATCCTTAAACCAAACGACGATTTAGGATCGTGATCTTGGATGATTCATGACGGAGGATAAAACAGACTGCAAGGCTGTGTCCCTAAATGATTGTTGTACAAGTAATTGTGGGTAGGAAACAAAGAGCGGCATTACTAATGCGGCTATTTTTAGGCATCGCTCATTCAGTAGGCTAGCATGTATTTGTTTAGACGGCGTTTAGATATTCGTGTCTACAAAGTTGTCATGAAGTACACTCACGGCGATGCTGGCGAGAGGAAATTTTCCTGGATGCTATAAATATAAGTTGAATCTCATCCAATTTTATAGACTTAAAAGTTGTTGGAAAATTTATGACGTTCGATGGTAATGCAGAATTGATGTTTTTTGTCAAACATTCTCGTTCAAGTTTAGCTTAGCATAATCTATCAAAATTGGCAAATTTTGCTTGCACATATACATGTTGCCCCGCAGGCATGGATAGATATTCACAGATAATAATTTTTGTGCAGTTATTTATGGAACGGTCTGTACGTTATTTATGTGTAGTGATTATGTTACTTCGATTTAACATCAGACCAAGTTACTTCATTGATTTCACAAGCATATGTTTGCGTTTATCATCGAAATAGCGGATATTTGGACAACAATCCGAACTCGGATGGTAGCTACTTTCAGTTCAACATGCTTTCAATTCGACAGGATACACTTCAGCATTTGGGGTAATTACTTTGGTTTGTTTTATCTGACTTTGCAAAGCTATTAGTCATCATGTACCTGTTTCCTGCCTGTAACTCCAAAGACCTTACCCGTCGTGAATGGTAACTAAGCAATTTTCCGTTGTCGCTTCTGGTGCCTATTAGCTAATTTAGCAATTCGAATAGCTCGGGTTGCCTCTTGTAGGGCAACCCTTAACATAGCTAAGTGCACTTAGCGATCAAATAAACATTAGCCGGCAAGTAATTGAATAAATGATTCATTCTATCGCTTATTTCCATCGCCGCTCGACTGATTGTTTATATTTCGCATGGACCATTCCGATACATCGCTGACAGCCTTCTCGGCTGCTGACAACGAAAGATAGCAGGGAACAGGTTGTAATCAGGTCGGTGGTGTCGGGTCTATTTACACAGGAAAGGTAAGTCTGTGTCGTGGCTACAAAAATGAGTCAGCGAATCAACCTTGACAGCCATAGAGTAAGTACACTATCGACTCAAAGAAGTATCTGCATACAGTGAAATTTTTTTTAATGAAAAGATTGACAGCTCGTTAGTACCTATTTGAGTTGTGTTCCCAGTTTTCCCGTTTGTAGCATTTCATTTCACGAAAGCGCTCGTGTATTGCGTTCTTATTACATTGCTTTGATTTTGGTGTTTATTGTTATTGGTCATTGTTTTGGATTGATGAACCCGTTCAACTCGAATAAATCTATGGTATTTCCAACTTTTAAGACGGATGTCGAGCGTCGCTCGACATCTGAAATGCTTCCTCAGGAGCGAATGTCGAGCACCGCTCGACATCGTATTTTTCAGAGCTGCATTCTTTCTGACATCTTGATTAAGTTGTATTGCGAACGTAGAACGTTATCATATAAATACTGAACGGTCAATATTCCGGCATGCTTATTAATCTCTCTATAATGTTATTCAACAGGCCTACAAATTCGAATATTTACTATTCGCGTGAATCGAATGTCAATGACAAAATCGCATTGGAAAATCGTATAACTTCCCATTTTTAGCGAATCATCTAGACACGCATTATCCCGTGTGAAATTATCCATGTTCTACAATATTGTTAAGGAGAATTGTTGGTCAGCCTTAGTCATTGTCAAATTCTGATTACCATCGGAAGCATTTTCAAAAGCCATTCATAATTATTTCACTGTTATAGCTGGGCATATACATGCTATATAAGATGATTAAAGCAAGATATTTACATGTTTACATGGATCGTCTATAAGCGAGATTTAAAAACCTTCAACCTCTAAATGCACAGTGTACATGTATAATCCTGGCATTGAACATAGCTATCGTAGCCTGCAAGCGAGAGAGCTAGAAATTTGAAAAACTGCGATTTCTAAATGCACAGCATGTAAAATTATGCAGTAGGATAAAGCTCATAGATTTTGATCTCTATGGTTCTGCACAATTTGAAAATTCAGCGATTGTGAGAAAGTTTCAACTGTCATTGTCCTACGGCACACGTGAAAATAATACGATTGCGTGATTTGAAAATGTAGAACATCTGGTGAATGCATTGCATAGCGCCATAGAGCTGCAAAACGTGTTTTAATCCAACATCATGCCAGCACCAAGCAGAGCGCTTTTAAATGCTCTTCAAAGGCTGCATGGATATTAGATTATGCCATCAGCTGAAAATGATCAAGAATACGATGTTGGAATGGATACTGCTACTTCTTCGAGTTCAAGTGATGAGGAAGGTGAAAAAGATATAGAGGAGATTGGTGGATATGCCGGAGACGACGAGAGGAGCATGGACCAGCATGCGTCTTTACTGGTGTTTTGGGTGTAAGAATCGATTTGTAGCCTATATAGTCCGGGAGCTAGCGTGAAGTTGTGCAGGGAACGAGGTAGTACATAAAACTTTCACATAGCATAGTACACCTCTAACCTACTGCAAAACTTCGCGTCTGCCGGATCAGATCATTTGCTTTTCAAAAATAGAGAGGATAACACAATCCTATGTATTTCCAGTGGTAAAATTGTGACATTTAAGGTGTTGACTCCATTTTTTCGAATTTTTGCTCATAAAAGTTACACAAATTGGTATTTTGTTGAACTGGTTATTATAGAAATCATCTACAGATCATGATCTTTCAAATGAGTTGTCATTCAGTGACAGAAGATGAAGTAAAGTGTACAAACAGACACTTTTTGTTGGTGTAACTGCAAATTTTAACATAGAAATTTCAGGAAAATTGTTGATATACTTTAACGAAAAGTGTCTGTTTGTACACTTTACTTCATCCTCTGTCACTGAATGACAACTCATTTGAAAGATCATGATCTGTAGATGATTTCTATAATAACCAGTTCAACAAAATACCAATTTGTGTAACTTTTATGAGCAAAAATTCGAAAAAATGGAGTCAACACCTTAAATGTCACAATTTTACCACTGGAAATACATAGGATTGTGTTATCCTCTCTATTTCTGAAAAGCAAATGATCTGATCCGGCAGACGCGAAGTTTTGCAGTAGGTTAGAGGTGTACTATGCTATGTGAAAGTTTTATGTACTACCTCGTTCCCTGCACAACTTCACGCTAGCTCGCGGACTAATATTTACGATAACGATGAAGTAATTATTCAATACAATGGCATCTTTAACTCAACAGTCAGTGAATATGCTTAGATTTTACTGGACTGGAGATGATTAGATCTGTACAAGTAAAATAAATCAAAATCTTTATAAGACAGATAAATAAGGTTTTGCCAATTGGAAAGAGCTAATTTCAGATATCGCATGTCGATTAAGCATAACTATCATTCCTGGTGATTAGCTGATCCACCATCTAAGTCAAAATTAAGATAATTTGAATAAGACGATAAAAATTGACAAAATACGTGCGATTATAGACAAAGTTCATAGTGCACGGCATATTCCAAACTCTTCAAAATTTATTCGCTCCGCAGGCAATCTTATCTCTATTAGCTCAAAGAACGAGATTTCGGCGCTCGACATGCGAGGCGAATGGGTTAATGAATTGGGCGACCATCTTCATTTTCAAATGCATTGCCCATCACAGTTGATGTGATCAATATTGATCAATACTGGAAGCATCGCAGTTCCCTAAATTTAATAGTGTAGCTGATTGACCATCGGTCCCTATGACATGTTAAATTCATGCTGAAGTTACAGTTGCGGTATCGGTGGTATAAAATTCATCCTGATTCAACATTAAGAAGACAGTAGTTACTACTAATATATAACAAGGTATGTCAAGTAGACGATTTTTAATAACATTTTCTAATGACAGAATTGCAGCCGACATTCAGGGAAGGGATGTGATTTTTGTTTTCTTTAGCGAGATTCTGATGACGCCCCACTTCAATGATGTTCAACCACTTTCATGGTACCACTTTAAGCGTTTTCAACCAAGCATTTGTTCGTAGCACCTTTAGCGTTTTTAAACTTAAGCATTTGTACTGTACCATTTTAAGTAAAATTTTTTACCAAACTTTTTAAAGAGTTTTCCTCGCAACAAGCTTTGGCTTACATGATACTTCGTGAATCCCTTAGGCCTATATCATTCGTTGCCTTGCTCAATTTTTGACGCGTTCTCAAAAGTATCGAAAGACATTAAGACAGCGCTATAATTCGATAGTAGCCTAGGCTAATCAAGGTCTACCGTAGTGCTACCATTGAAGAATTGTACAGTATAGAGGCATTTAATATTTGTCACTGTTGAATATTGCCTGTATAGCACATGTATGACACACGCACATGTACATTAGAACCCTTAGGCTATTAGCTATTTTTATAATCAGAATAATTATCAAGGGGAAATTTCGGTGCAACTCCTTAGTCTTATAGTGTAGATCCGCAATTACTCGTATACTTAGTAGTCTCCATAAAGTCCAAATAAGCAAAACTCAATATTTAACTCCGATGTTTATCGTCAACCATAAGATTCACAACTTCAACCACAAGATTCACCACTTCAACCATAAGATTCAACAATTTCAACAAGAGACAGCCAGAAATACTCAAAGCAGCCAGACCGCTCAAAACTCAAATGGATTTATTTTCAACAACAACAACTCAAATAAATCATCGGAAATGTACATATGGGTGTAGTCGTGTAATATTTTTTCACTACGTCGATGTCACTGCTATGCAATTGAATTACTAACTAAATTTGAATGGTCTTAATCTGTGTGTAGTAGTGGTGTAATTACAATGAGTGCATGGCACTATGTCATATAGTATACGCCGCAGTGTAGTCTATATGAAGTAGGCCTATTAATGATAATAAGAAGCCATAGTGCAATTTGTAATATCCCCTTTTTACACAGTAATCATAAATAGACAATAGGTGTCGTTTCGTAAAGTTTATTACAAAACATACGAGTGAAGGCGTAGATTCATTAACACAAGTTACGAATGGCTTGAAAATACAGAAGACATAGGCTACCATACTCCAAATGTAGCCTGCAAAATGAAACATAAGTTTAGTTTTCTTATATGTGGCCTAATACTAAGAAAAAAGAAAATGTTGTCGAAGATGTGATCAATTTAATAAGTAAAAATATGATAATTAAAGGGTAAATACTGATCGCTCAATAATGTAGGTCTATTCTAGACATGGAGAGAACGAGGCATCAGTTTCTATGCTTGATATTGTTCATGTAATCTTTAATGAGTTCTTCGATATTGTTCATGTAATCTTTTCAATTGTTTTTCAAACATTTTTCCCTCAGTCAGAGGATAGCCTCTACGAGTCGGATAATTCTGATGTAGCGAGCAGAACCAACAGAGCATCTCACTTAAAGTCGCCACAACATCTGAACCAAGAGACGCCTTCACTATCAATGCCACCACCCATTCCAGTTGCAAAAAGAAAGAGGCCGATATTGGAGAGCACGAGTAGGTCTACATGCAGTTGGGAACCATCGGCCACGTCAAGCCCCAAAAGAGTTGCTAGATCTAATGTTCCTGATCGTCGTTCGTACAATCAGGCACCAAATGATGACATTTCTCTGCGGGATCTGCGAACTAAACTTGAGAGCTCCTTCGGAAAATCAGTGGAAAGTCCTGAGGGAAGGATTTTACTAGAACTGGCTATTTACAGGCAAAATGTAAAAATTTTGTCTGAGCTTGAAAGTGTAAAGCGGTCAATCAAAGTGTCTGTCAGAGAGGCAGCTCAGGAAGCCAATTCAGTTACCCTTCGAGAACTTGATCTTCCATTGGACACTTATGGTGCATTCAAGTAAGAACAATTCAGGATTCTGTGTAAAGCATGAAAAATAAGATTAATATTATTTAGGAATATTCGGCTATTGCATTTTCGGCGATATTTGCGATACCGTTATAAAAGATCATTCAATGGTATGGAAAGTGTTTCTATGACAGGAATACAACTATGTTTCCTGCTGTAGAGGTGGGCCTAGTTCCGGTAGAATCTATTATTTGATGATTAAGTCTGCTTCGTTACTGAACGATGACTCTGAATATCGTGCTGTCTATGTTAACATTGACCCACTGACACCGGCATAGTGAAGTAACTCGTGTAGTAATTTGAATGCTTCCTACGTCAAATATTTTATATCTTAAATGCTTGTAGATTTCATAAATAATTTGTATTAATTTTGTGTAAATCTCAATGCAAACAGATCGTCATGATGATCAGAAATAAGACCACTTGGAAGGATGTTTTTGAACATGGTAGGATGGCGAGCAAGTTTTTGTCAAGCTAAGACTTTCAAGTCTCAAGAACGAGTTGCGACATTTTAGAATCATCACCCCTATAAACGAGCAGTATCAATAAGTAGAAAGAAGCTCATTAAACAAAGTAATGGCTGCTTAATCGAATTTCAAGTGCTTCAGTTGTAGGCTATTATGCTTTTCAGATCTTACATGACAAATCCTAGATAATTTCTGATCTTCTAAAAACTATATATTTCAGACATTTTATAAGTTTGCTTCACATGTAAGATACATGAAATTTATTTGTTTAAATTTAATATGCTCCTTTGATTTTCAGAGCATACTGTGATCGGCTGGAAGATGACGAGTTCCAGAAGAAATATATTTCGTATCTGAGAAGGCTTGGTGGGATTAGCGTGAGAGACTTCGTCAAGCGATCTGTGAATGCAACGATGACAATCAATTTGCAGCGAAAGTTCAATAGGACGGGTTCAAAAGGCCGCTATGCATTCATTGATTTAGAGAAGAAAGCGTTGAAGCCTGCGATAATGGATACCATTCCTGGGGCAACTGAACGCGAAATCGAGGTACAAGTAGCACGACATCTAACGAATGCCAGGGACAGGGAAGGTGGTCGACAACCAAAACTTTGTCAACCTGTGGTGCTATTGAACAACTTGTCAGACAGCGATGCAGACTAATTGCTAGCGTTGTAGATAGGTGAGATAGATCTATATAGGCCTAGATGTAATTTTGAATTTCATCATCGAGCATTAAACTTTCTGATTGCGCATTGCGTAGACAAGGTAACGTAAATACGAGTATAGGCCAGCTATTGCATCTTGCATCCCATCGATCAGGGAATACTTCTAATACTGTTCTAATATCGTAAATGCTGTTCTAACTTATGTTGTGATATGTTGAGCGATGAAAAGAGTCAGGACTTCTGTTGATGGTTACTGCATGTTGATGACCCGCCAAATTAACTACCTTGATTAAAAGATTAAGTGTTTAACATCAAAACTCCTGACTATTTCCATTACTCAAACTTTTTTTCACATGGTTATATGTAAATTTGCTACATTTATTATGCACAATTTTTATGTTATGAAAATTTCATATTAAGCTCAAGCCTATAACATTTCTACTACTGCATATGATACGCACATGTTGGACTATAGCGTCGGGACTCTTATTCCATTATTCAGCCTACATTATAGCATTCATGATAGCATAATGTGCTATAGCTTTATATCTAAACGTATGTCGTCAATATTATTATTGTTTTTACATAAGTGTCCCCATACCAACATTATTATTATATTATCAGTACAATTCACTTAGAATAACGCACTATATCTCAACCATCATTATAAATTATTAAATATACACCATCTACGATGCACTCAACTGTTCGAATGACATGTAGATAAAACCTAGGGCAACATGAATATAGCAAAAGGCCTACCACATAAGCCTATGTATCTAAATCAATTATAAGATACCATTTCCATGCCTATTTTAGAGGTCACCATGTATGTATATTCTTGAAACAGCACATATATTTCAGATTTTCAGTTCTTACTTCAGAACCCTGCATTTGTGATGAGAATTTGTCATTTCATCTTAATCTATCACATTAATGTCACTTTTAATTCTGAACTCATCAATTAAATTTCAGAATCTGTTACTTATGTTGTATCATTGTCACAATTCTTAAGAATGCGTCGCTTCATTTTTAGATTTTATTCATTGTATGACAATGACACAACATAAGTAACAAATTCTGAAATTTAATTGATGAGTTCAGAATTAAAAGTGACATGAATGTGATAGATTAAGATGAAATGACAAATTCTCATCACAAATGCAGGGTTCTGAAGTAAGAACTGAAAATCTGAAATATATGTGCTGTTTCAAGAATATACATACATGGTGACCTCTAAAATAGGCATGGAAATGGTGCAGTAAATTTAATTTCTATATTTTATCTTTCCTGAAATATTGTGCTCGATGATGAAATGAATAGAATATGCAGATGTTTTATGTGTCACTACATGTATATAGCTTGTTGTCGACGGCTGCGAAATCTCCCACTATTTTCTCTTCTTCTGACCATTGTATAAAGTGAAATGCACGTGTAAACAACGGATATCACACAATTTGATAGATACGAAAGACTGGTCCTTGATAGATATACTGTATAGTGTACAGGGTATATTTACTCAGTTGCCTGTAGTTCGAGATGCCATGGTCTGATTTTATGAGATTGAGATCTCCGTCCAAACCTTTCTGAAGTAGCATACGACTGCTTGAGTCCGATCCGATTAGTGTGCGTCCAAGCATACCGTTACTAGAACGCCACGATGAATACTCAAAAGAGTGATGTAAATTTTAGACACCTTGGATGAGGCGGACCCACTTCGAGAAGCATCCTTGGTGGAATCATAACTTGATATCATCTAAATGACATGACCGGTACGTCCCTTCTGCTGTTGGTAGCGAAACTCAATGTTTGGGATCGCGCGAGCGCTTTCGAGGTCCGTCGGACATCATAATCATGAAGCGCATGATCATATACCTTGTGCATCGGTCAACACAAGTTACTGAAATTGCAATGGCAATTCAATACTCTAGGCAATTGATGTGATCAATATTGATCAATACTCGAAGCATCGCAGTTCCCTAAATTATAGCTGATTGACCATCGTTCCTTTGACACGTTAAATTCATGCTGAAATTGCAATTGCGGTATCGGTGGTATAAAATTCATCCTGATTCAACATTAAGAAAATAGTAGATACTACTGATGTATTAGTTATATCAAGTAGAAGTTCTCATGACAGAATTGCAGCCGACTTTTAGGGAAGAGATGTGATTTTTGTTTTCTTTCACGAGATTCTGATGACGCCCAATTTGTTCGCAACACAATTTTGTCATTTCATGGACGTGCGCCTTCTTCCGATTCTTGTTATCAGCAAATTTGTTGTTGAATCAATAACATCTCTGAAGCAACCTGACCACACAATGATGCGTCATAAGATCTCAATGTTTTCAGTGCAGTTGATACAAGTTCAACTCGATTGATTTCTTCTCTATTTGCATAATCTGAGTTGTACATTTTTTTGTATGTTTTTACTTTTTCGTCGGTTGTAAAGCGCCGCTACAGTTTCTCCTTTTGTGAATGCCACTTTCATTTTGGTTGATTGCGTGCATTTTACTTGGACGATATTTTTGCCTGGACCATTTCTTACAAGCGAACTTCATATTTTTATATGCTCTGTATAAATATTTTGCCATTTATGCATGTAACACGTATTACTGTGTTTGCCCCCGGCAACTTTGGCCATTTGATAAAATAAATTGTGAGTCAATCTATTGTGAGGTTTTATGCTCAAAAGGATGTCTGGTGATTGTGCAAATTTTCACATAAGAAACCGTTGCCAAAAGCGAAGAAGCATGTGCCGTTTTTGTAAAACGTTTGACTGAGGGTGAAAGCCACTTCATTATCAACGGTGTATAATCATTTTATATTTTTCATCATTTATTATAAATGTCTTGATAAGACAGCGTAATTAAAAACTAAGCGGACTTCTTCTGGGCATAGTTCTGTGGGAAGTAATTCTATAAATAGGAGCGAATAATTTTTTACCGCTGCAAAATATACGATATATGAATACTACTTCTCAATTCTAATTTATGAGTAGTATGTTATTCAAGTAATTTTGTATTAGAGCGTGTAGGCATGCATCTGGGTTTTAGCTGGAAAGATCGGGAACCTTGTACATATGGTATCCATATGCAAAATGCATATGGGACCCATATATCTTTTCCCAGTGGGGTAGGCCTACCGGTATAGGCCTCTACATGTAAACTGCATGCATTACATTTGAAATGTTTCATAAAAGCAGCTTGCACACTTGTAATTGTATAGGCCTAATGTTGCTGATATGCTAGGCTACTAACACTAAGTGTAATCAGAATGCTTTCATACCTACAATGTAGAAAAACCGATTTACAACTTGAAGTATAGACTGGTCTTGAAATACACTGTTTGCACGTACATACAATTGATTTCTTCTTGTATAGGCCTAGTTAATTTTATGTCCTAAATCTTAAATCTACGGGTAAATGTAGATAGGCATATAGAGACCACAAGTAATGAGCTGCTTTTATGATAGATTTCGCACAGTGGAAAAGCTATTTGCGACGCTCAGCAAATGATTCCCAGAAGTAGTCCCGGCAAGCGGCCAGTGATAGCTTCTGGGATCGAGCTGCTTCAACTGCAATGACCATCAAGTCATTTAGACGGTCCTGGTTCATTGTGGTTCTTAAGTTGTTTTTAACAAACTTCAACGCGGAAAGAGAACGCTCACAAGATGATGATGTTACGGGCAAAGTCAGTACAAGGCGGTACAACTTGGCTAAAGATGCAAGCATTTTGTGCTGATTGTTATTTACCATGTACAAATATAAGTTGTGCACGCCATTTGGTGCGGTTTGCGTTGAAGATAAATGGTGCACAAAAAGTTGGTATTCCGCTTTAAGCGTATCTGAACATGGAATATCACGGGGATAAAATGTTGCCAGTGTCAACAAAGAATTCAAATTCTGAAGTGACGGCGACTCAAGAGCTTGTATTGATTTCAATAGTGGATTTAGTTCAATACTAAATCGTGATTGTAAAGCATTGAGCATGAGATCTATGACCTCATAGCGGAATTCAACGCGACATTCCTGTTTAAAATCAAAGCAGGTCTGATTTGCAGAATTTGCATCGATTCTTGAGGACACCTTTCTGCGACGGGGAGCAATAACTTCAACGCCAATGCTTGCTGCCATTGATTCGGCTCGATCCCAATATTCATCATATTTCACTTGATTTCTCTGAGATTGAATTGCAGCGATCAATGCTTCAACAAGGGATACAGCAGAAGAAATGTCTATCTTGGATGATTGGAAAGATTTTGATGCAATATCACAAAGCTTCAAAATTTCAACGAACACTGTTAGACAGAGACAAAATTTGAAATTCATGCTATTGTGAAGAAAAATTGCATTTCCAGCAGTATCTGAGTCGTACTTTGCATCTGTCAAAATGTCATTTAGCGTCCGTGCAACTGCGGTGATATTGTTCGCCAACACAGTGCAATTTTGGGAACGTGAACACCAACGAGTAGTACTCAGTGACGTCAGTGTACCTGTATGATGCACCGTCTCATCATTGTCATCCTTAGACTGCTCATCTTTTTGAATCTCTTTAAAGAGACCGCGTCGTTTGGTCGAGTGTTCAATAAAATCGCACAATTTCTGCGCAACACCGAAAAAGTTACGTGCAGTAACGTTGTGCGAACAGGTATCAACAGCTACTAAATTCAAGCGATGGGCATAACAATGTACAAAGTGTGCCTCTGAACAATGTTCCTTCACACGAGCCTGTAATCCACGATATTGCCCCGCCATTGTCGCACACCCATCGTATCCCTGACCACGCAATTTGCTCATGCTTAGGTCATATTTATTCAATAATGAGCACAATTGGTTATACAGGCTTTCACCGTCAGCGTGTTCTGCATGTGACATATCTAGCAAAATCACTTTTCGATACCTCAGCTACAATATGCAAATCATAAGTGTGTAGATTCAAGAAAAATTTTGCGAGGACAGGTGTTAGCATTTACGAAAATAATTTCTAGAAAATCACTTTCGATACCTCAGTTACATTCCTCTTCAATATGTTAAGTAATCCCTTCTATTCCCTTGCATGTGCAATGTACAGCGCACGTATGTACATGTGTAGAAATACAAAAGACACAAAGACTTTGCTTCTGCATTTACTTCATGAAAGAACATTGTTGAAATTATAAATTATATGTTGTCTTCATGATCAGTTTGTATCCAAACATATAGGCCTGCATACAACTGTAGAAACGATGAAGTGTCTAAAATTTCTTGACATACCTTAGCTGTGCATTCAATCCAATTGCAGTTGCAGCATAATGTCGACGAAAATTAGAGTCAAGGTCACAAAATTCACAGGATGCGTTTTACACTTGTCAGCACATTTCATAGAAGCGATGTTATTCGTCGTGACTCGTGCAAGAATGTTTTAGATATCTTGGATGATGATTTTCATTGTAACGTTCTTCACGGGCATGTCCTCTATGCCCGACATATATGCTCGAACTCGGAGAAATGAATTTTGTTGTTTCGATGAAAAAGGACGGCGGAGATAGATGGAAGAAAGCTCTCAACTTTATAAGCTTGCTCACGGTTCTGAGATCAATACATAAAGTGTATAAACAAAAGTCGGTCTTAAATTTTGTGGAATGAGCTCGGTTAAAATGTATATTGATATGCTTCGTTCAAGTTGCTAGGAGGAGGAGGATATACATGTAACTTGCACATGGACGACCGACGTAGACAGCTTATTAAGTCTTCAGCAATGATGTTACAAACAAGTGGCAGCCGTACAGTCAGAGTCTCTGACTCAGAGACTCGAAATGAGACCGCATTGAAGAGCAGATCGACTTTTGTGACTTCATGAGGCTGCGTGCAGTCAGATGACCTTGTCCGTCTAACCGCCTCACATTGTGGGGAAAATAGCCTCAAGCTAATCCCGAAGCGAGTTTTCATGGTGATGGTGACGCTGTGCAGTTGCCAGAAATCACGTGATTTCATTCAAAGCAGTCGCTGTGACTCGGCTAGGCAAAGCACCGTGGCTAGGCGCAGTCATCAATGAGAGCAGCAGTTTATTGTATGACACTTCATCCGACGACGGTGTGCGGATAGAAATGTACTGAACAGAGAGTTAGTCCTACCGCTTCTGCCGTCGTCAGTTGGGTTAGCTGGTAGGCCAACTTTGGGAAAAGTGTAGACAGAAAAAATAGGACGGCAATTTCATGTGTTCAAAATCTTGAGCAGGCCGGAGCCTGCTCTGGCCTCAATGGCACGACGCCACTGAGTACATGCAAGAATAATAATGAGTTCACGTGTGTTAGCATAACTCATCGGCTTCGACTGGACAAGTAGGCATACACCATAGTAACTTCTTTTTGATACACTTTCACTGACTGTGCACTCTCACGCTGCACGAGTGTATATACAGTCACCAACATTGATTGAAACCGAACAGTGTATGCATTATCCTATTACGCGTGACGACTTGAATGGATTTGATTGGACAATTCCCATCAAATCGTCGGGTGATAAGATGGGAACAAGAGATAAGACGTAAGAAATGACTGAACGAACGCGCCGTACTGCTGCCGTTGCAGCAGTGAGACAACTGTTTCAATACGTTGATGAAGAAATTGAGCTTGAAGACATCCTGCAAAGTAATGACTGTGTCAATGGAGAAATCGAAGACAAAAGTCACGTTGATGATGCAGATGAAGATCAAGATCATGATAGCCAGTTAGATGAGGCTACAGATGATGTTCTGGAAGAGCAATATTTGCATGATATGTCTCCTGATTCGAGCGATTTTGAAAATTCAGAGAAGGTAAGCATATTCCACTATCCAATGTCAAACTCTGCATAAGGAATATATATATATATATACCCGGTGAAAAATGAACTAGCGGCCCACTGGGGGTCCCCCGCGGCTCTGGCTGAATTTCTGGGGCCAAATAAAAATTGGGCAAATGGACTAAATTTCTACTTTTATCATCTTGCTTTGGCTCACTTTTGTAGGTGACTTGGCAAAAGTCCAAAAAAAAACAATTTTTGAAGTGAGGGCCATCCCCCGAAATATGGACACTTCCATGGGGCCGCCACGGGCCCGCTAGAGCCAACTTCAAATCCTTGGAAGCATGCACTCTACCATGTTTTTCCACATTTTATTTGTTTGTGTACAACTATTCTTCATCACATTTCATTATTCAAATGAGAGAAATTAATAAAATGTGGCTTAATAAGTGAGGGTTGGCCCCCGTTGTGCGAAACTTTGATGAAAGTGGCGACTGGCCCCCAGTTTTCGGAAACTTTGCTGAAAGTGACGACTGGCCCCTGACTACTAGAAACTTCGTGAACCGTCTCCATAAATTTTGACAGATCATGCTGTTTAGCAATTTCTGTGCTCATTTCCTCTCTGATCCTTTGACTAATATCCAAACAGACAAGCTGTCACCATGTTTATATTCACATCACAACAATCATTGATATCTCTACCCAAAGAAATGCAATGATTTTAGCATTACACCAAAATTTGAAAACGGGATTAATTTAATTGCATACATGGATGCTAACATACAAGCTATAGATCTCTCAGGAGTCATCCTCACAAACATTCATCACCTTTATGTTTGCATTTTTGTATAATTTTATGACATTTAATTGCCCATTTCAGGTAACCAGCTTCTATGTATACGGAAGTTTTGCTGCTCCTTCAAATTGATCAACTGCATCTTGTCATTGATGCTGGAACAAACAGTGTAGAGTTTTCATGCTTATATCCTGCTGTTGATGTGTGTATAGTTTTGTGGCTAAACTTGAAACACTGATTATAGAACTTAAGTATTGATATTCTATTGGAACAAGAACGTCTCCAGCAAATGAAAGTGAGAACTCCTCTCATCTTTTCTTGCATTAGTTGTTCTGATACGTCGAAATGGGATTTTATCGCCAGACATGACATAACCCACGTGAAAAACAGCTGACTTTTGCTTGGATTCGGAAATTTAAAATAGTCATTGCATTTTAATTGCATGATTCAAACAAAATAATATATTTACGTTAACATGCATTTTGCTTAACTACACGTAATAATGACAATAATGGTAGCAGTGACAACAAGAATGATGATATTGACAATAATGATTACATCCATTCTGTTTCACAAAAAATCAGAGTGCATTTACAGAAACTTCGCGAGTATTCTACCTCACGGTGAAACCTCATTTGATTTCTGGTCCAACGCCTTATTCAATCGGTCAATGCAGCAAATTCACTAAGTTCTTGCAAAGCAATGATAGTCAATAGCAGGAAGTTGATTGCATGCAGACAAATTTACTTTCCTATGTATTTCCTATCTCTTTCACCAATACAGTATCTTGCTTGCCATTTTTGTCAATCATGCCACATTTCTTCCTTCTGCTAGACTACATTTACAATAGATTATCAATGCTCCTTTTGAAAATTCGTGGTTGTGTTGTTTATTCATTTCACCAGAAAGATGAGCATATTTGCCTGTCAACTGTATCTAATCTGCATGTTATCCACTTAGCGAAGTGAGATTTCCTACATATCGATGGCATAATGAACTTTGAATTTGTCTTCACAAAGACGCATAGTAGAGAACGGAAAACATCCGAAGTACTCCCCTTGTGATCCGCAGAATTTAAGCCATAGTGAATAGTGACAGAATTCATTTCATTAAATGGATTTTTTTTTAAAAAATTGTTTTAATGAAGACAATTTAAATAAGTACTTACAGTTTGCATTTTAACGCGTGTGTTCTTAAGAATCATGGCGTCAAGATCTTCTCGTAAGAGAATTCATCGTGAATTTGACAATTTTCTGCATTCCTTGGATAAACCAGAAAATGGTAAGTTGCGTTAGGATACTGATATAGGACAAACATGTTTCTCAAACATGTATTACAGTCCTGCTTGGAATTAATGACGGTCGATGACTTATTTAGGATCTATCCATTAGCTTCATCGATTTCAAATTGTCTCGAAATGGATGTATAATGGCTTAAAATTTGTGGCATGATTTGTGTTGGTATTTAGTGTATATAGTTCGTTTTATGGACGCCAAGCTTTGTGGCACGTTTTGAAATAATTGAAGCTGGGACATTCCCATAACGACGTCTAAATGTTTCATAATTTTAATAAACTTATAGTTAATAAGACTTAAGGTTTGTCCTTAAGAGGACAGGTGGTGCGTTCCCACCGGCAGACATTAAACGTCCAAGGCGTGTCAAACTTTTGACTATCCTAGGACTACATTTTAGAGCCAAACTTGACGAGATCGGTGTGGAGGACCTTCCCACTAGTCCATTTTTCGATCAGCGCTTCTAAAGCGGGGCTGGACCTTACCCCTAATGGTCCTTTGACTTGTGACCCTCGACAAATGCATGAATGCATGAAGGTCTTTAAGCACAAAGACTTGACGGATCTGATTGCGTGCCGGGCGGACCTTCCCGGGGGTCCATAACATAGCGCTATACGGGCTGGACTTCACCCTTAAGTGTACGAGATCGTACAAGGCCGCTTAACAAGTGATCTCCTTGGTCAAAGTTTCAGGCTCGATTGATTAGGAACTTATATATAAATAGACACTTAGTAATCACCATGTCAACCCTATGGAGACCAGTAACGGACACATTCCATTCATCACACTAAGGCAGTAAGCGATAAAAAAACAACATTAAAACAAGTAAAACAATAGCCAGTCGTCAGCAGGTACCCGCCTGGTCGCGTTTCGGCCCCTCTACCTGAACGCTCAAGCCCAGGCGGGCGGGGCCCCGCATAAACTTATATGCGGCTGGCATTCTAAAATCAATACAGTAATGATATGTGTAATAATAAGTAATACTGATAGTAATAGTAAAAACAAAAACAGAACCACCGCAAAAGACGGATACAACCAAAACAAACTAAAATATATGTGTGAAATACTGAAATGGTATAACCAATAAAAAAATTAAAAATTAAATGCTAAGAAAACAAACAAACAGTGTTAATTTTATTGTTTAAAATGCGCACTGCGATGTCAGCTGCCTGGCTGAGAAATATCCAAACTTGACTAGAAAATTGTTATGACCGGTTAGGATTTTCTCAGTACATGCCTTCATTTTAGACTTACAATATCCTCTGCCGCTCATCACAAAAAGTGTCATATTAATTCGTTTAATTAGATCTTCAAGATGCGAGCAGATGCGACAATAACGTAAAACCTGGCCGGCAAATACATTAATTCCCATGTTATAAGGTATTACACTGTCTGGAAATGTCAACAGAACAACAGGGAAATCAAAATCTTACACTTTATGATATATTGAGGTTCGAAGACCGTCACTACTAGATTGGAGTCTCACGTCGAGGTAAACAACGGCTTTATCATTGACTCCGTTTCTATCTGCAAGAAGCTCCACTGGGTAAATTTTTGGAATTAAGGTATTGAAATGCTTGTAATTTATTACGCATATATCGTCTATATATCTCGAAGTGTTTGACAATAATTTAGCTAGTCCAAACTTTTTATTTTTAACCAATTGTTTCATAAAAGTAAATTCGCAATTTAACAGAAACAAGTCGGCAAGTAAAGGACTGCAATTCCCTCCCATTGGTACTTCTCGAATTTGTCTGAACACATAACCGGAAAAAGAAATGTAGACTTCAGACACTATAAAATCAATAGCCTTCTTAAAAGAGTCCACGTCATAACAAAAATACCCTTTATATTTGATTTTGGAGAAAAACGACTTCTCATATCCTACACACAAGTATCTACGATTAGTGGAATTGAATGTGAGATCAAGGATGGAAAAAAATTATTATTGATAGCACCTTGATCTAAGTTTGTATAAAGAGTAGAGAAGTCAAAAACTTGCATAGAGTGGACGTTCACGTTAGAAATATTCCTCAAAAAATCTTGAGTCGAGGCTACACTCCAAAAATGAGAATAACCAGTATTACTCCTGATTGACTCACAGTATTTATGGAAATTTTCTCTTATCACTTTCAGACCTTTGTTGATATTCACCGATAACTTTTTAGTTGTACAATTTCTGGCTCCGGCAATGAATCTAAACTTATAAGGATTTTTATGCAATTTTGGAATCCAGAAAAGTTTTGGTAGTTTAAGGTCCTTGTCACTAACATTAATATTAAAGTTTGATTTCATATCTTTGACGTGTTTATTAAGGACTTCCTTTTCAGAAATAAGCTCAGGTTTATAAGTTGCATTGCCTACTGCAGTGGAAGAATTTATGTCAAAACCAAGCTCGTCCATCAGGATTTTGAGATAGAACTTTTTACATATGAAACTAAAGTTGTTGGATGCTTTATCGACAGGAACGACTATCAAGTTTTTATGGAGATCTTGCAACTCCTTATCAACACAAACGTTGCTGCCATTATCTTTCCTACCCAATTTCTTACAACGAAAGATGCGGTGCTTTACTAACATCATGACCCTGTTTTTCCAAATAGAGAAGTCATCAACTTTTAAGTGAAGGCGACTGGACACACGAGATATATGATTATCTATGGAATCGCTGATCTCTTTTTGAATGGATTTCCATGATATTGACCTAGACAATCTGTGTTTAGTGCCATACGCAAATATAGCTCTGAGACCTGGATCATTTATTATATCTAAATTACCGGTAAAAACATGCCCATAAGGCTCATAAACAAAATTGGTCATCGAGTCACAGCTGCAATCGCTCTGCAAAATGCCAACAACTTCCTGAATTGTCAGGCTATTAAAAAACTTATTATAATTGAAGAATTTCAAACAAATAGGGTTATTAAGCTTATGGTACACTTTGGGAGGATATAGATGTTTCGCTTTTTCTGGAACGAAAGCAGATACTTTTGTCATTAAATACAGAAGGTAAATGAAGTTTGTCAACTAAATGAGACTTGAAAGGAATCACTATATGCGTTTTGTCTTCGGTAGAGCTATCCTTCTTGTTTCTATATAATTTACTATGAACATATGTTGTCAAAACGAAAGATAGGTCATTCGACTGATCAAGAAGCCTAGAATACATAATTTTAAGCATGCTATCACTTATCGATTTCAAGCAATTATAGAAATTTCTTATTTTGTTGCTCTTCATCAACTCTTGAAGCTCCTTGAGAATATCCTCACAACTATTAGATGGAGGATATTTCTTTCTACCCAACTTCCTAAGGCCATGGCTTCTCTTACGTCTGCTAATAGGAGAATAAAAAAATGAAAATTAATTTGCAGTGTTCTGAGAGGCGCAACCTCCGCCTAACACTCTGTCATTCAAACCTAAAGGATGCAAGGTGTTCAGCGTTCTTATATGAAAATCTTCCTTACTGTTAAGCTCGAAGGCAATTTCTGTATCAGATTTATTACGAACATCGACAAAGTCAATAATTTGTATACTTACATTATCCCAACTGTGATTAGAACTATTAAAATGATTACTTAAATACGTATTGAGATGATTCTTTTGAACAGATTGCCGATGCCCATTAAGTCTACAATGTAATGGCTGTTTTGTCTGTCCAACATACTGGACCCCACATGATTGACATGTGATCAAATATATTACATGTCTACTCTTACACGAGAAACTACTAGGATAATTTAAAACGAACCGTCTGCCGGTACTAAACTCTTAAAAGTAGTATTAGTGTCAAGAGATGTACAACATAGGCATCTTTTGCTGCCACAGACATCAACACTACTGACGCATGTGGAGGGCGCTATCCACTCCTTCGCATTAACGTCATACACTTTAGCTTGCATTATATCCATATTTCAAATGCCAGGACCCCATACTAAGCAAGGAATCCTTTCAGAGGTTGGACTTTAGATCCTTGCTATCTAATTGGTACTTAGACCTAACACAACTACCAATGTCATTAATAAACCGCTATAAGAATGTGAGGCTTTTGCCTGCCAGCAGAGGTCCAGTAGCGGGGTCATAAACCACCAGCATCTGCAGACTTACTGTGTTAGCAATTGAAGCTGGGACATTCCCATAACGACGTCTAAATGTTTCATAATTTTAATAAACTTATAGTTAATAAGACTTAAGGTTTGTCCTTAAGAGGACAGGTGGTGCGTTCCCACCGGCAGACATTAAACGTTCAAGGCGTGTCAAACTTTTGACTATCCTAGGACTACATTTTAGAGCCAAACTTGACGAGATCGGTGTGGAGGACCTTCCCACTAGTCCATTTTTCAATCAGCGCTTCTAAAGCGGGGCTGGACCTTACCCCTAATGGTCCTTTGATGCCGAATTTATGTTGAGTAAAGTTAGGATTTAGAATTAAGCATTGATTGTTTTGCAGGACGTTGAGAAATGCACTTGTAGAAAAGTGCAGTGTAGTGTGAGCTTTCGACTAAAATTTTAGTAAGCGTGGGTCGTAGATGTTGCTGAGTAATATTCTATTAGTTAAATTTTGCTTTGTGGCCTTCCCTCGGACAGCATCAAAACTGAGTTTCAGGACCATTTTGACCAGGAACCAAAGAATGTATTTGTGCGCTTATGACCATTGTGAGGGTAAATTCACACAAACAAAATGAGTCAGTAGAAGTTTATTTAGGCCAAATATATGTACAAATACAAACACATTACAAATTACACACACACAAAGTTCTTTTATTCCAGAGTCCAGTCATGCTGCGAATGTTCCATACGAAGAATCTGTTCCCGACGTATGTGGAGAATCCGAAACGGAGAATGTAGCGATGCCCCAAGAACAGGAAGTGTTACAAGTACCGGTGGAAACTCTCCATGACTCCCCCCCTGAATTTGAACCTGAAGAAACTGTGTCAGACTTCCCAGAAGAACTTCCTGATGAATCTGAGATGAAAAACGAAGAAGCCACCAAGAATTGTTCCTTAAATGAAAAACTGTTGATGTACTTCCACATTTTTAATGTAAGTCAGCAGCAAATGACGTACCTGCTTGACTTACTCCGAGAAGAAGGTCTGAGTGTTCCCAAGTCACTGTATTCCTTGAAGAGGTCGGAATCTAATAAGAAGGTTGACGTTTTGAAGTCTGTTTTATCCTGCGGTGGCAAATTTGCATATTTGTCAATTATTGAGAATATCCGTCACTGTGTTGACAGGAACCTGGTTAAGTTTGGTACTAGGCATGTTTCCTTGAAAATTTGTATTAATATTGATGGACTTCCAGTTTTTAAAAGCTCTCCTGTAACCATTTGGCCAATTCTTTTTACGATGAAAGGTATTTTCGAGAAGCCTCTACCTATCGGAGTTTATGTTGGACTTCGTAAACCTAACTTCACCGACCTTCTGAAGGATTTGTGTGACGAACTTTCTGCTTTGAAGCAATTTGTAGCAATCAAGGACGATCTATATATTAGGGTAGATGATATTATGTTCATCTGCGATGCACCTGCTCGTGCTTCCTTACAGGCATGTAAAGCGCATTCCGGATACAGCGCATGCAATTTCTGTCGTATACACGGTGAATATGTCAGTAACAAAGTCGCTTTTCCATGTGATGAAAGAACAGTGTGTGACGAAAGAACAGATGAGAATTACCGCAATTTCAATGAAGATAACCAAATGTCACGATCGCCACTCGTTGATTTGGTTTCATTTAAGACTGGATTTCCACCGGAGTATATGCACTCCGTATGTCTGGGTGTTGTGCGTAGATTGACGCAGTCATATTTGACGACCAGTCATGGACTACTGCCGTGCAAACTATCTGAAAGTGTGCGAAAACAGCTAGATGAGCGTGTTACTCGATATAAAGCTTGCTTGCTTCGTGAGTTCCAACGAAAGATTAGGTCGCTGAACCATCACAGTTATTTCAAGGCGACGGAGTTTATAACTTTGCTTTTATATACTGGACCAGTTTTTTTCAAAGGAATTTTATGTGACGAATTTTACGATAATTTTATCATGTTGCATTTTTCAATTTTTGTTTTCTCCAGTCCCCATCTGAATCATCTATTTGTAAATGCTGAAGCAACGTTGCGTTTGTTTATAAGCGATGTTCAACGTTTGTTCGGTAAGAGTGCTTGTACTTTTAATTTGCATAGTCTGTCCCACTTGCCTTTCTTTGTCAAACGATTAGGTGTTTTAGACAATTTCAGCGCTTTTCCTTTCGAAAATTATTTGCATGATTTAAAGCGACGCATCAAAAGTGGAAGTCATGTTTTGTCGCAAACTGTGAATAGTTGTCATGTGATACGTGATTTGATAGTAACGAAGGCTCCGAGAGAACTCCATTTCAGCTGTAGTCGCAGTGACAAAGTTGCATTGGTACAGCACAATAATGAGACGTTGCCCGTCCTTATCCATTCAATCTGTCAAACAAGTGATGGCTGTAGAATCGATGGAAGAATTCTTTCCTTTCATTCCGATTATTATACTTCTCCCTATCCCTCGCGGGTTCTGGGAATAGGAATATTCACTGTAAGTTCGTTAGTTGTGACGAACGTGATACCTATATCAAAATGTGTGTTTTTCCCAGACAATGAACGATATATCGTTTTCCCGTATGCTTCGACTTTAGCGTACCAGTGATACAGTTTCAATCAGCTTCGATGAATGCCACATACGGTAACTTTATTGTGCCAATGCTTTATTTTGTATACATAATATTCATGTTCTTCTACTGCATAACAAAATTGTCATAGTTCAGAGGACAACAGTTCACATTATCCGAGCACGTGATAGCGCCCTAAGATATCTGCATTATTCGTCCGATAAAAACTGGGACAATATTTCTTTTATAATTTTTCCAAGTTAAAGCTGAAGTGATTCATAATTCCTACATGCATGAAATATCTTTTGATGCTTTTCAATGATATATGGAACGACATAGCAGTCTCAATAATTACACATGTCTTCAATTGCAAGTTATACAAGAGCTGTGTTTCACTAAGCACCTTCAATTTTGATTCACTTAAATTTGCATCAAACTATTCATTGGCGCTATCTTATCTCCTGTGTGATGCTTCGCTTTAGTAGCAATTTTCCTTATACTTACTTGTCCTCTCAACTCGCATGTCTACAGTTATGTTACTGATCATGTGCACGCCTGCTTATGTGTGTCATCGTAGTTTTACTCTCCTAGGTTTGCCGATTCTGTTTTGAATACATTTCTGATGTATGCATGCATTATATAGTAATGTTATTGGAAAAGCGTGTTTTAATTTATTACCCATGTAATTTTGACTGGTTTCGATATCATAATGTCAGCAGCAAATTTACAATAACATGCGCGAAAAATACTGAGTACGTATTCACGTATAGCCCATCTATTTCAAAATGCCTTCGCATATATTTCTAAAAAGAAAAACATGCAAAAGCGGACTTATCCAACCATATATCACAAATGGCAGCTGAGGTGGAGTAATATCAGTGATTGAGTTTTATACATAATTCTCATTTTTATTTGAAGCCATTGCATTTCAGAAGACACCAGAGCAGGGACCACAATTTTCAGTAAATTCCGCAATTTCCGTAAATAGTCTAGAAATTTTCATGGGTCTGGTACAGGGCACACTATTTTCCGGAATCTTTCTGAAGATTTTCGAAATTCGAAAACATGTAGACCAGGGTTGATTATTTTATACATAGATATATAAAATATAGATCAATATTTTTTTACGTTATTCGTCACTTTTTGCAGTTAATCAAACGCTCGGAGAGCTGTTGACCGAATCAAAATTCCTTGTTTTAGCACAAAGAGGCCCTGTTATTAACTGCTTGATAATAGACTACCAAGGGTCTGACAATAAATAAAAATCCATCATGTCATGATTATCTTAAGGCAGGTCTTAAAATCATATGATTCTTAATGTGTTGCATCATAATAGAAAATAATTATTTTTTCTCGACCTTGTAGTTGATGAAGAAACATTGTGTCATCACAAGTTGGTCTCAGAGGAGAGCATTGAATATGGTAATTTTTGAGAGTAGAAGTCATCTTTGGGCCCTAGTATTACGTTGTGATGTAGAGGTAGTGATGAAAAAGCTTTTATCAATGAGACTGAAAAGGCAGTAACCATGATATTTTAAATGTGACATAAAAATGAACAACGCATAAATAGACGAATAAACATGAAAATCATGTTGTGGAATATCTGGTATGTGAAAGATGAATTCACGGATGCACGAATAATAGGTGGGAAATTCCCAGATGTAGTTGAATAAATTCTATTCCTATCTAACCGCTACTTCCCCCAAGTGGGCGAAATTGGCGCATGAACTTGGGCATCCTGCATTATTTACTAAATCGTATAATGCATGACCATCGTTAAATCACATTTCGATTATTGTGTTAATCGAATCTCATTCTTTCAGATGCAATACCTAATTTATTTTTACAAAGACAAACAGATAGTTGTGGCGAATGCCGAGGATGTTTTCTTGGGGGAGTACGAAAGTTTTGAAATTGAAGATTGGGAGAGGCACGCGCATCAGGAGTGCCACGTCAAAGTTGTCTACGGTGACGAATGCTTTGAAGCGTGTATATTACAAGTAAGCTCATATATTCACTGATCTAAGTTTCGATCGTCAATTCTTGTTCACGTATAGTGTATGAATTTCAGGTAATATCGGATGATGATGACGACTTGACACCCTACTTAGCAAAGCTGCGGGGCTATCAAGAGGCAAAGAAACTTAAGTTGACTACCTTACTTCAGCTGGTAGATCGAGTCAAGACCAAGAAAAGACAGAAAATTCCTCCGCTTGACGTAAGTGAGAGCATATTGATACATTAGACTATCATATTATAATGGATCAGATTTCTATCATATCGATCGTTGTATTATCGCATCTATTACTGTTCATTTTGCTTGAAATATTACCGATTAGCTATTTTCGTGGATTCTATGGAATTAATTCTAAACAAAATCATAGGCAGAATGTTTTTGTGATAATCTGCACTTTTTCTTCTGTTGAAAGTGTGCGTATCATTATACTTATTAAGCAGCTGAATTACAGATTTGAAGCAGTTTAGTTGAATGAGAAATCGGGGAAAACAGGTCTAAGTAAGAGCCCCCTACCTGCTTAATCTTGGTGTTCTTGCTTTATTCTACATTTCTACTGATAAATGAACAGAAATCTTATCTAGTACTACCTATATAGTATATTTTAAAAATTTCCGTTCAATATGACAAAGAATTCAACAGCGAAGTTATTGAAGCATAGCAATCTAGATGTCTGTTTGCACATTCTGATTGATGTATTCATTCAACAATTACCGTCACTGCTATAATTCTATATTTATTACTTTTCAGGTTCTTCGTACGGATACTGAGTCAGAAGCAGATCTACCTTCAGGAGGTTCAGTGAGTCCATCTTACATTTACATGATATACATTTATTTTTGCTAACCATATCTTTGTCTGACAATTTCAGACTTCTTTGGAATCATATTCCCTCCCCTTGTCGCAGAGGTTAGGAGGCAGAACTGAGGTATGTAGCTGCTTTACCTTATCTTCATGCATAAATTCAAGTTCATATGACGAGAGACATTCTATAACGAATATTGGTGTAACGAAATTCGAAATAGCGCTGGCTCGTTATATACCGTTGGTAATATATGAGATTACTTCATAATAAACACATCAGAGTATGCAATTGGAGCGATTTCGTCTTCAAGTACATTTTACATGACATCTTTTATCGTGTTGTATGGTGATGGCGTCAAGAATTGACGATCGCGATGAAGTAGGTAATTCAGTCAATTGACGGTAACGGTGCCTTAAGTAATAGTAAAATACTGTCAGTGTCAATCAACGTAATCACAATTTTCTGGTTTTTTAACGAAATTAGTCTAATGCAAATGTGACAAAAATCAATAAGTAAATGTAATTATCACGTTTTGGCTGGTGACCAGAATGTATCAAAGTCAGCACAAAAATAGTGTACCGGTAGCATTTTTTCAAAGGCTTTGAATGTTAGCTATCGACGGCCACATTTGAGGTAGAAGGCATGTGAAGAGATTGAAGATCAGAAATTAAGCTGTCTGTATTTCTAACAGTACTGTATTCTCGAAAAATATTTGTAGACGCCAAGGGAAGCATCCTCTCCATCGCCAGTGAGGGCACGAATTTCAACTTTCCTTCCTCCTTTACCACCAACTCCACCAAGAGCGCCATCTCCGTCCTCATCCTTCCTGCAAAGCGGACCATCGTTTGCCCAACTTTCTCCATCGGACCAAACGACTGTAGACGACCTCCAGCGCATGAAGGCTTCTGCTTTGAGGAATGGTATCGACACGAATTCCATCGAAGGTGAGGATTCTACTGTTAGCTATAGTTGTTATATATTGGTAGAAATTATAGTCCATGGTGCCCGCGGTCATTCAATGTCAACAAAAAAAGTTGTCAGGAAATTTCTTCCTGTGATGTGCTAAAATAAGAGTGTTCAATCGTAATAAAATATATTTTTAGTGCATCTTCATTTAATTATACGTTTATTTCGAGCAGGGCGGCCTGGATGGCCTTTTGATTGACGGCTATAACTGTGCATTACCTATAGGCCTATATAGAAATAAAATATTGCTACAGGAAACATCCAGTAGAAAGTTGTTGGCTAAGACTTGTATTAGAATCGCTTTCCAATGTTCTTCGGAAAGTTTCCGAAGAAAGAAAGCACAGCTGCATGAAATGAAAGACTTGATTAGACATTTGTTTCGCTTTTTGCATCGCAGTATCTTGTTTTTTTGTTATGCGAGTTTTTTTCTGATCACAAATTTTTTTGAAAATCTGTTGATACAAAGCTATTAATCAAACTTTTTTACGGACTTGTGTACCGGGTTACATGTGCTTCCAGTAACATGTACTTAGTTTTTGCTGTTTTAAACATCTCTTAAGCTGTATTAAAATTATTTCAAATCTTAGAATTTTAGATTTCCTGTCGAACAAATACATGAAATATATTAGCAAATATTTGAAACAAGGTAAGTAAATTATTAATTGATATGCGTACACATTGCAGATACTCATCTGTGCTTTTGCAAACTAAAGATCTCCGAAGTTTGCGCACAGTGACTCACATAATTTATTATGTTCCAGTTGTGCGACAGTCGAAAACTCGCACAGAAGACCCTAAATGCACCTTTAAGAATGTCAACAAGTTTTTGAATTTTTTAAAAAAATCCTGAAGCGAAAGCCGCGGGCACCATGCAGTCGTACATGAGTAATATGGCATTAAGTCGATTTTATTTGATTACAGCGGTCCTCTTCTTCCTTGCCGGAGTTGTCCGTCAGCAGTCGCGGCCGACTGACCGCATCAATGTGCTGGAGCGCCGAGTTGCTGGGATGGAATCCTTCATGAAAGCGGGGAAGAAAGTGTTGTCCGTTCCACAAATTTCCCTTCCTCTTTTCTCCACCATCGATGGACTCAAGGATGTGGAGAACTATCCTCAGGGCTTGGTAAGCTACATTTCCAGACTCGTTATCAAGAAATATCAAGCGCTTGCACAATTCAAGATGGTTAGATCAGAGATTGCGTCAAATGACTCTACTTACGTATTCATGAACCAAAACGAAATTACCTTTGCAGTTGCTACTCCAGAGGGGAATTTGTAGACCGAGTAGATTCAAAAATTAGTCAAATATTAGATGCGTATTTTGAAATTTTCAGTTTACGTATGCGTTTTTGGCTATGTGCATACTATCATGGCATCCAACTTATACATACTGCTTGCATGCATTGAGATGTATGTAAATGTGCGTTAAATTTACAGGTGTGTTTCATATGTCAGTGACGTCTATATGAATTATAATTTCTGTTCGTCTTGCATCAATACTACATGCAATGCTTCAAATACTGTTTGTACTAGAGTATGTTGCTTCCAAAGTTGTTGTGCACTATATGAAGCCTTTCTCACATCTCATTCGGAGCAAGTTTTGAAATAATGAAGGGATCTTCCGATGAATTGCTTTACAAAACAGCTAGGATATGAGAAATTTATCTTGTCGGTATTCGTTTTGCATGACATGCTCATCTCCACTCTAAATGGCATTTCAAAATTTCATTGCTTTTTACAAATGTTCAAATAGGATGCATCTAGTAGTATAATAGCATTCACTGCAATGCAGTTAGGATATGGGAAATTTATTGGTGGTTTTCGCTTTACTTGATTCATTGATGTTCCTTCGATAAATGCTAATTCAATTCGAATTTTCTGCTAAGGGTTATCATCTGGACTTGTATATTTTTGACCTATAAATAAAAAGTCTGACTTAATCTCTCTTATTCTCAAAGCGACAAAAAATCCGAAAGCTGTAATCGATGATTGACGTAATTTAATGAGCATGCTTCAGCTGCCTCTATGGCATCGTCACTTCATAATGAATCTTGCTTTGACAAAGGAGCCACACGTTCTACAGAGCAATTGTTGTAGGTACATGAGAATAATCATGTGAGAAATACTAATGTATGAGCTCATCTAACTTTCAGGAAAGACTTTGTAATAGATTAGCATTTATTGGTTCCCTTATGGAAAAAATACTTATCGTGTTTTGTCAGTTATCATCACAGCCTAACTAAACGAAGATTTCTCTTAATCTACAGGATAATTGACTGTATTTAAGCTTTTTGACTTAATTTATGGTAGATGGTTAACAAAGAAATTTTATCGACTGCTTCGGTCTGGTTTCAACAAAGTTACCTCACTTACATATTTTGACTTGAATGACCTTCGTAACCCCTAGTCATCTCATTCTTCAAAACTGCTATGAATGATGAAATTCAACATCACGATTTCATTTTTGACATCCATTTTATGCGCTTGATTGTCTTTCCTGATTAAAATCAATTAATTCCTAGATAAGCAGTTGGAGCAGTGACACTTTATAGAGATCCCCATCAAAATGAATCTGCATTGATCATACTTATTATGCAGCTATTAAATTATGAATATTATAATCAAATTACTGAAAAATTAGTAAATGGCTACCAACCATCCTGAGATCTAGCAATTTGACCACTTGTGGTTCAAGATCCACGGAAAAAATTAAGGTTGAAGATAAGGTTGAAGATTAAGGTTTCTGTCTAGAAAGATTCTGATACAATTCATCATTGAAAGTTTTTTTACTTAACAGAAAGACTGGATGATGCAGGAAGGTGGTGTAGACGTCAAGGACCACATGAAAAGAGTCATGGGGCGGCTTATTTCTCCATCACTTCAATGTTCGCTAAACCGCACGGGCACATACGGAAAGGAAAAGTTTCCCGAGGGTTTTGAGAACTTGCTCAAAGGTAGGAGATCATTGAGTATTACATGTATTATAGTTAGCCATAAATAATCCTCCATAATTCGTTTCAGAGTCGAGTGTCAGCTTGTTCCCCACTACCACAAGGGGACAGGTGGAGAAAGTGGTTCGAAATTTTTTGAAAAACGCACGGGATCGCGGAGGTGGTCGGGACGAAAGACGTCATAGTGAGCTGAAGCTACCGAAAAAGCGAGCGAGGTTGGATGTCTCTACCAGTGTGGATAGTGATACGAGTGATGACATAATTGTTTAGTTGTACATATTCTACTATTACTCTTATAGCACTTCTTTTGTGTTGTGCAGTTATTGTTTATGTTGAGAATAAAGTTAACGTTACTTGCATCTTGATTATTTTTATGCATTGTAACGGTTTATCCGTTCTTTTACAGCCAAAAATCAAAACGAGCTATACTGATTGTAATTCATATCGTATTCGTGGTTCACTATGTACAGAAATCAGATGTAAAATCAACACACAAATGAATACAAACGATTACAACCGTGAAAACGTTCACCTTCTTGGCTGTACAATAAAAAACATCTGTTGAATTCAAGAAAATACGTTGCCTAATGATCTCCTTGACAATAAACACAAATAGGCAACTTAAACAAATAACGACTTTTACCAAGATTTTTAGGTGAAGAAGCAATAAAACGATAAAATTGGTTCTACTCATATTCAATAACTGTAAATGTGCAAATATACCGTCACACTCCCACCAACAACTTTCCTGCGTGACAAGTTGTTCAAATGAGCTAAACATATAAAAACTTCTTAACAAATATGCACACATTTCATTCCATTTAAAGAATTCTACAACAAGCAAGACTACAACATACCAATAAAGAGGCTTCGTTCACTTTTGTTCATACTTGATATGTTCATAGTCTTTACACACCATAACTTGTAGAGTCCAATTTCTAAACAATCTTCACCAATCTTCTTTGTACAACCAGGTATGGATATCACTCACAAAGTCAGGAAAAGTTCATGTTCCATATTTACAAAATAGAAGTTAAACCAAGTGTTCATATCAAATATATACACATGAATCAGCATAAGAAATATAAACTTTACAAAAATTACACCTTTTATATGCATTCAGGATACAAATTCAATAAAAAATCATTGCGACTATTCAATCAGTAGTACATCAATAAACGGCAATTATCACTTGTTCATAAGGATGCACGATGCATTGAATTACTTTTAACATTTAAACAGTACGTAAGCTTATTGCAATAAAGATTATCTCAGACAAACAATTCAAAGAATGCCTATAACTATTCACACTCAACAAGAAGAATGACTTTCTGAATAGTCCGTTCTATGACCTTGACCTTTCCTTTGTCTACAATTCGCAACATCACTCTTCTGACAAGACCATCACTACTCTCAATCACTTCCTTGACCAATCCTAAGCTCCATTCGTTCCTAGGAAGACCATCATCCACGACTAAAACAACATCTCCCACCTTCATATTTCTAGATCTACTAGCCCAACACTTCCGCTGATTGATACTTTGCAGATATTCTTTCTTCCATCTGCTCCAGAATTGCTCGGATAAGTATTGAACTCTTCTCCAGCGTTTACGCAGATAGAGATCTTTTCTATCAAATAGACCAGGTGGTGGCGGAGTTGTCGAATCTTTCATTGTGAGAATGTGATTGGGAGTCAATGGATCTACCTGTGGATCATTAATGAAGTCCGTAGTGAGAGGGCGATTGTTAACGATAGACATGGCCTCATAAAACAGTGTTCTCAATGAGCTCAATGAGGAATCATTCAATTGTCTAGATTGCATTTCTATGGTGCTTGAGAGAATGCTTCGAACTGTACGTATTTGTCGTTCCCATATACCGCCTCGATGACTGGCATAAGGAGGATTCATGACAATCTCACAGTCATAATCTTTGCTCATGTAATTCTCAATATTTTCTTTGTCCATCTCTTCCAGAGCCTTTCGCAATTCATTGTTTCCACCGACGAAATTGCTGCCCTGATCTGATCTTATCTGACGAACCTTGCCTCTGATGGCAATGAAACATCGAAGGGCATTGATGAAGGCATCAGTTGACATATCATCCAATAGTTCGATATGTATAGCTCTCGAACAAAGACAAGTAAACAGTAACCCATAGCGCTTCTGCTGTCTTCGACCAGACTTTGTCCAGAAGTGTCCAAAGACATCCATGCCGCAATACGTGAATGGCGGTGATGGCTCAATACGATCGATAGGAAGATCTGACATTTTCTGACTTTCTGGGGGATGACGATTCTTTCGACAAGCAACACATGAGTTAATTGTATTGGATACTAGCTCGCTTCCTTTGAGTATCCAAAATCCATTGGAACGTATGGTATTCACAGTTATGCCGCGTCCTTGATGCTTGGATAGTTCATGGAAATGTTGGCAAATCAGACGAGAAATATAACTCTTCTTACTCAAAATAATCGGGTGTTTCAATTCAGGCGACAAGGTTGAGTTTCTAAGCCTTCCGCCAACGCGTAGAATTCCATGTTTATCCTTGAAAGGATCCAAAGCCTTAGGCAACAACTTCAAATTCAAATCAGATTCTTGTGAGAGACGAATAATAATCAATTTCGCAGCCTCTCGTTCTTCCACGGTGGATAATAAGTCGTTCCTTATCCCCTTAGCTCTCCGTTGTAACCGTGCTATAGCTGCAACTAGCGTCGACCAATTAGAGAACTTTTCAAATGACGCGATCAAACTTGATGTCGTAGAGACTCGACTTGACGTAGTGGAACTAGTCACAAGACATCTCACTTCAGGGTCTTCCTTGTTTAGATCAAATTTAATTTCAGATGAATTCAGTATCTCAGATTCCCATAAGAATTCAGGACCTTTCAGCCAATTTGATTCTTGAAGTCTACGAATGTTCAGTCCTCTAGATGCGTGATCAGCAGATTTAGACTTTGTTTCAATGTAACGCCATTGCGCAGGATCAGAAGCATCACGAATTGTTTGTACACGATTTGCGACGAACATATGAAAGCGACAGGATTCGTTTGCAATGTACGCAAGTACCACTTTAGAGTCCGTCCAGAATACTTCTTCGTCAGGGGTTAATCTCAATTCATCTTTCAGTAGCTTACTGACCTTGACCGAGATGACTGCAGCTGTTAGTTCAAGTCGCGGAATTGTCTTTAACTTGGTAGGCGCTACTCTGGATTTTCCCATCAGGAGAGTACAGTGAACACGATTCTGATCATCAATCATTCTAATATACGAACATTGTCCATATCCTGTTGTGCTTGAGTAGTAAGCAAGTGACAAACACCAGATAGCGCAAGATGGCCGCCATCGCTGACGTCCCCCCCCCTCTGGAACGGCAGTGTCGTGGTCGGCCGCCGTGGTGCTTCGGGTCTGAGTCCCCCCCCCTCTGGAACGACAGAGGTTGTAGTCTGTCGTGGTGTGCCGACCAGGTGGGTTCACAAACTGTTCGCTGACGTCCCCCCCCTCTGGAATGATAGAGTGTCGGTCGTGGTGGACTTGGGCGACCGCCAGGATTAGTCTTGAGGCTATAGTGTGTGATGTTTTTCGTGCAATCTGCTGAATGTTGGGTTGTAAAATGGGTTGTTTCGAGTGGAAGGAGTGGTCGGATGAGAAAACGGAGGTCGGATTCGTATTCAGCGTGAAATTCTGCATCGGTAGGGTGAGTTTCAAGGCAATCGGTGAGAAAAAATTTTCAACATTTTTCGAAAAACGACAGAGTTAGAATTTGGGACGTTTTGGTGTGTAGCGTCAAAACGAAGCATCGGATGAGAAAACGGAGGTCAGATTCGGATTCAGCGTAAAATTCTGCATCGCTATGGTGAGTTTCAAGTCAATCGGAGAGAAAAAATTTTCGGCTGACGTCCCCCCCCTCTGGACAGCCTGCTTCGATTTTGGCTTCCAGTGGACGGATTTTGTCGTGCGATAGCTCGTTTGAAAGCTAAGAGTGAGACAAATTCAGTGAAAGAATCGGCTTGTTCCTATCTGTCTTCGTTCAAAAGTTAGAGCGGTTACAAGATTTTAGGTCGGAGCTCGCTCACCTGAAAAAATACTAAGTGTCAGAGTGACTTTGTATGGGTAAAATTTTGAAAATTTTCCAAAGTGTGGAATTTCGACCTGGGACCGTCACCAAAACATTTTTCATCAAATTTTGAAATTTCACTGACGTCCCCCCCCCTCTGGACAGCTGGCTTCGATTTTGGCTTCCAGTGGACGGATTTTGTCGTGCGATAGCTCGTTTGAAAGCTAAGAGTGAGACAAATTCAGTGAAAGAATCGGCTTGTTCCTATCTGTCTTCGTTTAGATGTGAGACGCCATTTAAGATTTTGGGACATTGGCGAAAAACGACAGAGTTAGAATTTGGGACGTTTTGGGCTGTAGCTTCAAAACGAAGCATCGGATCGGAAAACGGATTTCAGATTTGGAATCAGCGTGAAATTCTTTATCTGTATGGTGAGTTTCATGTCAATCGGCGAGAAAAATTTTCAACATTTTTCGGAAAAACGACAGAGTTAGAATTTTTGCGATGGCTGCCTACTGTAGAGCCAAAACGAAGCATCGGATGGGAAAACGGAGGCCAGATTCGGATTCAGCGTCAAATTCTACATGGAAATGTTGTATTTCCAGCTCAATCGGAGCACTAGAACCGGAGATAGACGGGATTTTTAGTGTTTGGATGATGGGTATTACGTCATCAGCTGATCGCCACACACTATATAAGCTGGGAACCGACGGAGACTTTTCATTAAGACGAGAGATTGTCAACGGTAAGTCATCTCTCTGAGCTCCGATGATAGCTTCGGACATTCCAAATTCCGAGTTTCTGTAAGAAACCGACTTAGAAAATTTCATTGCTGATATCACCTAAGGCGTCAGACTTAGAGGTTAGCCAGGAGATGGCCTTCGTCTCCAGGCCATAAAAGACTCCAAAACTTTAAAGGCTTGTAACTTTGCTTCTACAAGTCCGTTTGACTTGATTCAAAAAAGGTTCGGTCGCTATTGACCTGCCCTAAGTGACAAACTACTTATAAAATTTCATAAGTAGTGCTGAAAAATTGAAAAATTTAAATTCGCTATTTTTGGCAATTTTCGGGGTTTTCAAACCTTCTGAATTCAACTAAGACATTTATAAAGTTGTCAGAGGCGAGCTTCGGCTCGAGACGTGCTTCCTGATGTAAATAACTCCACCGGTTTTCATGTCAAAATCGGGGTCCGAATACCAACACAGTGATATGACGCACGCTCTGTCCGCGGGAGGTTGGATTTGAGGGCCGAGGCCTTGGAGTCGGGATAAGATCCCCTCTGAGTAATGCCTGTAACGGATTCATCAGCCTAGCTTGTCTATCCTCAAGTATTGAATGACATATTAGTTGTATTTTAAAAATGATTGTCAATGTTACTTGTCAGTAATTCTATTTTATCTTTCCTTCTACAGAATATGGGAGGCAACTCAAAATTTCTGTTTAAAAAATGCTCTTGTGGTGAAGTAAAGAGAGGTGGTGAGTTTAAACGCCACTTGAATAAATATAAGAACACGCCTCACATTCATGTTGAGAAAGGTGTTGTTTCCGGCTGTACACATTGCCAAAAGTTTTTAAGAGGCAAGCAGCACGAAAAATTTTATGAGAGGCATCAGAACTGTCCAGTTGTGAAGTTCGCAAATTATACAACTTCGGACATAGGCAAAATCATAGCCCCCTATTTTGAATTGGCCGATTTGGATCAAGAACTGCAGAATGCAATTGCAGATATCATAAATCCTCCTGTTCCGACTACAGGAAATGAAGAATTGCAGAATGCAATAATAGCCGATCCTCCTATTCCGACTACAGGAAATGAAGAATTGCAGAATGCAATAACAGCCGATCCTGCTGTTCCGACTACAGGAAATGATCTAAGCAGTGATTCAGACACCTCAGACGAGTCCGACTCTGAGGAGGTTGTAGTGCCCGTTAAAGGAATAGCGAAGCCAATCAGCCAATCTTCCCCGAAAAAATTGAAGGGGATTAAAGCCCAAACTTTAGCCTGGAATAAGGACGATCAGGCTGCCAAAGTTAGCCAGGAGTTTGCGCTCAATAAATTGAAAGATGAGCTGAGTCGCTTTAGAAACGAATGCGAGACTTTGAGGTGAAAATTTTAACCTGAAAGCTCAAGTTCAGGAAATCAAGAACCTCAAAACGCAGGTCATAAATTTTGAGGCTTTTCGGGATAGGGCACTGCAAAGTGAAAAGCGAGTTGAAGAGCAGGCAGCAAATATTAAAAATTTAAAATCACAAGAAGGGGTGCTTAAGCTCAAGATTGAGCAACTAAAAATGAAAATGGTTGAGAACGAGCAGCACAAGGAGAGAAGAACAACACTCCACCTACCAATTATCAACAGCAGGATTGTTGATGACATTCTGCTGCAAAGTGAGGATGTCGACAGCACGTTCGAATGCTACGAGGGAGCAATGGCGGAGATGCACTGTATCCATGTCTCCATCAAGCATGATGGCAACATCAAAGAATTGCGCCACCGGAAGCGAAAACTGCCGGCCAAGTACTTGCCTCAGCCACCACCATCGAAGGGGTTACGAACCGGCTAAATTTCTCTTATGGTAAGTTAATATCATCTCTATCACTTGAATATATTTTCATCTATTTTTCCTTCTATTTTCAGATACGACGAGAACGAACCATCGGCTCTCTTAAGGGCCACCATGGGGCAAGACATGATAGAACCTCCTCGCGGTTTGCCCTGGGCAGTCTTCGGACTGGCGAATACTATCATTAAGTTGAATCTGCTATCAGTCAACTTGAACGTTGCAAATGAAGTTCGGTGTAATACTTCCTTTCGACGGGCGTTCCTGTAAAGGGCGGCGGTGAAACCCGTAGCTATGTATACCGCAAGGGACATTCGGCAATGGTCAATCTTGTTAAACCTCTCTCCGTCATGTTTGCAAGTGATTGCCTCTGTCTCAACGTAGTATGCATTCGCGCCAGGGCGACATTTAGCCAACTGTCGAAGGTTGCCTAAAACTTTCCATTGCATACGTTATGAGAACCATGAGTTCTACCTGTCTCTATCAATGAGACGAATTGATGAATGGAATGAAATGGGAGGACACTCACGCGCCACACGCAACAGAACACACTTCTCTCTTCCGTAGTCTAACAAGCTCTTTACACATGGATCGCAGTCGATTGCTATCCCAGAATCATGTAAGCTATCTTAATTTTATTTAACACTATTTCATCTATCATCATCATCATCGTCCATATGAAATGTTATAAGATTTGCAAGTTAGACTAAGCGTGCTCCTATTTCCAAATGAAAAAGTATACATGGTTAAATTATTCACTAAAGCCCCATTCAAGTAAGTCAGTATGAAAGCAAAGATAATACGAAATAAACATTTATTATGGCATGTATTTCAAAAGGTCTTCATCGTCAATATCGTCCCAGAGTCTGACTTCACATAGATCACAAAAACAGTTGAGCTGCTTTAAACGTTCTTCTGCAGCGTCCCTCACTTTATCAATGTACGCCCACTCCGCCACGGTTCGCGGTTGGGAGTTAGGGGTGTACCACTCCCATATTTGATGCAAGTGCGACTTGCTGGTCATCTCCATCACCCCTTCGGCATCATATTGTAAATATTTCCACCGTATGCCTGTTAGGTCGGGCAACTCCTCTTCATCGTCCTCCGATAATGATAACTTTCGTATATTGTCCAGATTGTATGTCTTCTCCACCTTCGCCTTTCTTGGTGCATTTGGTGTAACGAGCACCTTTGCTGATGTGCATGGAGAGGAGAACTCCAATGCGGTATTTGGTGTTGTTGGAGGACTTGTCATGTTGTCTTTGAAATGCTGATTTTGAATAATGATAACTTTAACATTTTTCTAATTCTTAAGTATACACAAGCAGCCAATCAGAATGAACATCCAATGAATGAAGAGAATGAAAGTATATAAGCAAAGTGACATTCATGTCATTTCATTTAATCTGTGAATCATACAAGTGACGAACGCACGATCTCTCTCTTTGACTATTATTCTGTCTGACCATATTTCATTAAAATGGTAAGTTAAAGATTTCCTCTCTCATCTCCCTCAAACGTGTGACTAATAGCATCTTCCTCAATTTCAGGCATCAACTTCATCACCAACGCCCTCTCTTCTCGAGGAAAGTTTAGAGTTATTGAGTCAAGGTAGGTTGTAACACTACACTGAGGCTTGAACAGAGATGATAGAATGATTTCTCTTTCAGGTGATGCGAGTTCCAGCTCAGAACTGTCGCGACATGGCAACGAGTGGGAATGTGCTGACTGTGGGCACATCTTCACGAGGAAATGGGATCTCACCCGACACATCAAGCGAGGTGTTTGTCGACCTAAGCCGGCATCAATCTCCGAAGGTGGGGATGATTCTGTTAACGTCGTCTCCTTTTCTTGCGACTTGTGCGCTCAGTCTTTCGAGACACGTTTTGAACTATCTTCGCACAGACTTCAACATACACACACGAACGATACCTACACCAACGGTACCTCCTCTATCCGACTCACTGAAGTGTCCATAAATAATTTAGTGAGGAACTACCAGATGGACTCCTCAGAAACCATTGCTAACTTTGAGGAATGGTTTCATCAAAATTCATCATTGATAGAAGCGCTCTTCAACAATTTAGACAATTTTAGGATGAAGGCGCTCATCTATCTTAAAATAAAATATGTAAAAATCGACCACCATACTGGACAAATAATAGAGAGGTTAGAGTTTCACATACCCTCCTCTCCTGCAACCGAGGTTGTAGACTATGAGTCTTGGATAAATTTTCACATCCAAGGATTAAAATTAAATATTGATAAATTTAACGAGCGCGATAGCGGTCTCATTTTTGACGGCATTGAGTCCGCCTTATTTAAAATCAGTTTATTAGGAAATCATAGTGGTCGAGGCTCCTTTAGACTTCCAAAAAATTTAAAAAACAAAACAGCAGTCATCAATGTCGATTGCGAATCGCAATGTTTTAAATATGCTGTCCTCTCCATTCTCCACTATAATGACATCAATGCGAATCGAAATCGCACATATAGCTATAGGCAGTGGGAGAATGAATTAAACTTCGATGACTGTAATAGTGACGATATGAAAATTAAAGATATAGAAAAATTTGAAAAATTGAACAACATCAAAATAGTTCTCCATGTTTGGGAAAAAGGATTGAAGGGTGTGCGCTACAACTCGCGTGCGAGTTGTTATGAACGTACAGTAAACCTGTTATTAGTAAAACAGGATGATAGTGAGGAATGGCACTACTGCGGTATTCCCAAAATCTCTCGCTTATACCACCACTTAGAAAACTCTAGTAGAGAGTTATATTACTGCGACAGATGTATTCGCCACTTTAGGAGGAAAACTAAATTTGAAACTCATTATGAGTGGTGTAAGCGAGGTAAACTGCAAATGGAACGCATGCCCAAAGATAAGGAGTTTTCATATAGAGAGAATGGCGATGAACTAAGTCCTCTTCGTGTCATCTATGCTGACATCGAATGTTATATCGATGATAACATCCATCGACCAGCAGCCATTTCCTGCTATGAAGTATGGCATGATCACTTTAGGGGTAGGCAAAATAAAATGCATGTCTGGCAAGGTGAGGATTGTATTTACCATTTCCTACAATTCCTCGAACAGGCTGTAAAATTTCAACAAAAACATGATGGTGAACTCTATCGCAGATCATTGCATATGACAGCAGATGATCAAGCTGCAACGTGTTGCAACGATAGTTGCAACGTTTGCTCCAAATGTAGTAAAACATTTGATGATAAGATTAAGAAAGTGTGCGACCATGATCACATTACTGGTAAATTTAGAAACGCACTCTGTTCAAAATGTAATTTTTCGCTGAGGATGAAGCGGCGTACATTACCCGTCATTTTCCATAATTTTAAGGGCTATGATAGCCATATGATAATAAAAGGAGGTTTAGGTCAAATGAAAGAGTGGAAGTTTGATGTAATAGCTCAAACGAGAGAAAAGTTTATGGCCATGACAGCAAAAGTACCCGTCGATAAAACCAAAGAAAATAAGACGGTCTATTTTAATATAAAATTTTTAGATTCCTACCAATTTATGGCTGCATCACTGGCCTCTCTCGTACAAAATCTAAAGTCTCTTCCACTAACACAAAATCTTAAGAAACAATATCCAAATTTAACTAATGAAGTCATCACACGGAAAGGAGTCTTTCCATATGCATATCTTGATGCGATTAGTAAACTCGGTGAGACTTCTCTTCCACCCATAGATAAATTTAAAAATGATTTGACGGATCAAGATTGTCCAGTAGAGGACTATGAACATGCTCAAGAGGCATGGATAAAATTTGACTGCCATACATTTGGTGAATATATGATTGCCTATCTTAAGTTAGATGTGTTTTTGCTGGCTGACGTTTTCCAAGAGTTTCGGCGAGTGGCATTAGAAGAAGATAAGTTAGATCCCGTCCACTTTGTCAGTCTACCAGCCATGTCATTTAAGTCTGCTTTTAAAATGACTGGTGAGACCATTCATCTCTTACAAGATCCAGAGATGTATAATTTATTTGAGCGAGGAATTCGCGGTGGTCTCACATTTGTAAATAAACATAGGTTAAAATCAAAAATAGTAGGCGATGATCAGACTCATCTTAAGTATTATGACCAAAATAATTTGTATGGTAGTTCATTATCCAAACCGCTACCTCACTCTGAGTTTAGCTGGTTAGATGATAGTGAAATTCAACATTTCTCCAACCCTTCCAACATACTAGCAATTCCAGATGAAGGTGATTGGGGATATTATTTTGAGATAGATCTAATCTATCCAAATAATATTAAACATAAAACCGTAGATTTTCCACTCGCACCCGAATCAGGTGAAGTGAGTAAAGGTATGTTTTCCGACTTTATGAAACAATTTCATAAAGATTTAGAATCATGTGGACAACCGAAGTATAAGCCTTGCCGCAAACTTTTACTCAATATGATAAAGAAAACTATCTAGTCCACTTTAGCATCTTAAAATTTTATTTAGAAATGGGCATGATTTTAAAAAGAGTTCACCGCATTATTAAATTTAGACAGAAAGCCTTCCTCAAACCCTACATAGATAGTAACAGCCAGAAACGTGCACTAGCCCAAAATAATTTTGAAAAAGATTTTTATAAATATAAGAACAACAGTCTATTTGGTAAGACGATGGAGGATGTTAGAAAGCGCGTAAACTACAAACTAGTTAATGATGATCAAAAGTATCACAAATTGACCTCATCACCTCTATTCAGCGATAGAGACATAATCGATGAGGATCTTGTAGGTATTAAAATGATAAAATCTGAAGTTGAGTTGTGCAAACCCATCTATATTGGTCAAGCTGTACTAGATTACTCCAAGCTTGAAATGTATCAACTCTTCTATAAAATACTAAAACCGTGTCCTCTCGTAAAAGAGGTTCGTTTGTTGGGTGGTGACACAGATAGTTTCTTCTTAGGTATTACCACTCAAAAAGATTTAAATTTTAATGAAGTAGGAAAATCTTTAGAAAGATATTTTGATACATCAAATTATCCTACTGATCATCCACTATACTCCATCAAAAATAAGGCCAAACTTGGTTGTTTTAAGGATGAGACAGCAGGGAAGGAGATAGCTGAAATGATTCTCCTCCGCCCTAAAATGTATTCTATGAAATTAAAGGATAGTGATGATAGCATTAAGCGCGCTAAAGGCATATCAAGATCATTGGTGTCTAACATGAAACATAAAAATTTCAAGGGAGCCTATAGAAATAAAAATATAACGTTTGTCAATATGACAATCTTAAAATCTAAGTCGCATGAGATCAAAACTCATACTTTTAGGAAACGGGCGCTTTCAGCATGGGAGGATAAGAGGTGCTGGCTAGAACACAACATATCTCTTCCACATGGACATCCTGACACAAACATACCACCACCCAAAAGAATTAAACTCACACTACCACATTCAGGAGACGTCTTAGCATAATCATCCTTAACTTAGTATTTTGATGTTGATTTCTGTAGATAAACATTGTTGTTTTATGTATCGCATGAGATTGTTTTTTCCTTGTGAATATGTGTCCACATCTGTACATTCCCCATGTGATGACTTTTCCACTAAAAGACATTTTTCCTATCCCTGTATATTTCCACCCTTCACGAAGTAAAAAGACTTTTTGTATATAGCAATGTTTATTGAAGTGCGCTCATGTATATATTTTCAGTGGATGTTGTATAAAGTCTATTGCTTCAGATTCATGTACATATTTCAATAAATGTTGTATAAAGACTTCACTTTGTTTTCCGAAACACTAACGTTATGAGGGATTTAGTATCTTTCACGTGGATGCACTCTTGTAAACCATTGGTAATTTTGATAGCAATAGAGGGTACAGTTTGTTTGACGACGGGATGATAGAAAATAGATTCAAACATCTTCTCGACTATTCCATATGAAGCGTCTTTATCATGAATGAAATCACGTAAAATGTATTCTTTTTTCTCACCAACAGAAATAGGTAGAATCAAATCACTTTGAATGTAAAGGTGCTGTTCATGTTCATCAAGTGTCATTGGTGTTTCTATACCAATCGTATGCGCAGCAGCAAACACAGTTTGTAGCATTGTAAAACCAAAGAGTTTTTTCAAATTTTTACTCAATTGACATTGTATGTCATCACCCAGTCTCAGAACAACGCGTTGATTTTCAATTGAAAACGAAATGTGGTGTGCCTTTACATCATATTTACTTTTCATCACATGCTTCAACTTCTGTTGTATATAAGGATTTACTACATGAATGAAGCTTTCAACTGTATGATATAGACGCGGCATTATATTGATAGCAACTTTAGATTCTTCATAAGACTGGTAAATTTTCTTGATGCGATCGCCATAGATGTCCACCCACCATTCATCATTAGCTGAATCAGCTTTAGTGTGATATTCATGAGAACCATACACCACACCGCTTCCAATAATAGGTGTATAATGTCTTACAAAATGACGCAAGGTTGGAGAGAAATAAACTGTAAGTTTGTCATTATATTTCTGAATAACCAACTTATTTTTGTTCGCCATAATTTTCTCTCCATACTTCTTACCCACAGTCTCATTCCATCGTTTTACTAACTCAATAAGTGATAAAGGTTGAACGCCACGCTTTTTCAAAATGATGCGTTCTTCACATTCTACAACATCTTCATCAAATATTTTAAATCTATAATGAAATTTGTTGATTCGATTTGAATAAACTTTTTTAACATTTGCAGTAGCAATTGATGTTAGATGTAGTCCATGACCAAAACCAAGATGTGGATAGAATTCATTATCCAACCTCAGCGTAAGACCTTTAGTAAAAGAATGAAAGCGGAGGAACTGTCTCCCACTCCAATGATAGATAGTAAACTCATAAGCTTTCTGATTTTTATTCTTCATGATGGAAGTATTACCACTGTTGAATGCCTTAATAATTTTCTCATTCCCAAATGGTTCATAAGAATCTGATTTTATCTGAATCCATTCATAGTTCCACTTACCATCTGATGTTAAATTGTATGGGAACTGGAATGCATTATTCATCGTTATTCCATCATGGGTGCGAGGAGTCAATATCATTTCTTCCAAATCATTCACATTCTGAATATTGCTATCATAGCAAATACTAGAAACACCAACCTTCCATTCACCTTCTAAATGCAGTGGCCGATTTAATTCTACTCGATAGTCTGATGGTTTATTTTTGGGAAATTTATTCATAGAAGCATTACTGGGCAAGTAGATTAGAAACGAGTCCTTATTTTCACTTTCCATATTATTCACATTGGAAAAATATATTAGCATACGTTTGCATTAACTCTTCATTCGGAAATGGAGTGTGATACTTGTTACAGCATCTTTATGAAAAGGAATCAACGCACCAGCATCGTCATAAATGGCAATATCAATTTGTGGGATGTAGTTTGATTTCAGCTTTGTATAATGCACTTTCTTGAAAGTATGCTCAGATAAAATACTGCAGCTTTTTGGCTGGTATGGTATCATTGCTAGCAATGGAGCTTCAACATCTCCCACACGTACATCTTCACCAATATTGGAATATATCTGAAAATAGTTAATACGACGCGATAGTGACATGTCTGCGCTAGCTTTGGTTACAGTACCACTTTTAAAGATATTTTGATCAAAACCCAAAATGTCCATTAGAGTTTTATCCATAATTAGTTCAATACCTTTTCCACTTATAGTGAGAGACAAAGTACCTCCTTTTTCAGAAAATGAAATATGTTGGTCATTAATCACTTCATTTAAATAATCTACAACCAATTTAACCGAAGTAATAATGCGAGGCATCAACACTCTTGTTTCATGTAAGATACCACCTAAAGACTCTACACACTTTCTGTATAAAGATACGGACCATTCTGTATCAAATTGATTTGACCTTTCACATGGTAAATGTTGCATATCAGATTTTCCATGAACAGCTGCAGAACGATGTCGTAAGAACTGATGAAAATCTTTTGAACAAACTAATACTAGATCATCATCATTTAATTTGCTTATTGCAATATGATTAGATGATTTAATATAAGTCAATGTTGCCACTTGTTTGTCATCAACTCGAAGGAGATAATTAAATTTCTTCAATAATGTTTCAGGAGTCATGTTTGTCTTCCTTGGCTTAATCACAATCTTCTTCACCAACGTCTTCTCATTTCTTGGAATAAGATCTACATAATAAGCTTCCTCTCGATATATTAACTGTTTATGACCACTTATGTGGTAATTAACGTTAAAATTATCATAGCTTGTTAAGGCGCTAGCGAGGTAGCCTAAATCATTTCTTAAACTTGGACTTAAACCAACAATCCAATCTTTCTCAACTACATGATGTACATAGGTATAATCATCATTGTGCGGAGTAAATTGGACAATATGTTTACACGCTTTATTCAAGAAATCATATATAAACTTTTTACATGATAAGAGATCTTTCTTTGGCCACTGTGGAATGTATACTCGGCACCCCTTTTCACATTGGTAAGCAGCTGTACGCCTCATATTAATAGTCATCACCTCATGATCAAAAGTATAGACACAGTTGCTATAAACAAGTTGAGTGACACCCACTTCCCAATTTCCATTTAGCTGTTGTGCATGATCAATGGGAGTAGAAAAGAGTGCGGCTCGATTACTAGTAAATCTCTTTGTAGCCGCATTGCTAAGCAAAATATGATAAAACGACATTTTTATATTGCTGATCTGCAACTTTGCATAACATCATGAAGACTTGGATTTTGGACTCTCTACAATATATCAGAGTTGATCGTGATGGAAACGTACATTTCAAAAATTCTCATGGTCATACATCAATAGGAATTACATTAACATGGCGACAATTTGTCAACCTCAATGATATCATGAGGGATTTGGAATATTTTGAAACATTAAGATTCATCTCCTTGGGTGATCAAGTTTGGCTTCAACATTACAGAAATGAAATTCAAATCTACCATTCTCATTCCGCAAACTGTTTCTCATTTCGCAAATACAATTGGGAGAAGTATAGAAGATATATACATCGCTCCATCATGACATTTATTCGTCGTGAGTTCATCGCCCTACTATGCAAATCTTAATCAGACATGACTACCACACATCATGAGTTGGAAATTAGATTCCCTACAACGTATTGAAACGGATCATGATCGAAACGTCTATTTCAAAGATTCAACTGGAAATGTGAGAAGAGAGTTTGCTTTATCTTATCGTCATTTTCAATCTCTACATCATATCATGAAGGACTTGAAATACTTCTATATGAAAAGACATTCACGTATTGGAAATCGCATCTGGCTGCGCGTCAACAATCGGCGAATTCAACTCTATCATTCCCAACTTCATACTAACTTCACATTTCATCAAGGTAGTTGGGAAAAGTATAAAAGGAAGGTACATCGCTCAATTTACTCATTCTTTCATCATGAAGCGCCATCGCTACACCATCGTCAACATTCTCCGTCGCTTCAGACTCTACACCAAAATCGATCTCACGACATTACACCAACAGCTTCCAAACAGCAAGTATTACCCGGGCCGTCCTCAAATGTTAGTGGTGAAGATGAACAATTCACGGAATCTTCAACTCTTCCCAAATGGGACTGTACAGATTCTCGGCGCCCTTTCTCATTCATCGGCGCAGTCAATGCGCTTAGAGCTACAAAGACTACTACGTCGGATATGGAAGAGGGAGAGGTGTGTGATGTCGAATCTGACTGTGGACAATATGGTGATCTCTACTCAATTGAGTGACAGTCTATCATTTTTGAAGATTCGTACCAGCAGTTACAGTTTGTGTTATGAACCCGAACTTTTTCCTGCAGCTCTCATTAGTTGTTGGTTACCTGTTCATGTGGCAATCTTTCATAATAGTAAAGTGATCATTACTGGATTAAAATCTCATGTACAAGCAAATATGATCCTAGACTATCTCATCGAGTATGTACGTACCCAGCGGATTGTAAAATAAAAAACAATTTTTCCAACATGATGTTTTCATTTCAAATCATGATAGAACTTACAAATCATTTTTTCATTAGAGGATGGATTACAGGAAAAGTTTTGAATAATAGATGCAAATCGAGATACATGTAAACGTTTTAAGATGAAGTACAGTACAAAAGCACCACACGTTGATGAAAGTGGATGTTGTAGTATGCGTTCATTTCGCTGATATTGACGCGTATGTTTTCTCAACCACTGCTGTGTTGGTATATTTGGAGGTTGAGCAAGAGAGTCAAATAGTTCACCACGTCGGTCTTCTCCAATAAAGATCGCTTTCCAATGCTCACCGCCTAAATTCTGCGAATGAGTGTTTAGCACAATAAAGATGGGATAGTGATTTACTGCAGGTGGTAAGGTATCGAGTGAATAGACATTATCGAAAGCTTTCAACGTCGCTTCGTCTGCATTACGCTGCACTTTAGTCTTAATATCGTCAGCAGTCAACCAACTCATTAACGATTATACTGAAGAATCACGTCACGATACTTTGTAATTTCAATATTTGAATCGAAGACTGCATAAATTAATACATTGATCGTCTCAGGTAGTGTTTTTTTGAACGTCAAATGCAAACGAATATTATGAGGCACGTTCGCTTGACGATAGGGTGCACTAATATCGCTGTCAGCAGTCAAATCAAATGCATAAATAGTATATCCACTCTTAAACTCTTTCATAGTAAGTCCGTTGGTGTCATCCGTATTGTAAAAGCCAAAGACATCCATAAAATCAACATAACTGCGCATAAATTGATCCGAAGCAAAATCTGGTTTGTAGGGTGGACCAGGATGGCTGACACCATTTACACGTAAAGCAATTTCACAATTTAACTGATTGTGTTTAAAATTGAAAGGATTCTTCTTTATATTACCATTAAATGCATCATTTTCAACCATTGCCACCATGAGGAGCTTCGGTGCTTCCGATGGAAAGAGACCATCTTTCATGAAACTCTTTTGATCTTTCGGAATTGTTAAGGTGAGAAGCTTTGTATGCTGAACGGGGTAAATGGCATTTTGGCGGTTAAGGCCTTCAGCATGCCCTCTAATGACACTTGGATTCGGTACTACTCGACGAATGTAAAGTGCAATATCTTCCACATGAATTCTAAAATTGTCAACTTTAGCAAATGCATTCAGCGCAAATTCAGGCTTATTCAATGTCAGCTTGAGTCGCATGCTGGTATTACACAGTAAAAACTTTGACTGTCTAAAGAAGTCTAAATTCAGCGGACCATATAGCTGACATACTTTACTATCTTTAATCATAGCAGACCGCTTTACAAAGCCACTGTTTGTTTCAACATCAAATTTTCCTGCTTCATCTCTATACCATCCCATGGCTTCCATATGACTTTTTTGTGCTGCTGGATGAAACTGTGATACATGATTGAAATATGATTTATAGGGATAATCGCTTTGACCACCTTCCACCTGCTGCTCTCCAATCGTTAGAGAAACATCGCGAAGTAATGTAGTCAATGGTAAATTGTTCAGTCCAACTTTATGTGCATCGTCAATAGCAGTTCCATCTGCTTGCTGAATTCTAAACCTCAAATCAAGCATCGCATAACTCAAATCTATGTAGATAATCTACAATACTTGAACTAAGAATATCTGTCTGTATGGCTTGTTGATCAAACAAACAAAAACCGGAAGTTTTACACTCCATGATTAGAAGTTATAGCAGCGTCGTCGTTTAGCGCCTGATGAATGATTAGAGCCTCTACGACGTTTGCGTGAATGCCTTTTGACTGAAGATCGCACCTTACCAGCTCCGCGATGTTTCCTCCTTCCTTTATTCATTCGTTTAGGTGATTTCTTTCCTTGAGTAACACCAGCAAAGGTCTGCTTCAATGTTTTTAAACCGCGTTCCTTCCCACGATTCAACAAACTGCTCTTAAAACTTCTACCTCTGGAAAGATCACTAGCAACATCACCAGCAAAGCCAACGGCATTACTTAAAACATTTCGTTTTAAAGATCTACCGACATTGGATATGAGAGGTGCTACAACAGATTTCAGTGCACCAAGTATGCTACCTCCACGTTGGCGGCGAGCGCCGATGTAAATTTGTCCTCCACCACTTACATAGGAGGGTCGTGAATAAAATGAGGCAGTTGGATTCATAGCTCAAACCCTAAACATTGTTAGTTACAACTTTGCATGAATCACTGTCGATCACTTAGATGAAAGATGTCGGCACGACGCATCCAAGAGTTCATACTTGAAGGATAACCAGTCCATTTAACAAGACACCATTCTTCACCTTGCCGTTTTTTACATCGAATGATTTCCTCTACCAAATATGTTTCACTTTCAGTGACTACCTCAATCTCATCGCGGTAAAAGCTACCCTCAATTTCTTCATTATCGTAATCTTTCAACTTGTAGGTGGTCGGAGAGTCTTTTTGATTAATCCTTGATACTGTAAATACCTCCTCTGTCCAATTCGGGAGGTACCCTTTAGCAAAAACACTTTTCACTTTTGAGATACGAACTTTATCACCAATTTTCACATCACTTTTCACATGAGTGCGTTTACGTTGGAATGATTCGCGCACTTTATCTACATTGTCAGCATTTACATCTACTGGTCTGAGTCCAATAGAACGATGGATAGAGTGATTGTAGGCATGGAGTGTATCTTGTAGAACCTTTGTCCAATTTTGTGTCAAGTTGGCAGTAAAATGTCGCCACAAGCGATTTTTTAATGTGCGATTAAAACGTTCAACGAGTGCAGCTTTATAAGCGCTCTTTACACTAAACAACTCAATGTCATGCCTCTCAAATAATCTTGTCACATGCTGATTTTCAAACTCTTTTCCTTGATCACTCTGAATTCTTTTTGGAATGCGACCTTCTCGAAAAATTGTTTGGAATGCTTTTGCTACTCCTTTCCCTTCTTTAGTTTTTAAAGGTTGAGCCCACGCATAACGCGAGAAAATATCAATGACGGTTAAAATAAAATTATTGCCCGAGTTATGTTTTGAAATGGAGGCAACATCACACAAATCTGCTTGCCACTGTTCATCGATGTCATGAACAATATAATGGCGGGTGCGATACTTCTTTTTCGCTTGTTTGTGGAGTGTATAGGTAGCCTGACCCTTTAACCATCGTTTCACTTGTGATTGTGGAAGACCACTCGCTTTTGATAATTTCTTGATAGATGCAAATCCTGCCGGATGTTTTACATCATAATAGATTGACTTCAAACGTTCAGTCGATAACGACTGACTCTTTTTCCTCCTTCTCATCTTTTTGTTTTCTTGCCTTTCTACATTTACAACAACTGCAGCATTTAGCTTTAGCGGTTTTGCGATCGTGTTCACATTGCTTAGGGGTTTCATTATGAGAGCTGGCGCAGCAAGTGCAAGTGACAACGACATTCACCTCTGGCGGCTCATTACATGGCAAGCAACACATCTGCTTCATATTAATAGTCTGAGAACATGTATTTCTTGGGAGGAGCTGTTTTACGTTTTCCTTTTACCAGTTTTAGTGGCGATGTAGATCTACGTCGAGTTCTTCCTCTTGTTTGCTTAGTGAGTGTGGGAGGGGATGTAGCAGGTGACGTCTTAAACCAATTTGTTGGCATTTTCATCGCCTGAAGCATTGGAGTAGTAGCCACTGTTGAATCAAGTTCTTTCAATGTCTCATTATTTAAAGCAAATTTTGGCACATTATGCTTTTTCAATAGTTTAAGAAAGTATGACCAACCAGGTAGAACATAGCCCTGACGCCGCTTTCTACGTGTCGCATACTGAATCAAGTCTTCATAACGTGAAGCATCAATCAGAAATCTGTAATGATTTCTCCTCTATCATTTACATTGAGATGGGGTTCAATACTGTTGAAAAGAGATATGGCATGTGCGCGAGATGCTAAAGGTGTAGCAGTCGATACAGAGTCACGCATCTTATTCTTCAAGTTTTTCAATTGCTCAACAGTTTCCGATTGTAATAATACAGCACGATGTGGATCTTTGATGTGAACATTTTGCTGATAATCTATTTCTTTCCTATACATTTGATTTGCAAGAGGTTGCTTTACTTGCTGCATGGCAGTCAATTGTACATATTCATCCTGAGGAATAACAATCATGCGAGAATAAGAACTCATAGTTTGTAGATAATCATGGGAGTTTTCAAAATATCACTTCGAAATCTAAATTCTTCCGGACACTCTTGCGTAAAGTCAATGAATAAGTAACCGTATGGTTTTTCAGTAGCTGCTTGAAAAATTTCAATTAAGGCTTTTGATCCTCTGGGTGCAACTTGTCGCGCTAAAATTTCAAATTGACTTTTATCTCGCGGATTCTTGAAAATAGCATAATAGTGTGTATTCAGGTTTCGTGTACGAGCTTCTTTTCCATCAGGAAACAAATTTTGTGTGATATAGATGATAAAGCACCTTTTATGGTGTGCTGCGCGAGTGAACATATCTGTAACATCTTTTGAATTCTTACTTTCTTTTAATAAATCATCCAATACAACAACATCATTAGACTGAAGTTTATCCACTGGAATAATTCCTTCATGTCGAATAAAGTTGCGACTTTGCAATTCCTGAAACAGCGACGGTTGATAAATACCATAACACCAAATCACTCGATTGATAGGTTCCTTAAACAACTCCCTTCTTTTATCCAATAAATTCAGCGTGAAAACAGTTTTACCTGCATGAGATGGACCTGATACAGTCAGAACTTTATCACATTGAAGTCTGAAATCCATTTTATTACTTTGAGACTTAACATTTGCATAATTAACGCTTAGAGCCAAAGATATTTCCCAATAGGTTGCCCACGGCAGGAGCTATCATTGGAAGTATTGCTGAAAGGAAACCGCCCTTTTGTGTTAGAGTTTTCCTCTTTCTTTGAAGGGCGACTTTAGGATTGGAGATGAAACGCAATTTCGTAGCATATCGCTTAAGTAACTTTCGTTGTTTTGGCGCTAATTTCTTCGTCCTCAACTTTCTCACATGAGAAATAATTTCACAAATGAATTTATCGTTAGCATGTCGTATAGCATTGTATCGCTGATTTGCTTTCATTCGTCGGAGAGCTTGAATGGCTGAAGAAAACTTTTGACTTTTACGTTTCGTCATTTTACGTTTCGCCATTTTCCGTGTTAGTCTTTGCTAAAACCTATCTTTACCACATTTGCATAGGTACTAACTATTGCGACATAAGTGACACTCGAAATGAGCAATGTCACAGTGGTTACATTGGCAAAGTTGAATGCAATTACGTATGAAACAGCGTTGACAAAAAGCATGCTTACATCTCTTGAAGATGCGCTTTTCATTTCCATCCTTTCGCTTACATACATCGCAACACATAGTTTCACCGTTACTGATGTCTATAGCAAGTCTTTTTGAAGATATGAATTTGCTAGCCTTTTCTAAATAATAGACGCATGTACAGAAGGAATATACTTCGAGAGTGAGCAGACATAGCTCGAAAACCAGTTGTGCTACAATCAAGTACCACTGCATTTTCAATTTTTCTTTATGGAAAGTTGAATGTGAATATCTGAAATCGCTTCAATCACTAGACTGCTACCATGATGGTTAAATGCGTTAAGACGTTCAGCAATTTTTATCATATGTCTTTTAAAAAATTCTTGGGGGTGATCTACCACTTCCATTGTGTAAGAAGCAAAATGGAAAGAGCGACTTTCCACCTCTTCCTTTCCAAAATGACTAAACTTAATTTTCGCAACTAATCGCGCCATGATAATGCTATCAGGGAATGTATTCATTAATTCTAGAAATAGAGTGCTAGCATCATCGACCACTGCTTCGATGTCGGTCTCATCTTTATGAAATTTTATCACATAATCTTGAACAGCTCCTTTTAAACTTTGCCTATGAAAACGTAATGTTCCGCAGTCGTTTGAGAAAGACATGATCGCCCTTTATCTAACCCATCCATTGCATGAAAACAACAACTCTTCTCATAGTAACATTTATTGAATAACGGTAACAAGCATGCATTATAAATCATTGGTTTGAAAGAGATAAAATAGATACAGCTGATAACTATCATACAGCGAGCAATGATAACCATACAGGACTTTGGCAGTGTTGAGGTAAGGAGGAAAGAAGCATTGGTTATGAACGTAGCTACTACAACGAACAGACAAAATAGGAACACACAAATCCTTAAAACGTTTCGTGACTTCATGATAATGTTGATTCACTCTACTATCCCAAGGCGGGAGCAAAATATCATCAATGATTAGATTGGGAAATACTTTCCTCTCCTTACCAGGATTATTACAAAAGATGCGTATAACATTGAAAGCAGCTAACCATCGTTTAAAGTCAATAAGAAGAGCACTTTCACAAGAAAAGCCATAGTCTTGCAAATATTTCAGATTAAGTCCATGAATGTGTTTTCTCGCCCATTGATCAACATTGGGATCGCAGTTGGCATGTTGATGATAGACACTAACAATCTGATATGTCCAATTGTTCATAGCAATAGCACTGAGCTCCTGTACAGGTTCACCCTCACAATCCATAAAAATGATGATAGAAGCATAAAACGGAAATTTACACATCTAAGGAAACGTTCTATAACATATTACAAAATGAAGAATTACATCGATGCTTTTCACGACAAAATACACAAATGATGTGATGGCAACGAAGAAGTAAAATGTATCTAATAAGACCACGTCTACGACACTCAAAGCACATAAGCGAATTGTCATAGGGTAGAGTTAGGAAAGGACTAGTAATTCTCCTTCTTTGATTTGCGTTTTGATGTAGCATTCTTCTCCGACTTGCGCTTCGTACCACTGCTGTTAAGGATTTGATCAATTATGTCGTCCACGTTGGGTGGTTTTGGAATATATAGGATGGATTCCATATGCATGGAGAGAGAGGCTATTTTATTATCCTTGTGTCGACCATAATATAGCCCATTCACTTTGAAAAGGATATCCCAAGTACCTTCTCCGAGCTCATCACATCTGATGGGTATTGAATGATCTCCATCCTTCTTATAGTAAGTACACCAATGTGATACCGGTAGGCAAATGTGATTACCATCCCAAATCTTTCTATAAGGAGTATCCTTGTCATCTCTCGCCTTCCACTCTTGAGCAAGAGGAGTAGGAATGTCCATATTTAATGTCACGTACTCCTCAATAATATCAAGTTGGTGGCGAATGTACGGACTCACGGGGATCAGTATGTAGTCCCCATACTGATTGTGCATTATCTTGACATCCGTGGAAGGGAGCATTCCCGTTTGGAGTACTACGCTATGATCATCATAACGCAAGGCTTGTTTAAATTTACGCTGTAGCGGTGTAGGATTATGTACCTTGGATGTTTCTTCCACTGGCCTCAGTTGTAGATGATCTGAGCGTAGCGAACCTTGTAACGTTTGACCGCCATTTTGTCCTACTAGTGCAGCAGACGGAGTAGATGCCTGAAAATGAAAAAAGATTGTATTAAGTTTACGTTCAAGGGAGGAGAGGGAGGGAAGTAGCGACTTACCATTTTAGATGGATAATAGAACAGGGAACTAGAGAGAGAGAAAATGTGCGTCCGTCACTCGTGTGATTCAACGATGGAATGATTCTCACTGTGGGAGGCTCGCTATTTATAAAGAAATGCTTGATTCTCATTGGATGATGATCCTCATTGGACAATAACATCAAGCTGATTCCAAATCTGGCCTCCGTTTTCCAATCCGATGCTTCGTTTTGAAGCTACAGCCCAAAACGTCCCAAATTCTAACTCTGTCGTTTTTCGCCAATGTCCCAAAATCTTAAATGGCGTCTCACATCTAAACGAAGACAGATAGGAACAAGCCGATTCTTTCACTGAATTTGTCTCACTCTTAGCTTTCAAACGAGCTATCGCACGACAAAATCCGTCCACTGGAAGCCAAAATCGAAGCAAGCTGTCCAGAGGGGGGGGGACGTCTGTGAAATTTCAAAATTTGATGAAAAATGTTTTGGTGACGGTCCCAGGTCGAAATTCCACACTTTGGAAAATTTTCAAAATTTTACCCATACAAAGTCACTCTGACACTTAGTATTTTTTCAGGTGAGCGAGCTCCGACCTAAAATCTTGTAACCGCTCTAACTTTTGAACGAAGACAGATAGGAACAAGCCGATTCTTTCACTGAATTTGTCTCACTCTTAGCTTTCAAACGAGCTATCGCACGACAAAATCCGTCCACTGGAAGCCAAAATCGAAGCAGGCTGTCCAGAGGGGGGGGGACGTCAGCCGAAAATTTTTTCTCTCCGATTGACTTGAAACTCACCATAGCGATGCAGAATTTCACGCTGAATCCGAATCTGACCTCCGTTTTCTCATCCGATGCTTCGTTTCGACGCTACACACCAAAACGTCCCAAATTCTAACTCTGTCGTTTTTCGAAAAATGTTGAAAATTTTTTCTCACCGATTGCCTTGAAACTCACCCTACCGATGCAGAATTTCACGCTGAATACGAATCCGACCTCCGTTTTCTCATCCGACCACTCCTTCCACTCGAAACAACCCATTTTACAACCCAACATTCAGCAGATTGCACGAAAAACATCACACACTATAGCCTCAAGACTAATCCTGGCGGTCGCCCAAGTCCACCACGACCGACACTCTATCATTCCAGAGGGGGGGGGGACTCAGACCCGAAGCACCACGGCGGCCGACCACGACACTGCCGTTCCAGAGGGGGGGACGTCAGCGATGGCGGCCATCTTGCGCTATCTGGTGTTTGTCACTTGCTTACTACTTGCTTGCATCCGAGAAGTGGTGTAGCTCAACTCTTGCTACCTCTCCGAAATACAAAGGAGTCATTGCACGAGGTATGCGCAGCGTAGATAGTTCTTTCAAGTCTGTCAACCATTGTTTCCATTTTGGTAGAAGATCATCAGGCAATAAATCATTCCAGCTACTTCCGTTCTTACACATTTGTTGCAGTATTGTCTTCCCAAGAAGGATAAAGGGAGAGATCAGTCCTATAGGATCGTAGACAGAAGCAACACAAGCAAGAATATCGCGTCTAGAAAAGCCGAATGCTTTATCTTCAAACTTGAACATAAAGTAATCTTCTTCAACGTTCCTCAGGAGACCGAGAGTTGATGAAACTTGAGGAACATGACTATTCTTAGGTACTTCACTCGTAGTCGTGCTAGATACATGATCATCTCCTGGGATAGCTTTCAAAACATCAGGATCATTGGATGCAAACTTGTGCAATTGTAGTCCACCTTGTTTGCCTATGTATACAGCATCATGCGCAATTTGTATAGCTTCATCTTTAGTTTTTGCACTTAGAAGTCCATCGTCAACATAGAAACTGTTCATTATAAATTCAGAAGCTGTAGCAAATTCTTTTTCATGACTGCGCGCTAGATACCGAAGACCGAAATTTGAGCAACCTGGTGAGGACACCGCGCCAAACAAATGCACTTTCATCCTATATTCAAGTGCCTTCTGATTCGTATCACCTTGAGGCCACCATAAGAATCTCAAATAATCTCTGTCATTCGGATCAACGAGGAACTGTTGAAACATTCGTCTGATATCACAAGTCAATGCAACAGGGTATCTTCTGAATCGACATAGAACTCCTATCAACGTATTGGTCAGATCAGGACCGGTGAGCAGATGATCGTTTAAACAATTTCCCTGGTATCGATTAGCACATTCAAACACAACACGGATCTTTCCAGGTTTCTTGGGGTGATACACACCATGATGAGGTATATACCATCCTTCTCCCACCTTAAACGTATCATCTGCAATTTCCGCATCTCCATCCTTGATGATGTCTTCCATAAATCTAATGTAGTCTTCGCGAAACCTCTCATTCTTCAAAAACTTTCTCTGAAGATATCCCAAGCGTACTTCAGCTTGACGTCGGTTATTAGGAAAAGCAGGACGTTTATAAAATGGCAAAGGAAGTTGAAGATGACCATTATCTAACTGAGTCACGGACGAGTTCAATATCTTCATAAACTTGAGATCATTTTGAGACATCATCTTATCGCTATCATCACCAAAATCACCCTCCAATAATGATAACGCATCTTGAGGAGAAATCGGATATTCTTTCGTTACGATTCTGTGGCAAAACGACGACTTCATGCTACCTCCACCTACAATTGGCCAACCAAGATCAGTTCTTACTGCATAGGGATGATTTCCATCACTAGTGACAGATTCTCGTGGAGCTAGTGCTTGAGGACAATCGTATCCTATGAGCAAGCCAAATTCACGATCTTGAAGTGCAGGAATCTTCGTTGCTACTTCGTGTAGATGAGGCCACTGTTTGGCAGTTTCCGGCGTGGGAATGCAAGACCGATCACCTGGTATTATATCCTTTGAGTAGACTTTAGAAATCCTTACTATTTGATTCTCATACAATCCTCGAACTTTGATATCTTCAACTAGTGTGCTTTCTGAAACTGCGGCCTTTGAGGACATCGTCGAAAGCTTCAAACTGACCTTACTTCCTTTCAAATGAAGTGTCTTGATTAAATCGTCAGAAATATAGCTGGAATCGCTTTGAGTGTCTAACAAGGCATACGTTAGAATCCCCTCATTCGATCCATTAGATGACACCCACACAGGTACGGTCATCGAAGTTGCGGCAGCAGGATCTTGTCGGATACAGCAAGACGTTGATGAAGCGGGTGAACTTACATTCTCGATTCCTGTCATATTACTCGAAGGACTTTTATCTACGTGTAGGAGTGTAGGGTGCGATTTCTTACACACGTCACACAAGTCTCGATTTCTACAGAACTTCGATAGGTGTCCACTTAAGAGGCAAGCAAAACACAGGTTGTTTTCCTTAACATAATTCCTCCTCTCTTCAATCTTCATCTTTCTAAACTTATGGCACTTCTGTAATGAATGATTCTGCTTGCATAAAATACAGTTCTTAGAATTTGATTCTGTAGCAGGAACTTCCTTCATTCTTTCAGAAGCTGAGCAATTCAGTTCTTTCGTGGCTAACGTTCGAATGTTTGAGGATTTCTTACTAAAACTATGTGATTCGAAATTGAGAATTTGATTGCACGCTATTTCTGCTTCTTCAGATAAGAACTCAGTGAACTTCTTGAATGAGGGAAATTCTCCACTCCTAAGCTCTGCTGTTACTTTCCTGGCCCATCTGTTTCGCAATGAGTCAGGTAGCTTCGATACAATCTTCCTGTTCTCCTCACAGTCGTTTAGAATTTGTAAGCCCTTCACATTCGGTATAGCATCACTACCCAAAAAATCTGCATAATCTCTCAAAGCCTTACCATCACTTTCCCCAACTCTAGGCCATCGTGCTATCCTGTCTCGATACGCTCTCTGAATTGTAAATGAATCTCCATATCGGCTGTTCAAACGTCTCCATGCATCATTATAGGCATTGCAGTCCGTTCGCAAAAACATCCCTTGAATGACCTTAGAAGCTTCACCAGAAGTGTACTTCTTCAAGTAAAACATCTTGTCAAACGGATTACTACATCTTCTATCAATCAATGAGATGAACGAGTGTTTCCACTCTGCAAAGCTGAGCACATCTCCAGAAAAGACGGGTGGTTCAGGAGCCGGCAGTCGATTCATTGCCATACTTTCTTTAAGTAGATCAATAACTTCAGTAGAGCTATCTAACTGTCTTGGATTCTTTGAAACAGGTTCCGGTAGCGGTAGGCCTAACTCAAACTCAGGTTTGACAGTAACTTGTTTTGCTGGCAGTTCATCGCGGTAGGTCATACTGTAGGTAGGCTTCATATCAACTTCCAATTTATCTATAGGCCTATTTTCATCTTCGTAGACCTTAAGTTTGGCTTCTGCTATGCTAATTTCTCCCATGGCCTCGGCAAGTTCAAGCCTGTCTTGAGCTTCCTTCAAACGTTGGCGATGGGCATGCATTTCTTGCAACATCGATAGTTTAGCCTTACTAGCTGCTAATTCTGCTGCTACCTCAGTATGCTTCGAACACTGGCTGGACTGCTTTGAGATAAAGGAACCCTCTTGACCAAAACGTGACCCTCTTGTGACATTTGACACGTTCGACCCAAATACAGACAGGTAATTCTCCTTATCTAAAGTACATTCAATATTAAATTCGGCGTACTCAGGGTTGAAAGTCTCTTGCGAACTCAACTTGAAAATTATGTCTTTTACAACTTTCACAATTTGAGCAGACGAATCAACTTTACGCACAATATCTTTATCAGGTGGAGTGTTACAAGACTTCAATTGCTCGTATACTTTCACTATCTGTACGAATGACTCATCAAGTTGACGCGCCAGATCTACTTCTTCCTCCTTACGCAACGGTTCTCTAAGCCTTGACCGTGCCGACCTTGCCAATCTCTTAAAGTTAGCATACACTTTGTCAAATCTTTCACCTAACTTATCCGTGAATTCATTTTCATACGCTTTACCCTTATCAGTCAATATTCTATCCCTTGTGCTACGCCTGGGCTCCTCAAGGCCTACATGACTATTACCCGAAGACTCAGACATACCGTAATGATATATTATGACAATAAGCTTACGTGATAAAACTAAGGGAGTTGACGGCAGAAAAATTCACAAAAAATGTATACAAAAATGTAATCAGCTTGTAAGTAAATCGCAAAGAAAAATGACACGCTTACTGAAGAATCTCACGACGTGAAGTATATGTGAACACTTGAGTCATTTAACACAAAGACACAACTGACATGCTTGATATCGATTACATAACACTTGCGCGGCTTGAAAACCACTTCAACGAATCACTACGGTGAGATTCTGTTATCATACACACATACATACTCGTTTAACAAATGAAGGTTTTCGCTTTTGCTCGCAGAAGGTTACGCTTTCACTGTAACGGCTTATCCGTTCTTTTACAGCCAAAAATCAAAACGAGCTATACTGATTGTAATTCATATCGTATTCGTGGTTCACTATGTACAGAAATCAGATGTAAAATCAACACACAAATGAATACAAACGATTACAACCGTGAAAACGTTCACCTTCTTGGCTGTACAATAAAAAACATCTGTTGAATTCAAGAAAATACGTTGCCTAATGATCTCCTTGACAATAAACACAAATAGGCAACTTAAACAAATAACGACTTTTACCAAGATTTTTAGGTGAAGAAGCAATAAAACGATAAAATTGGTTCTACTCATATTCAATAACTGTAAATGTGCAAATGTACCGTCACATGCATTTGAGTTTAAAGGGAAGTAAACACCACCTCCCCTGTGACCTCTAAGGGGTCACAGGAGGGGTGGTTTTTTTGGTCAAGTGGTGTTTGGCCCCCGGTGGGCCGCTATTCCGCGAAACTGGCCACCGGGGGGCAGCCGGGGGATTGAAGCTAGCGGGCCGCTAGATTTTTTTCACCGGAAGTGTCTGTACACTGTACGATAACTCGACATAAGATTTGATTCATTATTTGATGATAGGATTTGATATACGTATAGGCCTTCATGTTATTAATGATGAGATCCAAATTTTGCATTCCCTTTGACCCTATTAAACCCAAGGCATAGGCTATTTGACACAAACGCTCAGAAAAGTGGGGGGGGGGCAGAATCCACTCTTTATTTCCAACATTATTCAACTTTATACAGCCAGCCCAGAAAAAAATCTATTTGCATACGGGCTTCTTCTTTCTGCACTCCATTAATTCATGTTTTGTAGTTGTAAGCGTTTTTATGATAGGTTCCAATAATAAAACACTCCCTTGTAGGCCTAATTCACCGATTTTATCAATATAGGGAATTCTACGATTATACCTATATAAGGAAATGAATTGAAATAATAAAATGAAATAAATAAATAATAATCGTACCGGCAAATTACGAGGGAGTGTTTTCTTTTCCTTTTCGTATTGTAATCATTATGTGTATCCTCCCGTTAGCCGCCATGTCATTTAAATGATTTTGTTTTATAGAAACATGTTTATAACATATTAAACATGCATGTACCGGTATTATAAAAATTTCAATAATAAGCTTTTTTAAAAATGAGATAGGCTATCAGCTCCGCTTATCTACATACCCTTCTAATCGTGATGAGATGACCTACATGAATGTTTTTATAGCTAAATACATCCGCGGCCCAGTTGTATGCGGGTATATAAAGGTTATGATAGAAATGCTTGTGTAATATAAAAGCATTGAAAACAATTACTTAATCCAATAAATTCAACAAGTTGTAATGGTAAATATTATCACATGTTATTTCAGCTATTATAGACCCTCTAATGAATTAGCCTACCTTTTTTGGATGAGTTGTGGAATATAATATTTCACAGTTACTATTATATTTTTTAGTAAAAGTTTGAAGGAGTCCCCATCGATCAAAGACAATCAAGTATAAACTGCATGTATTCACAATATCATTTTTGTCATTTCAGATTTTGAAGGAGAGTCCTTGAAAATACGAATGGTACCACCTGGCCCAGAAGATCTTAGCAAATCGCCTCTTTAGGAACCAATGTAGCCTAAAGACATCTCATTTCCTAAGCACGCCATCGGTCCTGTATTTCGCACATTTAATCCGGGAAAATATGAGAATTACAAAAGGTTGGAATACTCTGTTTCAGAAGATGCTGTATACTGTCATTTCTGTAGACATTTTTTTGTAAAAACAAATATGGCCATTTTGTGACTATAGGATTCCGCAACTGGAACAAATGTCATGGGAGTCACAAAAGTCAGAATTACCTCCAAGGACATCAAGAAAGTGAGTCACATAAAGAAGCTATCTCAGAATATTGTTCTTACAAAAGAATGACAGAAAACGGGTCCTCTTCAGATAAATCAACCACCATACTTGGAATGATTAGTGAAGCTCATGCAAGGACTGTTGGCGAAAATCGACACTATCTCAAAACGCTCTGTGAAGTACTGTTGCTAACTGCCCATTTGAAAATTGCTCAAAGAGAATCGAAACTTCATCGCAGTGAAGACACGGATATTTCGTCACTGTTGTTCGGTGCAAAAGCTGGGAATTTTCTCAGCATCCTGGCGACTATTGCTAAGCACGATTCAATAATCGCTCGCAAGATTCAGAAAGGGCCACAGAATGCCAAATATACTCATCACTCAATCCAAAATGCTATTTTACATATCATGAGTAGTATTGTTCGAAGAGATCGCTGTTGAACTTTCTGATGATGAATACTTCTCAATAATGGCTGATGAAACGAAAGATATGTCAAGAAAGGAGGTCGTCTCAATTTGCATTCGGTACCTATTCAATAACTCAGTTCATGAAGAATTTGTCGGTTTGTGTGAAGCAGAAAATCTTGATGCGGTAGGCCTGAAAAATTGCATAGTGCGTTCCCTACACAGTGTGAAAGCGAATATGCAAAAATGCGTTGGACAAGCCTACGATGGAGCCGCAGTCATGTCTGGAAGTGTAAAAGGAGTCCAGACACTGATTCGACAAGAAGTGTCACCTTTGGCTCAGTACGTTCATTGCTTTGCGTATAGGTTGAATCTCATTGTGTTGGATGTTGTTCACGAACTTCAACCAATTTTTGAATGTCTCTCTCTGCTTCAAAAACTCTACAGTTTCGTCAGCTGTGCATCGATCCATCCAATCAGGGTATATTTGCAGGAGGAACGAAATCTGAGAGTTATGGAATTGAAAGCAATCTCGGAAACGCGATGGTCGTGTCAGTCAAATATGTTGAGCACTGTTTGCAGTCGTGTAGACGTGCTATTTGAATTGCTCGATATCGTGAGTAATCAGCATCATAAAGAAGAAAAGATTGATGATGCCAAATCCTTTCGAATGAGATTAGATAGATCACAGCTTCGATTCATTTTTGCACTGGAAAAAGTCCTGCGCTACGTCAAAACTGCATCTGCTTTCTTACAAAACCCGAGCAGTGATCTGTCGCAGTCAAGTGAAGTTATTCAGATTCTGAGAGAAAATCTTTCATCTTGCAAGGAAGAGAAAACATGTGACGAACTCTGGAATCAGAGTGAGGCGACTGCTGACAGATGGTCATTGCCAAGGTCTGCACCAGTTCGAGAAAACAACAGAGCAAGAAAACTGCCTGATCATTTGAAACAGTTTTTAGTGGAAGTTGAAGCACCTTGGGCCGTAAAAACTGAAAAAGAATTGTTATCAAGCCAAGTCACCGAAATTGTTGAACAAATCATTTTCGAGTTAGATAGAAGATTCAGCAGCAATAATCTCACCATCATGAATGGGAGTGCTGCCCTGAGGCCTTCATCAATCAATTTCTTAAACGAAGAAATGATTCTCTCCTTCGGAGCATTATTCCAGTGTGACGCAAATGACTTAATCATCGAAATAAAAAATTGTCGTCGAATGATGGAACGCAGCAAGACTGACGAGAAAGCACGCACTTCGCCAACATTAATGCATCTTTGTCGGCGATTACAACGGGTGCCCGATGCTTCACCTGAGATGTGCAAACTCAGTACAATTGCTTGCACAATGCCAGTATCGAGTTGTGCTTGCGAGCGGAGTTTTAGCACTCTTCGGATTGTGAAAAATTATTTGAGATGCACGATGAAAACAGACCGAGCGAATGACCTTATGTTGCTTGGGGTCCATTCAGATCGAGCTTCCAAAATTGATTTGAATAAAGTGATCGATCGGTTCATCTTATTTTATCCAAAGTGCAGAATTGTACTAACATAAAGTTTATGAGATTATTATTATTGAGTGCATTGTACTATGTATAGGCAGGCTAGATATAGTAATATGCGTTCATGGTGGATTTTCAAGTTTTCTAGGCACACTTAAATCAGGAAAAACCTGATACCTATTTCATGTACCGTAAGTGTGTCGTCTACATTATTAATCAAAATACATGGATGTAATTGACTAATCATTTCAATTTCATACTTTATAAATTGCAAACAATCAAACAAACCTATACAACTTTGTAAAAAAATGATCGGTGATATGCGCATATTTCTACCGTATTTACTCTTTTTGTAACCCAGGCTCTTTTAATAGCCCAGTCTCTAATATAGTACCCATCTGATAACGAACGAAATGTATTAAAAGACCAGCCTCCAATACAAACCCAACTAAAAACGGATATTACACATATAATTGCATCGATTGACGGGGAAAGGGTGAGCACTCGCATTGTGTGTCGATTGCCTGAACTCCAATTAAGGTTCGTGTGGCGTTTATCGCAAATACGATATGCACTCAACTTCAAGCAGGTCGATGAGAATCAGATTCTAGCATTGAGATGATGGAAGGTGAAGGTAATGGACGACGTTCGATTACAGTTACAACAAAACTACAAGCATTGTCATTCTTAAAATCATCAAATAATGTTTCGAAAACGGCTCGTCGGTTCCAAGTGACCCGAAAACAAGTTAGAGAATGGAGAAATAGCGAAGAGGCCCTCAAATGCATTGGTAATTCAAATCGAAGCCGCTTAGATGGTGCTGGTAGAAAACTGTTGTCTAACGATCTCGACGCACATCTCGTTGAATGGATAACTACGAGGCGAAACGATCGTCTTCGTGTCTCTCGCAGCATGATAAAACGTGAAGCAGAGACATTTATGAAACAGTTGCAACCGGAAACAATATTTTCTAGTAGTAATGGTTGGCTTCAGAAGTTTTTACGGCGTAATCGGTTCAGTTTGCGAAGGAGAACCACTGTCAGTCAGAAACAGCCGAGTGACTGTGCGACCAAAGTTGTGAATTTTCTTCGTTATACTTGGAAGAAAATCGATAATGCCAAGCTGCCACCTTCTACTGCTTATGCAATGGATGAAACGCCCCTTTAGATTGAGCCATGCCGAGGGCAAACTATAGACCGGATTGGAAAGAGGGATATTCCACTTAAAAGCACCGGTAAGTTATCAATATTGCCTTAAAATATGGTAACTCGATATATTGTAAATACTAATTATCTGTTTTAGGTCATGAGAAGGAGCGCATAACTCTCATTCTGTCAGCTAAGGCAGATGGCACAAAATTGAAACCATACGTTGTTATTCCACGGAAACGACCGATCGCTGAACTTGAATCTGTGAATGGAATTGAGTTCGTTTATGCAGACAAAAGCTGGATGGACGATGATCATACGCAGGACTATTTGAATAGAATTGTTAGGAGATTTTCTTTTACTAGAAGGCTCATGTTCTGGGATTCGTTCAAAAGTCATATCTCGCAGAGGACAAAATTCCATTAACGGTCGATGCGAATTGATTCTGCTGTTATTCCTGGCGGATGCACAGGATTGATACAGCCTGCAGATGTGAATTGGAACAGAAGTGTTAAGACACATTTTCAGAAAAGCTATGATATCTGGTTGACAGATGGACCGCATTTCTTCACCTCTGGTAGTAATATGAGGCCACAAAGTTTCCCAAAAATAGCATCCTGGATAACAGATGCATGGGATTCCGTACCATCATCTCAGATCATATGCTCAATGAAGCAATGTGGGATTTATGTTGCTACAGATGGGTCTGAAGATAGTGAAATTGTCTGCTTTAAACGTGGACCTCCTTGTCATTCTACAATTAATCTTCTCAGATGTGAGGAGAATCATATTTGTGACAAGGAAAACGTACCGGGAAGTTCTATTGACAGCGACACATTATCCGTACTTTCAGATTCAGATGTGTGTGATAGTGATGAGTCAAATTAAGTAAGAAATAGGGTACGAGGGGGTAATTTCGCCCAGGGGATATTTCGCCAAGTTATTTACTGTTGCGATGAGCCGTTTCGCTCTTTTAATATGCAAGTGTTTGCCCCGAATGCCAGTCTAGTCATCAAACATTGTATTCGATCAGCTTATGATGAGAATCAAGCAGCCATACAATCAAGTGGCCATTTCTCCCCACCTCGCAACACTTGACTAAATGAAATGTTGTGGGAAATGTAATTGATGAATAGTGACTAGAATCATACTGCATGTCAATGACACCCTTAGGAACACTCATGTCGAATTTGATGAATATATCTTTTGAAAAATGTCCGCTAAAATAAAAAAGTAGGTTTGAAAAATCGGTGGTCCATTTCTCCCCACCCTCCCCTACTTGAAAGTTGATATTCTTGAAATCTAGTTAACATATTTGGTATCCATTGATTGGTACCAATTTTACACATATTTGGTACCCTTTACTACCATTGTTTATAATATTTCATTTCCAGGTGTGTTGCAGAAATGCTTTACAGTGCAGCCCGAACGTTTTCCTACATTGTGGAAAGAAGTCAAGGCTTCGTTAAATCAGTGTTTCAGAGAAGCGAATAGGAACAAGAAGGCATCAAACATCCATAATAAAACATTCTGAAAAGTTCAGACTACCAAATTATGCATGGTGTTTTTGTAATGTTTCGTCTTTATTGCTCATTCTTGAAAGTGATTACCCTTTATAGACAGCCTTCCCAGTGCAATTGACTGCATGAAAACTTGTCATCGTGTTGGTGGCATAACGTGACTTCTCCGTGTTAAAATTGTCACTAAATTGGTCTTCTTCATTTATATGTAATTCAATCGATGATATTAATTGCTTTTGCGTGAAAACGAATATAGGCCTACTGACGCTATCTGAGTCACAATATATGGGTTCTCTGTAATGAAAATCATACACTACCGGTATCTACCTAGTCTGAGGGAGGAGTGTGCAGTCACAGCCACTGGTTGACTGGATTATCATCACCTCGCTAGAATTCAATAATAATCAATAAATCGCTTCGTATAATTAATAATCGCTTTCGTTCCTCCTACATCCTAATATGTGATCAGCAAAGAAGTCGCTCTTGCATGGGCTAACGTTTTTTCTTTACGTCGGGTCTGCAATCATGCTGCTGCCTTACAGTTAAACTGTGGGATGGCAATTTCAAAGTGATTCAGTTCCGCCGATACTTAAAGACCCCTTTGTTGGGGAGACTATACAGGGCGCCCAGAAACCCTGCGTTACTGTGCGCCTTTTACAAATACAAATACATGTATGATAATAATAACATCGTACTTTGGTAGATAAAGACCCCCGAATACAGGGATGTGTTTAGACCTTATTCTTTACAGTCTCCACAAGTTTAATGGCCTTTTTCCAAATTTTAAATGATGGTGTGTGTGTGCATGTAAATGGACATGTTGGTTTCAGGTTTATAACATTTTAGACAGATGGCGTAAATTTTCATTTGTACTATGGTTCTTGCATAATGCTTTGATAATACTATTTACATCTTGCAGGTATGGATGTCCTACGTGCATAGTTAAAGGAGAGTACAGTAGTGACAGTAGGTGATTTTTCCAACATTGGAGGACTATCCATTGCAAACCTCAGAAACATATCGGCATCACTTGAACATCGCTTCAACTTCAGGTAACCCGGCTTTTGGAATCAAAGGTCCTACCAAGTTGAGTGATCTGCTACGTATTCCTGAGCAAGTGCCTTTTGATCCTATGCACTTGCTCTATCTTGGTATTAATAAAACCTTGTTGAATGCAATTCTGAAATGCAAATCAGTCGATCTTGAAATTTTGTCCACCATCATCGATAGAATCAAAGTGCCTCACTATTTTCGAAGGAAACCACGGCATTTTCTCACCGAATTTTTTCTTTGGAAAGCTCAAGAACATAGACATTTTCTACTATATTTTGCTCCTTTTGTTTTGGTGAGTGTTTATCGGAATTCACCGAGTCAGAACTCTAGAGATTTGTTTGTATTATATTACATTCTTTCTACGGCTGTGTATATCTTGTATGAAGAGAACATAAACGAAACTGACGTTCAAGCTGCAGAAATTTGTATACGTGAATTTCAATTTCGTATTGTTCATATTTTTGGTGATTCAGTGAGAACTATAACATTACATTGCTTAAAACACTTACCTGAACAGGTTAGGAAATTTGGCCCTTTGCATAGAGTTTCCGCGATGCCGTTTGAGAATCTTAATCGGCAGTTGGAAGAGAGCGTAGCGTGACTGGTACACGTGGTTCATCTACTTCTATGGTATACCGCTATTTGAATTTTCAGTCTCAATCCGTTGACACGTGTGACAAATATATGCCTTCAGTAGTAGGCAAGAGTCTTCCTTACAAACATTTCAAGAATAGTTTTCTCACCTTTCACAAATCAGACTACGGAAAAACACTGAAATGTGCCTCCTTTTGTGAAAATCAAGGCTATTAATTATTGTTCAAGCAGTTCCTTCTCTATAACATGTCGTTTGTATGACACAAAATCATTGATAACAATGTTCGATTGCCGTGACTTACCTTCAAATGTCGTACATGCGTTGGAGAATAAGTCTCCATTTTTTATGCTCAGTAAAGGTGAGGTATGTGTCTGCTGTCCAAGTGAATTTTCTCACCATGCTGTCAATTTTAAGTATCGGAACTTAACTTATGGTGTAAAGATTTTATATACATTTGAACATGATTAATGTAACATTGTTCACCATATTTTCTCATATAGAAATCGCCTTCGCAGAAAATCCTCATCCCTATCATGAACAATAATACAGTCCGCGTTTATGTACAGTTCGTATATAGAATTGTGAATCAGTGGCTAGGTTTAAGTCACATTTCATTCAGGTTGTTATCACTTGAATAATAAAATGTTACTACAAGTATTGCGATAATACTGGCTGATTAATTAAGGTGATAGTAAACATCAGCACGATGAACCATATACCTTTCCTATGAAAAGAGAGAAATATTTATGATAATGATACGAAGGTAGAGTTTACGTTAAAACAGGAAAAGGTAAATTGAATTTATCCAAATATCTACACAACCCACGAATTCTATTTGAGAAAATATGTAATGCTTCAACTTCATCACTGTGTTTCTTGGGGTTACGTCAATTTTTTCACTTTATGCGAGAAATACTCGTACCATCAGACTGTTCTGGATGTTTTGAAATTTATGTACCATGTTTCTTTAATTGATATAACATGAATCTTGAAATGTTGCTGAAGTTCTTTTGTTTCTGTGCATTTGGGATCTACTGTAGAAGACATTTTTAAGATTTTTACTCATTTGGTCTTCTGTGATAACTGTTAGCTTAACTGCAAGCGAACGGCTATTAACAGCAAATGTAAGTGCTGCATCGTAGGTACCTTTTAGCGTCTTTGCTTTATAGTTGGACGCAAGTACTGCAGTCGAGATCCAGGTGAACCTATATGAGGAAGACTGAAATAATCAGAGAAAACCTAGTGGGAATCCGAAAGAGGTCAGAGCAACCTAGTAAGTAGACCGAATTAATCAGAGGAAACCTAGTGGGAATCCGAAAGAGCTCAGAGCAACCTAGTAAGTAGACCGAATTAATCAGAGAAAACCTAGTGGGAATCTTAAGTAGTCTAGGCGAACCTATGAAGTAGACTGAAGTAATCCGAGGAAACCTAGTGGGAATCCGAAATAGTCCAGACAAACTTAATAGGTAGACCGAAGTAATCAGAGAAAACCACATAGGTACTTGGCAAGTTTTTATGCGGTACAGTGTTGCAAACTTAGCAAGTTTGTCAGGTATTTTTTTCTCGGGTATTACACGTGTAATACACGTGTACTGGTTGACTATAACTTCATAACAGGAATGAAAATCTTTAGCGGATACGCTGATTTCCGCCAGTCCCTTGAAAGGCTGCAATGATATTTTTTAAAATTTTCTATTTAGGGCCCCTCAAAAGTTGATTTTTTGTCAGAGCCCTTAACTGCCCGTTCTCATCCCCGCATAAAGGTAATGTATGTTTATGTAGGCCTACCATTTATTTGCAATAATTTTATCCAAAAAAATTAAATGGATTGTCAGCTTAATTGCACCTAATCATAGCAATTATTTGAAATTAATTTTTCATGGTCCCTGTTTAGTGATTCTTGCGCTCGATGAAGGCTTCTTGAAGACCGTTATTTATCAGGGTGCAGTCAGAAGTCAGGTAACATCTAAATCTGCTTGCCGTCAGTAAAACGATAAAGGAGCTTAGCGGACGATAACTGATTTATTGTCTTGTAAATCTTTCATATCACCTGTTTTTCAAGTGAAATCAAATAGATGTAAATGGGAATGTAAAATGGGAATGGATGACGCCACTTATCAAGAATCTGATTAATGATCGCTGGGTAGCATATCGCACGAAGAATTGGAAATTATACAACCACCTCAAAGAAAAAGTGAAGAACGAAATTGTTCGTGCAAAAATGAACTGGGCTACTAAATTAAAGGACTCCACAAAAGGTTCATGGAATCTGGTCAAGCAAGAAACTGCATCCTTACAAAATACGAGCAATACAATTAGTAGTTTGGTGAGACAATGTGGTTCCAGGGATAACATCATGAACATCATTTGCAATGACTTATCTGACTCCTTTCAGAGCTATAATACCGATATGGATGAAGAATTAGTTAGTACTGATTGGTCTGTGAAAGTTGAAGAATACGAAGTATACAATCTTCTAACGAAGTTATCAGCAAGAAAAGCGGCTGGACCAGAGAAAATTCCAACTCGCATATAGAATGGCAATATTCATTTATTTCATTCATTGATTTTTTTATTCATATTATTTCACTAATTCATTTATTGCATTGCAAGAAATGATAATATTCTTATCCGATCCTCTTACAGTTATATTCAATAGATCACAACAATCAAAGATCGTACCACAAATTTGGAAGGAGGGACTGATTATTCCTATTCCAAAATCTGTTCCGCCTGATGTGGGAAAACTGCGATATATAACTGTCTCTCTATATATAACAGGGCTACACTTATTAAGTATTTATTGAGTTTCTGTTCTATATTATTGTTCATTCGAAGTGCACTAACCTGACTTTTCCCATAATTCCAATACCCATAAAGCTTCTTGAGAGAATTGTTTTGAACTCTACTCGGAATCTCTTTAATGCAACCTACGGCTCTCATCAACATGGGTTTCGGTCCTCACATTCTACAACAACCGCGGTAATTAACGTCATCGAGAATATCAGTCGAATTAATGATAACAAGTTGAATTTTGGATCTGCTTTACTTAGTTTCGATCTCTCTCGGGCTTTCGATACTGTAGATCACAGATTGCTCTTACGAAAACTTAAAGAGACACAATTTCCAGAAGGCTTTCTTCTGTAGATTAGGAATCTTTTGAGAAATAGAACTGACAGAGTGAAAATCGGATCAGATATCTCATATTCAATTAGTTTGAACCGTGGTGTACCGCAGGGGTCCGTGTTAGCGCCGATCCTATTTTGTGCTTTCGTCACAGATTTGGTTTCCCCAACTGTCGGAGTGTCCAGCATCAAATACGCAGATGATTAGAATGTTGTTCGTGCGACCCTACAATCATTCAATATTCAATTACTAAAGAAACGACTTTCATCTCAGATTGGTGTCTTCATAACAAGTTGACTTTGAATGTTAATAAATCAAAACTTATGCTACTAACTCGATTTGACATCAACGAGTCTGTCTCACTACCGCTTCACAGAGTACGTGAGATGAATGTCCTTGGTATCATACTTGATGAGCGTCTGAGTTGGAAATCGCACACTCGCTACGTCACGAACACAGCTAATCAACGGTTTCACATTCTTCGTCGTCTAAGAAGTATGCTATCGGATGATGAGCTGCACGATGTTTATACTTCGTCGATTAGATCGTTGCTGGAATATGCCTCCCCAGGTTTTGTTGGAATGAACAAAACGCTGTCAAAACAGCTTCAACCCGTCGATAACCGAGCACATCGCATGATATACCGGACTTATTTTGGCAGTGGAAAAAGTCGAAAATGCTCATGTCTTAAGAATGAATTGAAATTTAGACGTTTGTCTCAAAGCAAAAAATTATATTTGTCAGTGCTCTGCCAAAAAGACCACTGTCTGAAGTATTGTGTTCCAAAACGTCTCAGGAATCAATACTATGTAACTTTGTATCGTTCACTCAAAAGGAAAAATACATTCTTCCCTTTCGTTACTTCAATGATAAACGCTGAATTAAACGCACATCAGTTATAGATTGTACAGCATGTCAGTACTTTGTTGAGTGTTTCACTTTATTTTTATTTATTATGTACTGGTTCGAATTGTTGTAATATAATCTGTGATGTCTGTATATCTAATCCATGCGTTTCATTCAGCGGTGAGTGGCTGACTCACTCCAACGTCATTCCCCGATGACTGTGATTCTGCTATTATTGGATCTACGTCATCGTGTGCGCGATGTCGATGTCTGGAAAAAGAACTTTCACTTTCGCTGCTCAGGCCAGCTACGCCTGACGTCAAGAATTATAGTTTTCTGTCCGTTTACAATTCCTATGTTCAATAAAAGATTGAAATGAACTGATATGACTTCTTCTACACTCGCAACAGGTTATGGGCCCAGGCCGCCTGTTTCAAGCACTGCTACGCGCAACGTACTACGACACCCTCATCTATTCTTCGACGGCGACTCCGTGAACTACAAACTGTGGGAGACAAAGTTCCTGTCATATCTTTACACGAAAGACAGTGATTTCTACGATGTTGCTACAGCTAAGACATCCCCCGGACCTACCGACAAACCGAATCGATCGGTGTACGCGGAACTGGTACAGGTACTGGATGACAAATCCTTACATCTATTGATTAACGACGCTCCCAACGATGGAAACGAAGCTCTACAGATTCTACGGAGTAGACATCAATCGTGTGAGAAATCCCGAATCATCTCTCTGTACACAGAACTAACAACTCTTCAAATGGAGGATCATGAGGACATTACGGACTACCTCATCCGTTCTGAGACAGCTATTTCCAGCCTACGCGCAACAGGTGAGAGTGTCAGCGATAACCTAGTCATAGCTATGATATTAAAAGGGTTTAATAAAAGTTACAACACTTTCGTCATAGTACACAACCAGACTGATACTATCAAAACACTCACAGAACTCAAAGCTAGTCTCATCAATTTCACAAACTCACAAAACTTGCGTCAAGAAAAGGATCAAGTTATGAAAACAATATACCGGCCTAGACAAAACAATTACAGCCAAGATAGAAGACCCGAGCATACCGCTAACCACAAAAACGTTATTTGCCTAGCTTGCGTTAAGAAAGGCCATAATAGCAAATCCTGTAGATCAAAAGAAAACCTATCCTGTTCATACTGTAAGGGCAAAAGACATGTTGAATCCGTATGCTTTAAGAAAAAGCGTGACCAGCAAAATGTCACAGAAGCCAATTTGACAAATACGTACACGTTCGCTTGCAGTATATCCAACATGCCTACGGCTCAATCTGAAAATACCATGTCATTGACCAGAAACATTGGTAGAACCAACAGAATTCTAATTGACTGCGGAGCAACAGCACATCTGATAAATAACAAGGACCTATTTATTGATCTTGATCCAAACTTCGACAGTACGAATCACTTTGTTGAACTAGCTGATGGTCAACGCACAAACCAATTAATAGACGGCAAAGGTACAGCATTGATTGAAATAACAGATTCAGCAGGCAATATTCACAAACTTGCATTGAAAGAATCTTTGTATGTCCCTGCATTTCCGTCTAGTCTATTTTCCGTACAGAAGGCTACTGCCTCAGGAGGTCGGATTGACTTTACGCCCGATTCGTCAACTCTCTATACACCGAATGGAATCGAATTCCCGATTATTCAAGAAAATAGACTGTATTACTTCAAAACAGTTCAAACTACCACAAGCAAAGTGGCAGGAACGTTAAATCATTGGCATCGTGCATTAGGACATGCGAACTTTGAAGACGTTCTAAAGTTGCCAAGAGCCACTACTGATATGGAGATAATTGATCCTACGAAACAGCATTGCGACACATGCTTTACAAATAAGCAAAACAGGAACAACATTCCTAAATCGACCACATCGAAAGCTGTCAAACCCTTCGAGAAAGTTAGTAGCGACTTGAGTGGTCCTATCACGCCTACGTCTAGCGAAGGATTCAAATACACTATCAACTTCATTGATCAATACTCAGGATTAGGATTCGTGTACTTCCTCAAAAGCAAAGACGCAGCACATATTGCTTTAAGGCAATTCCTAGCTGATGTCTCCCCACATGGGAATGTGAAACAAGTACACACCGACAATGGTGAATTCTTATCACATCAATTTAGAGATATCTTGCTCGACAGAGGAATCAAACACACAACATCCGCTCCTCATTCTCCGTTTCAAAATGGACAAGCTGAGCGACAATGGAGAACACTTACAAATTCCGCTAGATGTATGCTAAATGATGCAAATGTTCCAAAACAATATTGGACTTACGCCATGAAATATGCACAATACGTCAGAAATCGAATTCTATGTCGAAACACTGATAAAACGCCTTACGAAATCGTTACAGGCAAAAAGCCAAGTCTGCAGGACATCTGCGTTTTTGGACAACACTGTACAGTACTTGATGAAACACAGAAAGGAAAATTCGACTCAAGAGGAATACCAGGCAGATTTCTAGGTATCAATCCTTTGAATCATGCAAACTATGTACTTGTTGAATCATTAAACAAAATAGTTACATCAAGAAATGTCAAATTTCCTACGCAGCCAACACTCGAAATTCAATCCACAGAAACCTCCGAGCCTGTACACATGCCTACATTAATTGACGATGATGACATCAGTTTACCTGAAAATACAACACATGCAGATGAAGACACGTACGAACTGAACCTACATTCTCGACCTCCACGAACAAAAAAGGAACCAGATAGATACATCTATGAAAGTTTGAATGAAGTCATCGTACACGCATTGAGAACGGTATATGAGAACCCTGAAACATACACACAAGCTATCAAGTCCCGTGATTCGCAACACTGGAAGGAAGCCATGGATAGCGAAATTGCATCTCTCGAAGAGAACGCTACATGGAAAGTCGAACAACTACCCCCAGGAAGAAAGGAAATCAAAGGAAAATGGGTATTTACAACGAAATGTGACGAAAAAGGAGAAATTGAGAAGTACAAGGCAAGATATGTGGCAAAAGGGTGTTCACAAGTCCCTGGGTTAGAATTTAGCGAAACATACTGCCCTACAACTCGTCTCACATCGATTCGCTTGCTTCTACAAACAGCCATGCAAAAGGATATGAAAATTTATCAATTAGATGAGAAGTCTGCATTCTTACATGCGCCGATAGAAACTGACATATACCTTGAAATGCCAGATGGATACGAAAAATTCATTGATGGTCAAAAACTCACTTGTCATCTACAAAAATCTATTTATGGACTAAAACAAAGCGGTAGAAATTGGCACGAACTCATAACTACTTACTTGAATACATGTAGTTTCAAACAATCTGAAAATGATTCTTGTCTATTCACAAGGTCAAACAACAATAAAATAACTTACATTCTCATATGGGTAGACGATATCCTTATCGCTTTAAATGAACAAAACGAAATCGATCAAGTCAAGCATAACTTGGAAGGCAAGTTCAAGATGGATGATCGTGGCAAACTAAATTGGTTCCTAGGAATGAAATTCACACGAGAAGACCATACCTACATGATCAATCAATCTGTTTACATCGACAAAGTCTTGACTAAGTTCAATATGAGTGAATGCAACACTACTCCGACCCCTGCAATTGAAGGTATAAAGTTACATGCATCACAAAATGAAGAGACAACTGAATTCGACTATAGAGGCCTGGTTGGATTTCTACTCTACCTGATGCTGGGAACTAGGCCAGACATAGCCTGGATTGTCAACAAACTTTCTCAGCATCTCAACAACCCTGGACAAGAACATGTCAAAGCAGCCAAGTACGTTCTACGTTATCTAAAAGGTACGAAAGATTTCAATCTTTGTTACACAAAATCCGAAACATGTACATTGACTGGCTACACAGATTCAGATTGGGGATCTAATACTGATGACCGAAAGTCAACCTCAGGCTATGTATTCAAAATAACCGGCCCAATAAGCTGGAAAACAAAACGACAACCAACAGTTGCTTTATCCTCGACGGAAGCTGAATACATCTCTCTCGCGGAGACAATCAAAGAAGAAATCTATCTCAGACGACTGCTAGTTGATTTTGACCTACAAACTGAAGAAACCAAAATTTTCTGCGACAATCGCGGAGCTATTGCCTTATCCGAAAATCCGATAAACCACCAGCGCACAAAACACATTGACATCCGCTATCATTTCATCCGTAACTACATCAGACAGAACACATGCTCTTTGTATCATATTAATTCTGATAGTAATCCAGCTGACGCTCTGACTAAACCGCTAGGCAGATCCAAGTTCAAACGATTTTGTGATCTTATTTTTTCTGACTGATTAAATGGTATTGAATATGATACTACGTACACATTTAACCCCCATTGCTTTACTGTTTACGTCATCTGTACTATTTCTCAAAGCATCTATGCATGTATATATATTCTGTTATTATACACAGATTAAGGGGGCGTGTTGTAATATAATCTGTGATGTCTGTATATCTAATCCATGCGTTTCATTCAGCGGTGAGTGGCTGACTCACTCCAACGTCATTCCCCGATGACTGTGATTCTGCTATTATTGGATCTACGTCATCGTGTGCGCGATGTCGATGTCTGGAAAAAGAACTTTCACTTTCGCTGCTCAGGCCAGCTACGCCTGACGTCAAGAATTATAGTTTTCTGTCCGTTTACAATTCCTATGTTCAATAAACGATTGAAATGAACTGATATGACTTCTTCTACACTCGCAACACGAATGCACATGCATTCTTTATCTTTGTAATGATTTTCATTTCCTTAAATATATACGCTTATCATCATATGTAAGCCTTCAAGTTTTGGCGGTTCGTCCAAGTAAATGCAGATGAAAACGCCTTTGTGGAAATTTGCTGAGCTTGCAGCTGCTGTCCACAGTTGCCCTCCATCCAGTGCTGGTATGGAGTGAGTATTCAGCTTATACGCACCAAACACACAAAACTGAGAGACCGTCTTTCACACGCCGTATTGTGAAGACTGTAATAGTTCAGCGAGCTCTGTAGATGATGGCATTGACTTGATTGTGAACGAGTGAAGGATTGTTGCAATGATTGAGGTCGTCTTGTTGGCATCTTGTTCAAACTTCTACTCATTGTTTCTATATTTATGTAGGCCTATATTAAGTAAGATGATGCAATTTTGTGTGGAGCTGTAATTAAGGAGTTGTTATGTATTGACTTTTTTGCACTTTTAGAGTTATATTTTTTAGTTGTTTTCAGATTTTCGTTAAATACACACGTATGTTTCACAGTTTTTAACTAATATCCTGATATGGTTTACATGTAGTTCTTCTTTCTATATCTGTGCCTTCTTTCTGTACCAGTACTCTAGTAGGCTAGTTAAGTATGTCTACTTTTATATTGCAATCTCGTTCTACATCTGTCCTGTGCTGTGTAAGATTGAGTCGATTTTCTTCAATAAATAAACGGACAAAGATAAATCTATAATCTATTGCACCACAGTCTACTAGTAATAGGATCCATAATATCGGCCGAATAGGGTTAGTAGAATGGTTTTGGGTTTTTGCCTCCTGTAGAGTTGCAACTTAAATGACATTGATATCATGTGATGTTTCTGTATTCTGGTTCGTGTTAATGGTTGTCCAATCATGTTCAAGTTCAACCGATATATAATGAAAACGGCTTGTTCAAATAAAAACTACACACCACCTGTCATTGAGATGTTTTTGCTGCGCATATAGCGACCACGAAACTACATTGGCGAACCCTACAATCTGGCGACGGGATGGCTACATTACTATTGAAACCGGACCGATATTGTGGGCAATGCGACATCCATACATGGTTCAGCCAATTTGAGTTATTTCTACAATTGTCTTCGGTTGATTCAACAAATCATCGCGATTTTTTACTCAGTTACGTCGACTTGCCAATTTATCAGGCTCTTACCAGTGCTCTGGACTTGAAGTCTGCAACATATGCTGACGTCAAGAAATTCTTGTGTGGCCGCTATTCTACTACTGACGACTATATCTCAAACATCGATTTCTTTACTGTCAAGTTTACAAGTCCTGCTGACTCATTTGCTAGTTTGTTGAACTCCTACATTGATAAATTCGACAATGACTTCCTGAAGTTTAAGGAGCAACTTTTAGTTGCAAAATTCATTGCTGCAGCCCCTCCGCGTATTTCAAATGAACTGAGACTTCGACGCCCTACTTAGTTAAACTCGTGTGTTGAAATTTGGAACGCCCTTCCTTCACACGAGCTTGCAGTCAGTGCGATGGGACATACGAGAAAACCAACTGAAAATAATACGCGTCAAACTACGGCCGTTAGCCATCACAATCGAATCTGCTTCCGTTGTGGTTCTTTTTCCCACATTGCTTCGAGTCCTACATGTCCTGCAGACGGTAGTAGTTTATAGTGTGACATCCGGCGCGACGCTTCGCTTCGCTTTGCTTCGCTTCGCTTGCGCCGGATGTCACACTTTTGCGGGGGTTTTTCAAAATTTTCAAAAAAATCAAAATTTCAAAAATTTAGGTAGATTTCAAATTTCACGTGGCCGAAGGGCGAAAATTTAAGTTGTCTCAAAATATCACGTGGTCTAACAATTTTGAAAATTTAGGCAGACGAAAATTTAAGTTGTCTCAAAATATCACGTAGTCTCAATATACCAGAAGATTGTATTCAAAATATTTATTCAAAATATTTATTCAAAATATTCATTTAAAAATGGAAGAAACAAAAGTGGATGAAACAAAAGTGGAAGGAACCTCAAGAATATATCCTTCGTTATCATATGAACGTAGTTCTACTTTAATGGACATTGAAAAAATGAACATTGAAAAAATGAATAAAGAAAAACACAAAGATAGAGTTAGGTATATGAAAGATAAGGAATCTCAATTATTATTAAGATTAGAGCATTATAAAAAGTTAAGAAAGAGATGGACCAAAGTTAAGAATGTAACACAAGGAATTGGCATATTCTTAACAATAAGTTTAGGTGCTTTGACAATTGTTATATCTTCTGGTGTTTTAGTAATTCCAGTAGTTGCTACAGCTTTAACAGGTACGGGTGTTTTTGCAACTTCACTTGTTACAATGTTAGATAAATCTTTAATAACTAAGAAACGAAAATCATTAAAAACTAAGCATTTACATATTAAAGAAGTCTATGATAAACTACACTACTACTTTCAAAGAGTATGTGATGATAATGTTATTACGTTAGATGAGATTGAAAAATTTGATCAAATAGCTAATGAAGTAAATCAAATATCATTTCAATCACAGACAGAAAAAGTTAATGATAAAAATAAAAAGGATGGTAAAATTTCTAGTGATGGTAAAACTTTTATTGATGATAAAATTTTTAATGAAGAAAATGATAAAATTTTTTTAGAAGAGCTAAAAACTTTATTAGACAAAACTTTATTAAACAAAACTTAATACGAGAAAATTTTAAACGAAAAGATGTCAAACAACAAAGCAATAAAAAAATAATTTGTTCAGTAAAATGTTTTTGCTGTATTCCAATGTTACCACAAAATTCAAATATTATATTTTAAAAATGGATAAAATTAGAGCTGATAATTTTAAAAGAATAAAACAATTAGAAGAGTTAATAAAACAAAGAAATATTATGAAAGAAAATCATCTTCAACATAGAATGATAAAAGCTGGTATTCAATCTGATATGTTTGAAAAAATGCAGCAAACCGAGCAAGTAAAAACTGATTTTGAAAAAACTATGAAACCATTTAAAACTCTTGAAAAGGAACTTACAAATAATGATAAACAAATTGATATAACAGATCCAGAGCACAAAACTATATTAGATGACTATGGATTACTAGAATCAAACATTAATAAGAAATTACCAAAATCTATGCAATTTGAACATTCTATTTCATTTATAGATGGAAAAACAATACCTAGATTTTATCTCGGACAAAAAGAAATATTTCCACAACCTTTTCGAGGTTTAATTTTTTCACCAGATAAATCTCCTTTTAATTTAGATAGAAATTTTGTTAATCTTTTAAGAGGAGCAGATTTAAATAATTATGCTGTAGAAGATCTCATAAAATATAAAGCTATGTTAGACAGAGTTGGTGCAGTAAAATCTCTTAGACGTTATAAACAATTAGAAAATTTATTATCAACGGGAGTTAAAGTAGGGAAAGGTTTATCTGAAAAACAGAAAACTGAAACAACTGTATTTTTACCAGATGATCCACAAGAATTACTAAATAGATTAAATATTTTAATATATGCAATAAAAGAAGGACATAATTCTAGTTTCAATGAAATTCATGCTATATTGAAAAGACTGTTAGAAAAGAAGATTCTAAATGAAAAGGATTATAAAAGTGTAGCTGAAATATGTTGTTTCTAATTTTTATCTATGATTTTTATCTATGATTTTTATCTACGATTTTTATCTATAATATTTATTTAATTTTTTTAGTTTAAAAATGTGTTCAGCAGATTTAGACAAAATTAATGATCATTTAGAAAAATTGACAGAGATTTTGGGTTCATCAAAATTTAGTACGACGTTAAAAATTATAACAACTACTTCATCACACACTTGTAATTTAGAACCCATTCTACATTTAGAACAAAATAAAAATTATCAAATTGCATTGACTAGTTTCTCTACATTTAACACTATTCAAAACGTTATCAAAGATGTGAATGATCAATTTAGATATTCTACTGATAAAGGCAAAACGTGGAAAATATTAACTTTTCTTCCTGGTTCTTACGAAGTTGAAACAATATCAAATGAAATTAAGAGACATTTAGGTATACCATTTAAAGATAAGAAACAATTACATTTTGCAGTTGAACCGGCAGTTAATAAATTTTCTCTTACTTTAGACGAAAATCATCAAGTTGATTTTAATCATGATAGATCATTGTCAAAGCTATTAGGATTTAATAAACAAACTTACAGTCAAGGTTATCATTTAGGTGAGAAGATTCCAAAAATAACTGAAATAAATTCAATTGTTGTACATTGTGACATTATTGAAGGAGGATATATAAATGGTAAATTATCAAATTTAATATTCAGTTTTCCAGCTTTTACTGTACCCATTGGTTATAGATTAAATGTAATTCCACAAACATTAATATATTTTCCTATTACAAGAAAAACTATTAACAACATTGGCATTAGAATCACTGATGAAAAAGGACAAGAAATAAATTTTGGAGGTGAAGAGATTATGATAGATCTTTTGGTTCGGGAGGTATAAACTCCCGTTCGAGAGGTATGAACTCCCGTTCGAGAGGTATGAACTCCCGTTCGAGAGGTATGAACTCCCACGCGAAGCTAGAGAAGTTTAATTTTCTTCTTCTTTAGAAACAAAAAATAAAAAAAATAAAAATAAATTTTTTTATTAAAAAATGAGTGAACTACCTCCATTAAATAAAAAAAAACTTAAATTTAATCATCATCCAAATTTATCTAATAAAGTTTTAGCAGTTATTTGCGGAAGATCAGGATGTGGAAAAACATATCTATTATTTAAAATTTTAACGACTCCAAATTTTTTAGATTATAACAATCTTATAATTTATACAACAACAGCAGAACAACCCGTCTATCAATTTTTAAAATATGGATTTGAAAATAATCTTAAAAAAACAGCAATTGCTTCATTATTCAAAGAATATGAAAAATCTGAAGATGAAGAAGAAATAAGTTCGTGGTGTGAAGAAGCAGCAAAAAATAATCAGTTAGTAGAATCTAATAAAAATAACCATATAAAGATACAACTAATAGATGATAGTGGTAATATGCAAGATCCTAGTAAACTAGATAAAACAATGAAACATTGTGTAATTTTTGATGATTGTGTTAATGATAGAAATCAGTCAGTTCAGAGAAATTATTTCACAAGAGGTAGACATAATAACTGTAGTGTATTTTATTTAACACAAAGTATGTATTCATTAGACGGAAGTGTTATTAGAAAGAATGCAAATATATTTATACTATTTGAAATAAATGCAAGAAACTTAAGTGATTTGTTAAGAGATTTATGTGTAAGAAATAAAGATGAATTTAAACAATCGTGTAACAATGCTTGGTCAAAAGATTATGGATTTATTACAATTAATATTGATAAAAAAATTCATGAAAGAGTTATAGAAAATATTTTCGAGGAGTGATCGAACGGAGTGACCGAACGGATTGACCGAACAATTTTTTCTTATAAATTTTTTGTTAATAAAAATAAAAAAAAATATGTTGAATGATTATAAGATAGAGCATGTACCAGTTTTAAAAGATTATCGTCATCCTACAAATCCTGTAAATTCGAAGAAAGAAGTTAGATTTTATTATCATCATAAATACGTAGCGCTCGTTACAGATTATAAAACAAAACATGGTATTCAACCGTGTGTTAAAACAAAAGACCTTCCACTTTGTTTAAGAAGTTTCCGAGTATTTTTGGCGTATAATAATTTATGGTGGTTGGTTAAGAAAGAACATTTAACAGCACATGAATTAGAAACATTACATCAATTACATATTCCTGTGTATATGCAAAAACGGAACCGAGGTTCTATGTAAAATTCATTTTTTCTTTTAAAAAATATGAATCGTGAAATGTCTCTCGGACAAACGTCTAGGATTGATGAATTAATCAAGAAACAAATTGCTGAGTTTGATGCACAAATTAAACATAGTAAACGCTGTAAACGTATTAAAAAACAGAAACGTACTAGGCGTAGTATTAGACGTAATACTAAAAAACAGAAACGCGGAACAAAAGAAATATTAGAAACCCCTATTACTGATATCTTTTTTGATGATAGAATTAAGGATGAACTTGGTGATGATTTATGTAATTTATTTAATCCAAATGAAATTAAATATGAAAATGTATCTTTTATTAATGTAGTAAATGATATGCGGAAACTTTTAGCAAATGGTAAAATTATTAATTTACTTGGAAAAGTTATTAAAGATCAGGAAAATATAATTCAAAATTTTTACGTAACCTTCTATAATAAAAAATCATTTGAAACATGGTTTTCGAATCTGGATGAGAAATCCGATGCTAACGAATGGATTTTTACAGGTAATATTAAATATGAAGATTTTGGAATGAAGTTAGTACAAAGATCGCATAGAGGGGCAGGGATTAATATGAAATATAGAATCAAAGAATATTTCGGTGAATATTGTTATATTCCTTCTGAAGATTTTTGTTTTATTAAATGTTATAATATTTTACGAGATTTTAATGAACAACAAGGAGAAATGATGAAAGAAATGTTTAATAATTTTTTATATAAAGAGAAAGCCACATCTAGAACAGGAGTAATGTCAAACTGCAAATTTTCTCAATTCAATAAATATTTTGGAGAATGTGTTCAATATTATAGTCCTGCCAATCGTCATTTAAATCCTAGAGGAATTGAAACGTTTCATAATTATGTTTATTACAATTATTTTCACGCAGGTTCAACAATTGGTCACTATTGTTTAATTAATAAATCTCATAAATTAAAAGCTATTAGAGAAATTGAAAATAATTTCAAACCCATATATAAAACAGTTAATGATGAAAATCTAACAACGCGTCCATATAAAATCATAACAAAGAAAAAAATTGACTATGGTTCAACATATATTTGGGATCTCGAAACTTTTCCCGATCCTAACTGTTCAACAGCTCATCCTATTCCTTACGCTGTAGGAGCTATTAATTTTAATAAATTTATATGTTGTTTACCGAAACAAAGATTGAAAGAATTAGAAACACGTTTGTTAAGTGATATGATTAAAATTAAACGATCAAAAGATGAAGATGAAATTAAAAAACTTAAAAAACAGATTAATGAGTATAATAATTTAACTGAATTAGAATTTAATAAACTTCAAAATTGTGTGAAAATATTTACGAGAACTGAGGATGATGAATGTTCGATCGGGGGAAACCCAGAGGACGTATGTCCGATCCATCAATTTTTTAAAACTCTTGGAAAATTTAATTATTCTAGAGTAACTTTAATAGCTCACAATTCATCAGGTTTTGATTCCTATTTTCCGATAAAAGCTAATTTTAAATTATCTAAACCGCCTCTTAAAACTTCAAGAGGAATATTGACTGCTTCATTACAAAATCCTTATACAACTGAATGTGTTAGTAGATACATTCAAAAATCTTTTAGATTTAAAAACAATATGAAAAAAGATTCACCTTCAGGTAAATTAGCACTTCAAACTATTATAATGAAATGTAGTTATTAACATGTAAAAACAAGTCTTTCTAAATGGTGTGAGAATTTTAAAATTCCTACGAATGTGTGTAAATTAAATTATGAAATTGGAGACATAACACATGAAAATTATAAAGAAAAAGAAAATGATTGGAGACCATATTTAGTTAACGATATTCTTTCTTTAGCTTTTTGTATCTACAAATATAATAATGTTATGCGAGATTTAGTTGGTGAAGATATAACTACTAATTTGACATCCTCTGCTTTAACATTTAACGGTTGGATGAAAAGCGTACAAAATGACAATATAAATATTCATTCTCATATAGATTTATGGGCTAGAAATTATATTAGAAAATCTGTTAAAGGTGGAAGAGTTTCAGCAAATATAAGAAAATACATATCGCCATTTTGTAGCATCTTGTTACCAATATTAAAACAGTATTTACCTGGTCGCTGCGCTGGGGGGACTTTGTCCCTTGGTCGCTGCGCTGGGGGGACTTTGTCCCTTGGTCGCTACGCTGGTGGGACTTTGTCCCCGGGAAATAATTTAATAGATTTAATGAAACAGTATCGAGATTTAGGAGATAAAACTGAAATTTGTAAGAAAATTTCAAATCAACTACTTGAACAAAAAAATGAATTTCTAATGGCTTTTGATGCAACATCTTTATATCCATCAGCTATGTATGATGAAAATTCAGAATACCCTAAAGCTGAATCAGCTAGAAAATTTCGGCAAGAAGAAGAGCGGGAAATAGTATATAAATTTAATACTCAAACATTTAGACCTAAAACTGGAATATTCTCTGTTGTGTTTCAATATCCGAATGATACGTGGTGTGATCCAAAATGTCCCGGACTAACCTACTTGCAGATAACCTGTGATAACGAATACTACTTCAGATGTAAATTTAGGTCTTTAAGGCATGAGAAATATGGTCGCCGAAATTTTTCCGGTCAGTTTTCTATTTTTAAAAAATATTTTTACATTTTAACATGAATTTCTGTATTTTCTGAATTGATCGAGATCCGATTTGTCTTATTGTTATAGTTAGATTGATTTTGATTTGTACCTTATTTGACGGATATCTTTGCCATGAATATTGCACGTCTTTTGTTAATTGCTTCATGTGTTACGATATCAATCAGTGAAGTTCATTCAGCACAAATTCATTAAGAAATCCGTGTCAACGATGGTTCTTTGTTCTATCAGTTTTCATGATGGATGTGACAAGCGTGTCTTCAGTCGAATATCGCAGTGTGATACGATACCTCCTGATCCGCGGCTTCGCTAATGGTGACATTCTAAAGGAATTAAGCCTGGCATATGGAAGCAAAGCTCCATCGAGAACTACTGCTTATTTCTGGATAAGCGAATTTAAACGCGGAAGACAATCTGTGGAGCAAGATTTTTCAACTGTTGGTCGGCCGCAGGAGATTCCGGAAGAGAAATCGAGTCAGTGCGATGAAGTGATTACAGCACACAGAAGGATAACCATCCGTGAGTTGTCAAGAGAGTTGCGAATCAGTTATCACTCCTGTCATGACATCATCGAAAGACTTGGATATCGCAAACTGGCATCACGTTTCGTACCGAAGTTTCTGTCACCTGAAATGAAGGAGAACAGACTTCTGGCGGCACAGTCAAATTTGGATCTCCTCGAAATGCACGGAGATCAGTTTCTGAACTGCATCCTTACAGAGGATGAAACACCTTTAAGTTTGTATCTGCCTCAAAGTAAGCGAGAATCTGCAGAGTGGCGAAAATCAGGCGAGTCTGCCCCTTTGAAAATGCGATCCGGAACATCACATCGCCGGTCGTTGATGCTGACGGTCTTTTGGAACGCTTCGGGAATCCAACTGGTTGACTTTGCGGATAAAGGAGTAAGAATCAATAGCGAATATTATTCCAATCTGTTATCTGAAGCGAGGAAGAAAATAAGAAAGCCACGAAACATTCCCCTCTACTTGCTTCATGACAATGCTCCGATTCACACCTCGCAGGAGACAACCAATGCCTTAACGAGAAACGGATTTCAACTATTGAGCCATCCTCCTTATTCACCTGACTTGGCCCCAAGTGACTTCTATCTGTTTAGATTCCTCAAAAAGCATCTTCGTGGACACCATTTTGAATCGCCAGTTGAACTGCGGGATGCAGTTACTGAGTTTTTTGATTCTTTGACACCGGAATTTTTTCATAAAGCTTTTTGTGAATTGAGACTTCGTTGGCAAAAAGTGACGAATGCTAACGGCTCATACATTGAAAAGTAAACTGTTTTCTGGAACAAAACATTTGTTTTTCCGTTAATTATTAGTCAGGTTATTAGTGATAGCTTAACTGTCAAGTTAATCTAAATATATTAATTCTAAATCGCTAGAATTTATAGGAAAATCTTGAAATTCAGACAAAAATGTTTGAAAATTTTGAAAAAATAGAAAACTGACCGGAAAAATTTCGGCAACCATATTTCTCATGCCTTAAAGACCTAAATTTACATCTGAAGTAGTATTCGTTATCACAGGTTATCTGCAAGTAGGTTAGTCCGGGACATTTTGGATCACACCACGTATGTTTTTCCAACCAGTTCCTATTAAAGATAAAGTTAAAAATCAAAATAATAATTCTCATGTAAAAGTAATCAGGTTTAGAAATGGTATATGTTATGATGTATTAACTTCTGTTGACATACAAGAAATTGTTAGATGTGGGGGGAAAATCTTACATATTACTGATGGTATAATTTATGAAAAAAATTATCAAGTTTCACCATTTCGAAATTATATTGAAAAACTTTTTAATTTGAGAAAAAGATATAAAACAGAAGGAAATACTGTAGGTGATGAGTTAATTAAATTATTGATGAATTCGCTATATGGAAAAACTGTGCAAAAAGATATAACCACTAAATATCATTTATGGAATGAGAATACATTGAGAAAAAATTTCACTCAAGAAGTAAAAGATTATGAAAAATTAAATGATGAACAATATTTAGCGAAAGTAGAAATGGAAGATGATGAATTTCTCAAAACTAATATTGTAAAAGATGGGAAGACGTCATTCATGCCATCACACTTAGGTTCTTTCATTCTTTCTCACTCTAGAAGAATCATGAATAACTTTATTTTAGAAATTAATGGTTTCAAAGAAAAATACATTCATTATACAGATACTGATTCAATATATATTTCCAATGAGCTCTTTAATAAATTAGATGCTGCTGGATATGTTGGTGGGGAATTGTGTCAAGGAAAAAATGATTATGGAAATGGTGGAATTATTTTTGCAATGTTTATTGCTCCTAAAATAAAATACTGTATTACTGTAGATGAACAAGGGAGACTTAGTGAAAAGAAAACATTCAAAGGATATTCACAAGATAAAGTAAAAGTAGAAGATTTTCTAAAATTATATTCGGGGAAAACATTATCGACTACAGTTAATAAACCAGGGAAAAGATCTTTAGAAACTGGAATTAGTATTCCTGATAAAAATAATAATACTGAAGAAAAAAAATTTTCTGGTCAAATAAATATTCTTAAACGTCAAGCACCTGATGAAAATGAAATTATGTTACCTTATAACGGAGAAGATATTCAAGCTGAAATATTTCAAACAATCATCTGTGAGAGTAATTTAAGTGATGATGATGACACGTGGGAATAATAATTTTTTTATAACATCTAAAAAATTTATAACATCTAAAAAATTTATAACATCTAAAAACTTATTCCATCTAAAAAATTTATTACATCTATAAACTTATGACATCTAAAAACTTATTACATCTAAAAACTTATTACATCTAAAAACTTATTACATCTAAAAATTTTATTACATATGAAAATATATTTATCGAATATTTTGGTATTTTCTATTAAGTTTTATCTTATTAAGTTTCATCATATAATGTTTTATCAAAAGATAATTTAAATTTTTTTTCACTAACTATTGATTCATCATCATCATCATCATCATAAATTGTTTCTTCATCATCATAAATTACACTTTTTGGTATAGGATGCCCTTCCATGATAGGATACCATTCTCTTATTGGAATATCTAACTCTAAATTACATCTTTTATCTGATAATAATATAATAGAGAAAAATATTGGTCTTTGATCTCTTTTGGAAAATTTAATAACACCACCATAATCTGAATCACTTTTAGTTTTTGTTAAAGATGATAAAATTTTAAATTGATTAGATGTAAATCCTAATTTAAATTTTGTAGACCCGACACATAGTTGTCTAACAGTATCTTCAACTATACCATCATTATTATTTTCAATTGTAAGAAAATGAAATTTAGATAAATTTTTATAATTACTAATATTTTTATAATCTTTTTTACCATTTACACCTTTTTCAGATGTTACAGAATCATCATTATTATCATAAGATTCTTTAAGATCGGGCAAAGCCCTAGAACCTTCAGTTCGTTTATTATGAATATGATTATGGTCATTGTTAATAGTATAAGGCGTAGTCCACATATAAATTTTCTCTTGTTGAGCTAAGCCATTTATGTAAGATTTTAACAAATTAATATTTAAGTTTGAATATAATCCTATATACGTATCATCATCATATCTTTGCGGCATTTCTAATGTTTCTTGTTTATAAATTGTGTCTCTATAATAAACTTGACATAATAATTCTTCATTATGTTTTTTACTCTCTATGTGAATGTTATATTGATTTTGTTCGTCAACAAATAATCTAATTTTTTCTTTCGAAAAAGATTTTAATTTTTTAACTAATTCTTTAATATTGATATAATTAATAATTTTAGTTTCTATCCAATCAGTATTACTAATTGGTAACACTGCTCTAATAAATCCATAAACATTATTATGACCTATTATAACCATATTTTCTTTATTTAATTCCACATAAGCTACATCATTATATTTACTAACAATCTCCATAAATTTAATAAATGGATCACCTGGAAAAATACAATAATTGGTTTCTATAGAAGGTAAACCTTTAGTCTGTTCTCTAAATATTTCGGCTTGTAATTGAAATAAAATATTAACATCTATACATGGATTTGTAATAGTATTATTATTATTATTATCAAAACATTTATTTTCAAATCCCGTTGATCTCGTCGAATAAGAAGAACAGGATGATGCGGACGAATATAATTTTTTTAAATTTGGGGTTTCCATTTTTTTATTTTTATTAGAAAAAATTTTATTTTTATTAGAAAAAATTTTATTTTTTTATTTTTATTAGAAAAAATTTTATTTTTTTATTGTTAAAAAATGATGTTACCAAATGTTGGTGGAGGTGCATATATCCCGAATAATCGTGAATTAGAAATAGAGATAGAAAATTATATTATGAAAACTGGAGACGCTTTATCTGGTCCATTGCATCTTTCTATTCTTCCACAACAAAATACAGAGTTAACAAATAAACAATATGTTGATACACAAATCAATGACTTAAAGGAAAAATATATAAACGATGTTTTGGTTCCACTGATGAACGAATTGAAGTTGCTTAAACTTAATGACAAATCATTAAACGAAAAATTATTAAAACTTGATAAAAAGGATAGAGAGCTAGAAGCAGATATAGCAAAACTTTTTAAAAAGATTTCTGAACAATCAAAAATTTTAATATTACTTTCTATAAATTTAAAATCTGCAGTCATTAAAAATAAACATCAGATAAAAATGTTAAAAGAACAATTAGAAGATGAAATAGAAAAACTACCTGAAAGAATTAAAAAAAATTTAAAGCAGTTACAAACTACATTCCAAAAAAGTGTTGATGAATTGAGTTCTAAAATTACTCAACAAATGAAAAAGATGAATAGAATAATAAATGAAGTAAACTCACTTAATGAAAAAGTTGATAAAATAAAAACTCTTAAAATCAATTTAGAAAATGAATTAAAGAAAAATTTACAAGAAAACTCTAAAGAAAATAAAGAACAGTTAGATGCTGTTAAAAGACAATTAGATGTTCTTAAAATTAAGTTAAATGCTCTTAAAACGGCGTTGAAGATTAATCAGCAGAAAATGCAAGTTAATAGAAAAGAAATTAAAGTACATCACACGCTGCTTGACGCAATAGATAAAGTGCAACAGGCAATTAATAAAGTTATCTCGAAGTTGTTGTCCATTCACAAACGTAAATCTTAACACGTAGATATTTTTCCCAAAAGTCAAATTTAATCCTAAAAAATGCCTATAATTTATAAACACAATCTTAAACATTTTGCATCAAATAATAAAATTGCTCATGAACCATCTATGAAACCTGTGTACCATTATGATAGTGTAGAAACTGTCGGAACACAAAAGTTCCTAGGCACCGCAGGTGCCGTCCAAAAAGAAGGAGATGGCATCTTTTCTGGTATTGGTAGTATCGTTAACTTAATTAAAAATAATAAAGATTTGATTACATCTGCTGCAAAAGGAGCAGCTGCTATAGGTAGTACAGCTAGTGCAATATCAAATGCTGTTAAGTCTCAAAACGAATTAAAACAACTAGAAGCTATTCGTAAACTTAGGAATGATTCTGAAGAACTAAAAAAATTAAAAAAACTTTCAGATGAAACAAAAAATAAAATTGCTAACATAGCTGTAGAGGGTGAAACCTTGAGGAGCGGAGCTCCGTCTGATAGTAAACAATGAAAAAACAATTGAAGAAATAAGAGGTAATGGCGTGAGCAGCAACCTTCGGTCTAACCAGCAAAGCTGTAGCGGAGCTGGTCTAGCAAAATTCTAAAATTATATTTTTTAGTAAAATTTTTTTTAGTAAAATTTTTTTAGTAAAATTTTTTAGTAAAATTTTTTTTAGTAAAATTATTTAAGTAAAATTATTTTAGCAGAATTTTTTCTGTCTGTGAGAAAAAACAAAAAGTCAAATTATTTTTTATAAAAATGTCTTCGCTTATCGAAAATAAATTTAAATTAGACGATCCTCCGTTCGTCAGTTATAATCAAAAAAAGAATGACTATATAAGAATTGCTATGAATCCCGGATCTTCCAGTAGAGTAAACACTGGAGGAGATTTAATCTTTGAAGTTGATAATCAGCAGAGTTATTTATATTTACCTGATTCATTTTTACACTGTGAATATTCTTTATATAGTGATGCTAATTTTACAACACCATTACCAGATACCGATAATATTACACTAGAGAATAATTTTTTTCCAAGATTATTTACACAAATGCGTTTAGATGTTGCAACTCAAAATATAGAAACAATAAGTGATTCTCCAGGTGTAATTGATACAATGCTTAGATTTATAACAATTGGTGAAAATAATAAAAAGTATGAAATCGAAGGTTGGTTTCCTGATACTAATGATGGTATAATTGTTGATGATTTAACTCACGCTGGAACAGATGCCGCAGGAATTGCGAAAGATGTAGAAAATATTGCAAAACATTTAAATAAAACAAATAATGATGCATATAAAGAAAGACGTGAATTTAACAAGAAAAGTAAACAGACAGTAAATTGGTCATTGTCTCCATTATTCGGATATTTAGATTATGACAAAATATCATATCAATTTAAATTTAAATTAATAATTCATCGTACGGCAAATAATGAATTAATCTTTTTTGGTAAGACTGGGAAAAAAGCATATTTAAAAATTGATAGACTTGAATGGTGGATTACGCATATTACTCCTAGTTTAGAGGTTGAAACAGCTATTGCAAAAAGATTAAATACTAACAAACCAATTCCAGTAAATTTTCTAAAGCGTACTGCTAGTTCAGTAACTTTTTCCGAACAAAGATTTAACTGGCATTTTACTAGAACTGCGAATACCCCAAGATATTTATTACTAACATTTCAAAGAAATAATTCTCCAAGTTTTGATAAGAACAATAATATCTTCCATATTAATACAATTCGAAGTTTACAAGTTTCATTAAATCAAACCCGTTATCCAATTGATCCATTAAGATTCGATGATACCAATAATCAATTTATGGAAGGATATGATTGTTATCGAAATCTTTGTACAGAATTTGGAGTTGAACCACAATTAACTCCTGGAGATTGGAGACATTTATATCCAATTTTCTGTTTCGATTTAAGTGCACAATCTGAAGATATTATTAAAAATGGTTGTGATGTAACAATTAATATTGAAAAGAAAGATTCCACAACTTCATTGATGGCTTATGGTTTATTGCTAGAAGATGTAAAATATTCTATTGAAATTCTTAATGGAAAGATGGTAAGGATAGGCTAAAGCCAGAGGAGCTTCGCTCCGATAAGTTAATTAAAATTTTTTCATAACTAGAATAGGTTAAAATTTTTGGTAACTTAAAATTTTTTGGTAACTTAAAATTTTTCATAACTAGAATAGATTAAAAAAATTCTTAACTTATAATTTATTCATAACTAGAATAGATTAAAATTTTTGATAACTTAAAATTTTTTTATTAAAAATGTCGCAAGCGAAAAGTAATAATAATAAAACTGTTGAATTAAAATTACGTAATATTGTTGACAAAAATACCCCTAAAACTATTACAATTAACAAAAAAAAGTATTACATAAGTAAACCAATGATAGAGAATATTCAATTACAAGAAGAAAAGAATGGTGGGATTCTTCCATTAATTCCACTAATAATAGGTGGCATAGCTGCAGCAGGAAGTGTTGCAGGTTGGACAGCTGGTATTGTCCAAGCAGTAAATAAAAATAAATCAGAGAAGGCAGCATTAGAAGAACAAAAACGTCATAACAGAGAGTTAGAGAAAGTTGCTAGGGGAGAAGGAATAGTAGATAATTTTATTAGTAAATTAAAATTAGTTGATGAAGGAAAACGAGTTCTTAAAAATATTCTCCACAATGTTGATGATTTAATTGAAATTAAAGAAACTAAGGATGGTTCTGGAATATATCTAAGTCCTAGTATGATAAGGTAATAACCTCAGAACCTTTGGTTCTTTTCGGTAAAACTTTTATTTTATCTTTTAAATTTTTTTATCTTTTAAAATGAATTCTACAAATTCCGAAAATTTAACTAAATTAAAAATTTCTAATTTAGATTTATTGAATTATCTATTAAGCAAAAATAAAAACTCAAATTGTCAGCATATTGGAGGTGACAAGAACAAAGTTCCATACCACTTCGGTGGTGACATACAAAAAACATTAGAAAACTTTCCTGGATTTATTTGGAGTAAATATTCGAAAGAAAAACATCTTCCTGGTCATTCATATACTGGTCCAGGAACTCGATTAGATATAAGACTAGATGAGAATAATAATCCGAAACCAGGTGAAGAACCAATAAATAGAGTAGATGCCGCCGCTTACAGGCATGATTTAGCTTATCGAAATCATGATCTAAGTTCTCGTCATGCAGCTGATAAGAAGATGATTCAAGAATTAGATAGTATTCAGAATCCTACATTTAGAGAAAAAATTGAAAGAATGTTTGTTAAGAAAGCTTTACAAGCTAAAATATTATTCGGCCAGGGTTTAAATGAAAATCATAATTCAGACGTTTATGCATCTGAAATTCATAAAGAATATAGAAAGCCTAAATATTTATTAAAAGTAAAAGTATTTAATAAAGATGATATTTGGAGTGCTGATCTTATTCATATGCCGAATGAAAGGGACTACAAATCTGCATTGACAGTTATAGATTTATATACACGATATGCTTGGGTAAAACCTTTAAAAAATAAAAGTGGTCTATCAGTTAAATATGCGTTTGAAGAAATCTTTAAAGAAAGTAATAGAAAGCCAAGGAAATTGTTTGTTGATAAAGGGTCGGAATTTTATAACCGAAACGTTCAGCCACTATTTGAAACTGTTTATTCAACTGAAAACGCTGGGAAGGCCGTAGTGATAGAAAGATTCAATCGGACGTTAAAAAATAAAATTTTCAAGAAATTTACTCAGCAAGGAAATCAGAAATGGTTAAAAATATTACCAGGAATTGTGGAAGAGTACAATAATAAAGTTCATTCAGGTATTGAAGAAACTCCAAAGAATGCTTCTGACGACCCTGATTTGATACGAAAGAAAATATTCGAGAATAATAATTCGAATGAGAGTAATCCGAATTTGCAGAAACTTAAGCCGAAATTTAAAATTGGAGATAGAGTTAGAATATTTAAATATAAGAACAAATTTGAAAAAGGCTTTGTTGGCTATTGGACTAAAGAAATATTTGAAGTTTGCAAAATAAATCAAACTTATCCGATTACTTATGAAATTAAAGATTTAGATAATGAGGATATCAGAGGCCGTTTTTATCAAAATGAATTACAACGAACTGATTTTTAACCTTTAGGTGGCGCTTTAGCTAGCTTCGCTTGAGTTATAGATTGTTTAACTCTAACATAATATCTAGAAATGGTACTCCTTTTTGTAATTTAAATAAAACATAAAGACATAATTGTCCACAATAAGTAGTGCCTGGTGTTTGAATTTGAAACGTATTGTATGTTCCCGTTCCAAGTAATTCTTTTACTTCATTTGTAGGTGGAAGCCCGTATGAGTCAAAATAATAATTATCTCCGTTTTTACTAAAGATACCTGCTGACCAATGTACGCCGTTTTGGTCTGAAGTGTGAAGATTCGTTATGAAATTTACAGTTATTGATGGAACTTTGTTCCGGGAACTGAAGGTTCCTGTTGGCCTATTTTTTAGGAATTGTAATTCATCCCTCATCAATATGTGAAAATTCTTTATTCCTAATTCATTTGCGATTTTCTTTAGGTCGAAATTCGTTGTTGTATGTGTTCCATATAATTTCAAAAACTCATTTATGTTGCTCATTTTATAATAAAAAAATTTCTTAAGGGACCCCTAGAAGTCAGAAGGAGGGGGGGTATTGATTTAAAACTGTTCTCTAATGATGTCTTTCCTTACTACTTAGTCAGAAGGGGGTATTGATTTAAAACATTTTTATAATGATGACTTTCCTTACTACTGGGGGGGGGTATTGATTTAAAACTGGTCTCTAATGATGTCTTTCTTTACTACTTAGTCAGAAGGGAGGGGGTATTGATTTAAAACTGTTCCACAATGATGACTTTCCTTGCTACTTAGTCAGAAGGGAGGGGGTATTGATTTAAAACTGTTCTCTAATGATGTCTTTCTTTACTACTTATTCGATTTTGAAATGATTTAATTTAATCTAAATTAAAACGTTACATTGTTCCATTTTATTCTTATGAACTCTTGTTAAGAGAATATTGATTGGTTTATCTGTATTAAGACATTAGCAACATCTGTTACCAAATTTCTCAACATGAACAGCTGCTAGCAGTTTAAGCTATTCAGTATGAGAGAATTCTTTGTGACCCGCATAACTCAACTTTTCACTTGAACAGCTGCTGCCATTATTCCACGTATTACTGCGTGTATTCATTCTGCGAGCGTTCTACGAGACTGTGACTGCTTACGAATCATCTGTGACCTTTATCTATTTTGGTCAATTTCATCAGCGACTTTCAACAATTTTATTTTTTATCATAATTAATTCACTACGTTTTAACGAAAATGGCACGTTCAAGCATCGCCTTTGCCGATTTGAAAAGAAAAATTTCAGACACTATTGTGAACGAAGATCAACGGAAGAAGTGTATTGAGATGCTAACAGAATTTCAGGAGAAATATCTTAAACCAAGGGAGGAAGAAGACATCCACGCATCAAAAACATTCAGAGAATTTTTAGTGATAAATCGATTTGAGGACACATTGCAAGATAACGCCATCAATATCAGTTCAAACGATAATTTTGAAGAAGAAATTCAAAGAGACATCTTGGCATCAGAGCTAACTAATTATTTAGCACATTTAAGAAGAGAAGAAGACATTTCGGTGAACAATACTGTGAAGTTATCGTTGTTAAAAGGAAGAGCTTTGACTGCAATCCGGGGAAGTGGCCATGTTTGTAAACAATTAGGTTATTCCAGAGGCTATAACATCTTTTTAAGAAAATTTTATAAACTAAATTTACGATTTCCGTTTATTAAGAACTCGACGGAATCTATATCATTTTTCAAAAGGAACTTCGCTATTATTGACTCGTATCTTCGCCATGGGAGACACCGCCCAACCCTTGATCAAATTTTAAACTCAATCAATTGAAACGGTAAGCTACTCCCAATAGATAATAGTACTATGACCCTTCCCTTATTTGAATTTACGAGAAACAATTGTATCATGGCATAATACATTTTCTAGTCAACATATTTTATTCGTTGTAAACCATGCTACTTGTCCTCATTGGTTTTATAGTACTATGACCCTTCCCTTATTTGAATTTACGAGAAACAATTGTATCATGGCATAATACATTTTCTAGTCAACATATTTTATTCGTTGTAAACGATGCTACTTGTCCTCATTGGTTTTATAGTTCTATGAGCCTTACCTTATTTTACTCATACAGAAACAATTGTATCATGGCATAATACATTTTCTAGACAACATATTTTATTCGTTGTAAACCATGCTACTTGTACATAGTACTTGTCTGTGATGTGAATAAAATATTTCAAAGATGGAAATGTGTTTTCATTTTGTATCGAGTTAAAGCAGTAGCAACTACTGGAATTGTAAGAACGCCAGATGAAATGACAATTGTTAAAGCATTAGACCATCTCTTTCTTAACTTTTTATAATGCTCTAATCTTAATAATAATTGAGATTCCTTATCTTTCATATACCTAACTCTATCTTTGTGTTTTTCTTTATTCATTTTTTCAATGTTAATCTTTTCAATGTCCATTAAAGTAGAACTACGTTCATATGATAACGAAGGATATATTCTTGAGGTTCCTTCCACTTTTGTTTCTTCCATTTTTAAATGAATATTTTGAATAAATATTTTGAATAAATATTTTGAATACAATCTTCTGGTATATTGAGACTACGTGATATTTTGAGACAACTTAAATTTTCGTCTGCCTAAATTTTCAAAATTCTTAGACCACGTGATATTTTGAGACAACTTAAATTTTCGCCCTTCGGCCACGTGAAATTTGAAATCTACCTAAATTTTTGAAATTTTGATTTTTTTGAAAATTTTGAAAACCCCCGCAAAAGTGTGACATCCGGCGCAAGCGAAGCGAAGCAAAGCGAAGCGAAGCGTCGCGCCGGATGTCACACTATAAACTACTGACGGTGCCACAAGGTTGGTCATTTTCAAAAGATGTGTAAAGGCGCGTCACCTTCAGCAGTGCTGCCTGCAATGCATGGTAAACCTACAATCGCTACAATTTCTTATCTCTCCTCCATGTCGATGGAGTCCGATCCGCGACCTTTGATTTCTATCAATGTGAATGACTCACCAGTCACTGTTTTGGTTGATACTGGCGCCGTCATTTCCGTACTATCGTCACGTGTCTGTCGGCACTACAATCTTCCATTCATAAAATCTTACTCCGACTCTCCATACAAATTTTGACGGCTCCCCGATTGTTCTTGTGGGACGAACTGAGCCCCTACATGTCGAGTTTAATAACAAATCAGCTGATGTTGCATTCTTTGTGGCTGACGTCAATCAGAGTGTACTGGGTGCAGATGGGCTATCTCCTCTACGTTTGACTATCACTTACGACAATCCTAGTGTTGACCAGAAGCGTCCAACTGTTGCTGCTATTTCACGGGAGAAGAAACCTGCCGAAATACGTCTGGTTCCGAACGCTCCAGATATAATCGTACAGCGTGTCCGACGATTACCTTCTGCGTTAAGAGGGAAAAGTCGAGGACGAAATACGCAAACTGGTGGCTGACGATGTCATTGAAGTTACTGAAGGGTCTCGCTACGTGTCTCCGATGGTTGTAGTCCCGAAACGTAACGCGATATTCGCATTTGCGTTGACTACCGAAAAATTAACAGCTTCATTGTTCCTGATCCTTTTCCGGTGTTATGTGTTGACGACCTCCTTGCTAAAGTGAAGAATCCGACAGTGTTTTCAGTCATTGATTTGAAAGCTGCTTTTCATCAAATACCTCTACATGTTGATTCACGTGACTTAACTGCTTTTGTCACACACCTCGGAACATACCGCTTCAAGAAATTGCCTTTCGGTCTAGCAAATTCGCCTGCTATTTTCAATCGGATTGTTAGTGATGTGCTCCGGAATATTCCAAATGTGCTCGCCTACTTCGACGATATTCGGAAATACTCAAGCGGAGCATGATCTCGCTCTGAAGCGCGTTGAGGAAGCATTATCTTCTGTGAATTTTGAAATTAATACAGATAAATCTGTCTTTCGTGTCAACGAAATAGAATTTTTGGGTAGACACCTTTCTGCGAAAGGTATTCAGCCCTCGTTGAAAGCTATGAGCGCTTTGAAAGATCTTCCACTTCCTACTTCAAAAAAAGAAATGCGTTCCTTTCTGGGTATGATTTCATATTTTCGATCATCTGATGCACAGTTCTCTGAAATTGCCGCTCCCCAATTTTCTCTGTTGAAAGATGATGTATCGTTTTGTATCGGGGAATGCGAAAGTCGTGCTATTTTGTCTTTGAAAAATGCTGCGGTGAATGCACCAATTTTGGATTATTTTGACAATGGCCCTGATTGTGCTACGTTTCTTACTACTGACGCGTCTAGATCGGGTTTAGGAGGTATGTTATCTCAGGTTAAAGATGGAATCGAACGACCTATCTACTTTGTTAGCCGAAAATTATCTGTAGCTGAAGCTAAGTACTCTGTTCCTGAGTTAGAAACACTTGCTGTAGTTTGGGCAGTTGAACGATTGTCACAATACTTACACGGTCGTTCCTTCACGATACGTACTGATCACTCATCGCCGAGGCAAGTACTTACAGGTAAAATGGACGGTGTTTTACTGTCTGCGAGATTTACTCGATGGGCGATACGACTTCTAGCATACAAGTTCAATGTAGAATTTATCTCCGGCACTAAAAACGTTGTGGCCGATTGTTTGTCAAGAATGCCTTCACCCACTTCAGATGATAATGATTTTGATGAATCTTCCCAAATATTGTGCATTTTTACTGTCCCTCCTAGTATTGGGGATATACGTTCGGCTACATCGCAAGACAACGTACTGTCTAAAGTCATGAGCTACGTCCAAAATGAATGGCCTACCGATAAGAAAAGGGTTCCCGTTGAGATTATTCCTTACTACAATGTCCGTGGTTCTATTTCAGTAGAAGACGGTGTTATATTTAGAGGGGAGAAAATTGTTATACCTGAGCCATTACAAAGGAATATAATTGACTTGGCCCATGAATTTCATTTCGGTATTAAGAAGACCAAGATTCGTCTCCGGTCATCTTACTGGTGGCCAGGCATGGATTCAGATGTTGATGCTGTAATTCGATCATGTTACTGTTGCAAGATTCAAGTGCGAGAGAGTCCCGTGCAGATTACGGAATGGAATTTACATGCGTGGTCACATTTAGCCATAGATATTGCGGGCCCAAAAACTGATGTAAACGGTGAAAGTTTTTGCATTCTTGCGCTTATCGATTTGCACAGCAAATGTGTGCGCTAAAATTTTACCACTTGTGAAGTCGACTGATGTCATCGAATTTTTGAAGAGTTTATTTTCTACATTTGGATTTTGTACAAAACTCACAACAGACAATAGTCCTCAGTTCTGCAGTGAAATGTTCGAAAACTATTTACGTGAACATGGCATTTCCCATATTAAAAGTTCTGTCTACAACCCGATGGCAAATGTATCCATCAAACGTGTGATACCTAAAAAAGATTTTTGAAAATGCTAAATTTGAGCATGTTGTTTTCTCGGAATTAAATTGTTTTCTTCAGCGATACTTGTTAGCGTACAATAACACGATTCATGGTTCTACTTCTGAATGTCCATCTAAATTGATATTTCGTTAGGTTCCTCGTACCATTTAGAATTTTACTAAGTCGAACAATGTAAGTCAAGAAATGTTGACAAAGAAAGATGAAATACAAAGGAGAATAGAGCAAAGAGCCGAATACGCCAGCGAAAGGAGAAAGCCTCAATTTGAGCAGAAATTCATGATTGGAGATTGGGTACAGAAGCCTCCCGGTCCTATACGCCTAATTATCGATCGCATTGGTCCCTACACTTTCAAACTGGACGACGGTTATACCGTCAATGCGAGGAAACTGCGACTCATCAGGCGACCAAAGCAAGAATATGCTGAAATTCAATCGAAAGTCAAGACAAAACGCTATCCACGACGAACTGTTATTCCACCTCAGAGATATGGATTTGATTCCTAAGGGGGGATAAAATGTAGAGTTGCAACTTAAATGACATTGATATCATGTGATGTTTCTGTATTCTGGTTCGTGTTAATGGTTGTCCAATCATGTTCAAGTTCAACCGATATATAATGAAAACGGCTTGTTCAAATAAAAACTACACACCACCTGTCATTGAGATGTTTTTGCTGCGCATATAGCGACCACGAAACTACATTGGCGAGCCCTACACCTCCGATCCTGTTTTTTTGCCAATCTTGACTACATGATGTCTTTTATTTGGTGATTGCTTCTAATGTTGAATGTCAATGATAATGAATTAAAAAAAATTATCAACCTTTATTGAAGCAACTGAATAATCGCTTGATTGTTTTACGGATGTCCAGTTTTTCGATTGATGATTCATCCGTTTCAATTGGAGAACTCCTCATCGATAGAAGTCTAAGTTCAATAGGAAGTGAAGAGGATATCAGTTCAAATGAAATCTCTGATTATGAATTATAATCTATGACTGATTCACTCTAAGTTCAACGCTAATCAATATAACGGTGAGTTCGGATGCCTATATTGTAAAAATCCGGGTGTTTGGAGTAACAAGAATTGACGACACCCTTTCATCGATGATACGAACGTACACAAGACATAAAACAGCGAATTTCAAAATTATGCTGAGGTGACCCAGATGTATGGCGAAGCAGTTTTTGGTGTAAAAGGGGTATCTGGATTGCAGGATTCATTGAGCACACCATCAAAAATTTGTCTAGACCCGCTTCATCTATTCTACGAGAATCTAACGAAGATGTTGCTTAATTATTGTATTGACTCCGAAAATCGGCACCGTTGTAACTATATTGTAAGACACACGCTTAAACATATTGAACAGTGTTATGATATTCATTTTTATATATTCATCAAATTATATTTCAGGTGTCTGACTGTCGTGTTATCAATTGTCGATAATAAACAGTTTGACGATTATGCTAGACGGTTCGTTCTCTCTTACATCATAAACTTGACTTCACTCTTCGCCTTGCGCTTTGGCAGGACGGTCGACCGTCCTCGCCTCTCGCGTTCTGAGTTTCCCCAAATTCTTATTTTTCATCTTTACTCATCCAAACTGGTCTCCTTCCATTTTTTTTTGGTATCGAAAGGATCCTCATCCGAAACGCAATCTTCACATCGAATCTATATCGCCTATTATTCTAGCGTCGTACACTTTTTGCCAACTTTCTTTTGTTTCCGCTTCAATATCAATATGTCTGCCTCGTCACATCGCTTTGTTTATTCCCGAGAAATCTTACTACAACTTCGCCCACACGCTGCTCCCCTTCCACGTCTCGTCAGACGGAGATTGTGGTTTTATCGCATTCGCTGCCCTCCTGACCTGCATGTTAATCAGCCAGCAAAACGCCTGAGTGAAGCAACCTGCGCATCTACGCTGCTGACATCGCTATGGAATCCGGCTGCAATTGAGTCACAGGACGCTTGCCTTTGTAATGCTGGTCTCCTATCTCCTATTATTCCCCGTTTCTCTCATTCTCCACCGACGTCATCAGGTGATATTCCGCGCTTACAGTCTGCGTATCGCATTCCACTAAATTCGCTATCCTCGGCTCCTATTCCTGTCCGCATCACTCGCCGCCATGGTGACGGGATTTCCGCACTTCATGACGGGAATTTCCAATACAGACCCTTGCAGAGAAATTTAATTTCAATTTCGTGTAAACCGAGTCCACTCAAGCATCGTCATTGTTTCAAAAGAAAATTGGTCAACCCGAGCATTCTACTAACAAATGCACGCTCTATGGGAAATAAATTCGATGAATTCTCTCTTCTCATACATCAGAATAAACCCGACATTTGTGTCATCACAGAGTCTTGGCTTACAGAATTCACTGAAGTTGACTCCTTATCGCTACCTGAATATCACACTTTGAGAAGTGATCGTCGTAATGGTCGTGGTGGCGGAATTCTGTGTTATTATCGCAGCTCCCTCAGTAATTATATCACTCCTGAAATTTCAACTCCATCCGTTGAATTTCCGAAGACAGAGCTTGTGTCGTTTACTTTAAAAGAACTTTTTCTCTTCGTTGTGGTCATCTATCATCCTTACTGGAATGTGCCGCAAGCAAATAATGCAGCATTATCATCTATTACATCATTGATTGATGCAGTTCGTGTTACCCATGGTCCTTCTATTCGCATCGCAGTTTGTGGAGATTTTAATGGTCTTCGACATCATTTTACTGACATTTCCAATGTACTGCAATTATCTACTGTTGTCGATTTCCCCACTAGGGGCGATCATACCCTCGACCAACTTTTTGTCAACTTCAGCACGGATGTGAAGGCCTCCTCTCTTCCTCCTTTAGCCAACTCTGATCATAGTGTCGTCTTCTGGCATCCGTCGCCTTCTCCTGTCATCAAAGTGGCTAAGAAAAAGATAAGAAAATTTACATCATCGAATATGGCCAAGTTTAATCATGCAATTTCTTCTTTTGATTGGAATTCTATAATCACAAACCCCGTTAGTTTAGATTTTGGTGCTGAAACCTTTCTTGGAGCCCTGTTTTATGTGTATGATCAATGCTTTCCTGTAAGAACTATACGGACTAAGTCGAATGACCCTTACTGGATGAAAGATTCGCTCAAAGCTATCATTGATGACAGAGATCGATCTTTCCATCTCAAGCAGTGGTCTAAGTACAAACGACTCCGGAAGGAGGTCTCCTCGCATATCCAATTCTTAAAGAAGAATTTCATCAAGGATGCGGTGTATTCTGGTGACTCACGTAAGCTTTGGGATTCTCTCAAGCGTGTCTCCAGGTACACTAAACAGAGCGCCTCATCGAACTTTTCCGTAGAAGACTTCAGTGTTTACTTCTCGTCGGTATTTCAGACTTGTGACGCTCCCGCAATTGGAGCATTCTCTGCTCGTAATGAAGTGACGTCACTTTCTCCGTCAGAAGTCACCTCGTATCTTTTAAAGATAAAAAAGAGCAGCTATGGTCCTGATGGCCTCCCATCTTGGATTTTTCGGCGTTTCGCGGTTACTCTCTCTCCAGCAATTGCTGTCTTATTCAACAGGTGTCTCTATGAAGGTGTTTTCCCATCGTGCTTCAAAAGAGCATACATTCGTCCAATCCCTATATGTCCAAATCCTAAAAGTATCAGTGACTTCAGACCAATCTCCATCTTGCCGTGTCTGTCGAAAGTGTTTGAACGGATTGTTGCGGACAAGCTTGTTCTCCCTCATACGGGCAGCATTAGTAATGATCAATTTGCTTACGTATCCAGACCCGGCTCAGGAACAACAAGCGCACTGGTCCTTGCTCAACACAGAATCTTGAACTTCTTGGATTCTGAGTCTGGCTGCGTTCGCCTTCTCTCAATAGACTTGGCGAAAGCCTTCGATAAACTACCGCACCAAATCATCTTGAATGCATGCTCTCTTTTTAATCTACCAGCATCTACTGTGAAGTTGATCTCGAGTTTTTTGTCATTTCGATTTCAATCCGTTCGTGTAGATGGCGAAATCTCCGCGTGGTCAGCAATTCCCAGCGGTGTTGCTCAGGGAAGCGTACTCGGTCCTCTTCTCTTTATCATTGCTATAAATGATTTTCGCCCTGTTTGTTCCAACACATCGGTTATCCGCTACGCAGACGATGTGTTGATCATGCATTTCATTCGAGGAGCTAACGATGATTTGTTACAGGTAGAATGGCGAAATTTTGTTAAATGGTCAGAATCGATTTATCTGCCTATCAATCAATCTAAATGTCGCGTTATGAACATCATAACTAAGTCAAACTTGACCCCTTTGCCCATATTTTCCTCTCCCGGTAACACAATCGCAGAAGTCCATATTCTGTCGTTCCTCGGAATTCTGTTATCTGATGACCTCAAGTGGAACAGTCATGTTCATGCCATTGTAAAGAAGGCATCCAAGCGACTTTTTATACTCTGTAACCTACGTCGCTCTGGCTGTCCTGTTTACTTAATGTATAGATGCTACGTCGCTTTCATCCGCTCTATTCTTATATATTCTTTTGCCTGCTTTTGTAATGTTTCTACCTATTTGCTGGAAAAATTAAACTCGGTCGAACGCAGGGCTTTCCGTATAATGGGCTTAAGCTTGGACATTGATAAGTCTCTGGCAATTGTCGCGAGCAAGTCCTGTTCAAAACTGTTCACTTCAATCACGAAGAACCCCTGCCACCCTTTACGTGAACTTTTCGTCGAACGGCCTTCACTGTTTACTAGAAACTCATGCTGCTTCTTCTTTCCTTTTGCTAAAACGAAGCGTTTCGGAAACTCCTTCATTAAATTTTGTAAATAACGTTTTCTTTCTACCTTCTGTTAACCCAAATTCCCTTTTATATCTGTGCTGTAATGACTGTTTGTTATGTGCTCACCGATTTGTACCCACATTGTGAGACAATAAAGACTTTTTATTATTATAAACAGTACATTATGTCTATCAAGCCCCCTCTTCGTTAGCGTCCATTTTCTCAGATGAGTTTTTGGAAAGGACGAGAGTTCCAGAACTTCCTCTTCTTACCTTATATAGGATTCAAATGGGATAATGACTGCTTCAGAAAATTATGTTGCTTTGTTTTGGGGGTTAGATTGTCGGTTAGTAAATCTGCGCGATAAAGGAGATAAGACTTCGGTCAGAGAGTTCAGCGGTGAAGCTGAGTGGCAGAACGGTGGCAATGTGAATCGGCCTTTACGGTTGATTATGCATTGCATGCAAATATGCAGTTAATATGTTTCACTTTATTCATGATTGGATTTTACAAGGAATAAGATGAAACTTAATCAATTCGCCATTATGGATTAACTTAAAAGACAACTGCCGTCGCATGCAATCTTGTAATGACCAGATCTACTTCGAATAAATAAAAAGATTCTGATCAACGGTACTTTTTATGTTGAATCCTGTACCGAATTCGGAGTAGGTAGAAGAATTGATTCAGGAATCGCGAAACATAATTGATGAAAATCTGCTTCGAAACTAGCCATTGCATTTTGTAGGATACGGCTGTCGTTTCACATGCTGTCAATGTGTAGTGTACATTGTGACCTTGTTGAATGACATCTCGTCTCACTACAAGTGAATTCTGTGAATGTGATAGAAGGAATAGGACAAAAGGCTGCGGATGATGCAAAGAGATGACGTTCATCTGAATTCTTCAACCGCAATGTGTTCGAGCTGCTTGTATGATTAACACTAGAAAGACCGTTGGGTCAATTGACCCAGAAATGATAATATTTGAATCCGTACACCTCTAAAAATTTGCAGTAGTTGACTTATCTCCCTCGACTTTTCCTAAAACTGTAATGTGTTGAATATAAGCATAAAATAAATTTCACGGATTTGTTAGTTTCGATTTCTATTACCAATTATGCATGAAAGACCGTTGGGTCAATTGACCCACTTCATTCCTACACTCTAACGAAGCCATGCCTGGGCGTTCATTCACTGGTCGTGCATGCGCTTTTTGTTACAGTCAATGAACAATGCGCCTACACTCTAACGAAGCCACGCCTGGGCGTTCATTCACTGGTCGTGCACGCGCTTTTTGTTACAGTCAATGAACAATGCGCCTACACTCTAACGAAGCCACGCCTGGGCGTTCATTCACTGGTCGTGCACGCGCTTTTTGTTACAGTCAATGAACAATGCGCCTACACTCTAACGAAGCCACGCCTGGGCGTTCATTCACTGGTCGTGCACGCGCTTTTTGTTACAGTCAATGAACAATGGGTCAGCACTCCATACTTTCTTGCTCTATGATATTGAAGGTGACATTATTGATTGGCTATTTTCGTGAACGGAGTGTGGAGTAGCGTTCACTGCTATCGGAGGAAGTGTCAATGTTCATTTTCTGTCAGGATGGCTGCACGATCACGGCGCACGGCAGCTGAAATCGCGCAACTGCTTATAGCTAATGTGGATTCCGACGAGAGTGGAAGTGACGATGAAACTGAAAATGGACTTGCCTACGATCCATCTCCTGCAGTGAGCGATGAAGAGGAAAGTACTGACGAAAGTGAAGACCCTATTGAAAGAGAAAGCGTCAGAAGAAGTGCTGAAGCGAGAGAAATGCAGTTTACATCCTCTGATGGAACTCATTGGACTCGGGTGGATATTGGAAGCGTCACTGACAGAGGAAGAGCACCGGCACGAAACATTATACGACAAAGACCTGGTGCAACTCGTTTCATTTTGAACAGAGTTGATAACGAAGAAGATATTTTTATCGAACTTCTTGGTCATGACAGCATTCTTCGAATCCTTGACTTCACTAGAGCTGAAGCAAACCGACAAGGAAATCATGAGTTTGAAATTTCTGAAAACGATTTGTTCGCCTTCTTCGGACTGTGCATAATTAGAGGCGTTCTACAAGGGAAGAACGAGCCGCTATCATCATTCTGGAGTCAAGAATTTGGAATAAATGTGTTCAAGGAGACAATGAGCAGAAATCGATTCAAGGACATAAAACGCTATATACGCTTTGATGATAAAACAACCAGGTCAGAAAGAAGAGAAGCCAACAAGTTTGCAGCAATTCAAGAGCTATGGGAATCAGCAATGAAAAGGTGCGGTGATGCTTTTTTTCCTGGACAACACACAACTGTCGATGAACAGCTATTCCCCTGCAAGTGTCGGTGCCCTTTCTTGCAATATATTAGCGCAAAACCCGATAAGTTTGGAATCAAATTTTGGTTCATTTGCGATGTTGATAGCAAGTATGTTTTGAACGCGGTTCCTTACACAGGGAAGGATGAACAACGTGATCCACGCGTTTCTGTTCCTGAATCAGTTGTCATGAACTTGACCAAGGCTTACACCAACAGTGGCATTTCAGTGACGACTGATAACTTTTTCACCTCCAGCTCCTTGGCCAAAAATCTTTCTCAGAGGAACATAACTCTGTTGGGAACGATTCGACAAAATAGACGTGAAATTCCAAGGGAAGTTGCACAGTGCCTTGCTTCAAAGCATATTCCGGTTCACTCATCTGCATTCTTCAAGTCTGAAAACCAAATGCTTGCGGCTTACAAAGTCAAAACAACCAAAACTGTGCTGGTTTTATCAACTGAGCACAGATCCGCGAAAGTCGATGAGAACCATCCAAAGAAAAAACCGGAAATTATCACGAAATACAACAACACGAAATACGGCGTTGACATTTCCGACCAAATGTTGAGGTTGTATTCTACAAAGTGCGCATCAAGGCGATGGCCGCTTGCGGTTTTCTTCAACCTTTTGGACATCTTATGCCTCAATTCGTGGATCTTGGCGAAGGAAATGAACATGAGAAGTGCAAGAACACGCAGAGAATTTTTGTTACACATCGGAAAGTTGTTCTGCAGCAAGGCACCGTCCCGAAAGCGTCCACCTCATTTCAATATTTCTACACTTCGTTCTCAAGCCCTGCAGAGCGGATCATCTGAAGAACGGACGAGATGTCAAACGTGCAAGTCCAATAAGACAAAGGTAACATGCTGCTCCTGTCACAAGTTTGTTTGTGGCAAGTGTTCCTCTCCCCTGTGCAATTCGTGCAGTTCCTCTTAGACAGTCAGATGAGAGAGAATTCTTATCTCAACACTTTCAGCTTTTGTTATTACATATTTCAATAAAAATTGTTCACCGACATTATGTATTTTTTTTTGTTGTGGGTCAATTGACCCAACGGTCCTTAATGGTTAAAAAATTTTTGGTCTTTCTAGTGTTAAGTACTCAAGTGAATACAGTGTGAGCTCCGTTTAATTCCCTGATACGAGTGTGGCCGGTGAATCAAGGAGATTCATGGACTTGATAATTTCCGTTCTCATTTATGTTTATCAGGAAGCTCCAGCAGACCCCTTTTTGTTATATGACATACTGCTTTTCTTTATCAACTCACAAATTCCTCTGATGAAAAGGTTGCTGATGTTTAGCTTCGGGTGGCCTTTTTTACAATAGGACCTTACGTTACACGCCTGAAATTACAAAATTTATTCATTGTATTGTCCCCTAGTTGTATTTAGATCCTCTAGTGAAAATACTAAGGGAAGCAGAGTTAAGATTTTTACTTGTCGGACGCAGTAATTAGCACTTGACCATGAAATATCGAAATTCAATTTTCAATTTACTCTAGGTTATTGTTTGCATCGGAACAGCTTGTAGTATGTAGCATTACATAATGTATACATCAGTTTAATAGAATAATATTTTAATTGTTATTTCAGATGTCGAAGCGAGAAAGGTTGATCACATCACAAGGTTTATGAATGAAGAAGTACGCAAACCTGATTTCTTCTTGGTCTGCCTGACGAGCACTAACTGTTATCTACCTCCAATGGCGTCTAATCACACATCACTGGCGCATTATTCAGACAAAGATATAATTTTTTGTAAATTTCCTAAATGGCATAATGCTTACACGTCTGTATCTGCCAATCATCTAATATGATCGTCAGGTATCCATTAGACAACGAAATTTATTAATATTACTGTACGAGTAGATGCTGATCTTGTTTTCTAATATTTTCTTATAAGCAAAAATTAACCGATTTTCATTTTCGATTAATGCAATAATGCGATTCTTTGTGGTACGACTAGCTTCCCCTAGACTTGCGTACGTTGCATCTAACTCGTCACTAAAAATTTAGGTACACTATCCAATTTCAATTTTCGTTTTTAATATATCACGCAACTATTTGTGCAGTGGTTGATCGTTTCACCACAACCCAGGAAACTTGCCGGACAAATTATTTGTTTATTAAAATCAGATTTCAATATTTTTCATGGTTTGACGGCTTTTTCAAGATTTTTGTCTACACTTACATGAATAGGTCAAGTTGCTTAATTTCAAAATATTTGCAATGAGTCAGCCTGAGCGTATGCTCGGAGCAAAATCAAGAGTATGGGAAGAATCATGGCTATAGTTTGGATGCATACCATTGCGACAAGACGTTTAGTTAGAAAAATCACACGAGATTTACAACACCACACAGCCTACCAATTTAGTAAATAGAATGTTGCATTTTCGGATTTCAAGAGTTATTATATTAGCTTGACACGGAAGATATGGTCTGGATGCATCATATTCTTTCACAATTAATTTTTTAGTGTTGGAAGTAATGACAAAGATTGAATACTTAATTTTCTTACATTTTACTTAATTTTCGCATACAAGTTTAAATTTTAGACCCCGTTATGTTCATTGATGGTCACATCTTACATGTAGTTAATTTGTTGTACACTATTTATTTTCTGAGATGGAAGCATATCTACTCTGTCTTGCAGGGCGATGCAATTTCACTTAATGGTAATCAACCTGCCAGGATATTACGAAGAGGTCCATACAATCGTATAAGGAAATACCAAGAGTATATTGAGACATTAGTCAACGAACATGAAAATAATGTGATAGACTCGGATGATCTGCTTGTGTATTCATCAGATGAGGAATGGTCTTTTGAAAATAAAGCAAGCAATTGAAAAAAGTGCCACGTATATCACGCGATTCAAATTTCTCTTTTTTTTAACTGCTGTTACAACTCATATTACAAGTAAGATCAGTCGAGAAAATATGAAGTATTCTTCTCTCCGCTCTCAAGATAGCATCAAAACCAATGATACCTGTAGACTGGGTGCCACTTCTCCAACTTCGAGTGAAATTCCGGCTGTATTAAGCTCTGCGTTTCCGTCGACGGCAGCTGCAGGTCGCAGCATACGGGCTTCGAGTGTGATCTCTCCTACATCTGGTAAAACCTATTCATCTGCGGATGCGGCAAGAAATCGCTCACCGAGACGGATGCATACAAATGTGAAACGAATAGACTTTTGAAAATAACTGTAAATCATAACAACAGGATAATAGATCTTCTTTCTTCTGTTGTAGACGATTCAAGAATACCATCATCATCAGTTACCTCATAAGCATACAGTGGGTATTCAGACCATTTCTCAATCGACGATGTGTCATCGGCTAAAGCCTGATTTATACTTCGGAAACAGATAGCGACACAAGACACGAACTTGCATCGCGATACAAATTCGCTTCTGATTCTGTATCGCGATACAGGTTCGCATCTTGCGTCCTGACTTGCATCTCAAACTTGGGATACAGATTTGCGTCGAGCAACAGTATCGTATCCTGTTTCCGTAATAAAACTGTGTTTGATTTTGGGGATGCATGTTTTCAGACACAAGCAGATGATTGAATGAAAAAACACGCACGCACATCAGCCAGTCTCTCGAACGCACAACAAAGACAAGGGATCGTCACAGCCCACACAGTATCAGCAAATCTTTCATTCCTACTAGTGAAAATGTCATCGTCTACATCTACTGAAGTAATGTCGCCGCCGCCATCTTCTGTTTCGACAACTGACTACGATGTGATAAAATTAATCGATTCAGTGAAGATCTTTCGTTTTCTTTACGACACTTCAATGCGCGACCATAGTGATCGGCTTGGTTGACTTTGACTCGATGGAAAGCATTACGCGGCAGTTTTCTTCGACTTGCCAAAACCATTCATCCCAGCGGCGTTGACGCAAGGTTTCAGCGGCGTAAGTGTGAAGCTTGGGAATATTGGACGGCCATGGAATGGCTTTCGGACTACATAGACATTGCAGGGTCGACAAGGTCGAGTAACTCGAGTTCTGCAGCTGAAGAACGAGCTTCATCACTTGAATCTCGAGGAAATCTTGATGACACCGTCGCTAATGATCCCGTCCTCGAAGAAGATAAAGAAAATGATGACTTCGCAGTGGATAGCGACTCACAGACTCCGACTGACACTCCATCCAGCCGACAGTCTCGAATTGAGGAACTTCAACTGTCATTAAAGAAGCGGAAGCTGAGTGGTGATCCAATTGGAACGGCGATCCTCACGCATCTTCAACAGCGACAAGAACGTCGAGTGACCGAGGAAGAGGCATTTGGTGAATATGTCTCTACGTCATTGAGTAACCTAAATGACGTGAATCAGAGAGAGATTGCCAAATTCAAAATCCAAAAGATCCTTTTTCAGGCTAAGTTCGGATACCTTACGAATCCCTACGTCATGCAAGATGCTATGGTTGCTGCAACACAGGCCCTCAGTAGTGTCGCAGTAGATTCGGTGCTACCAGACAGTTTCTGACATTGTGTAAGAATAGTTCGAAAGCCATCTGTTTCGTTTTGTAGTACATGGAATTTTGTAATACGTTATGTGCGTTTTTCATTCTTTTAAGAATTTGAAATTGTCTTTCCTTTATTTCTTTTTGCAAATAAATAAATTAATTGTATCTGAGTTTACATATGTAAATACTGTACAAGTGGTATATTTAGATAAAAGGTTACCGATTTGAAACATGTTTTATTTAATAATACATGCATTACTGGTGCATGCGCAGTAATCGACCATTGGCAGTGGATTCATCCTGCCAAGACAGTCTTCCAACATTGCTAACAAAAAACTTCTTAAGTTCTTCACGGTTATCAGCAGCTGTTCTAGAGCGAGCGTTCTGACGACTCCCTGAGATGCTGTTCAAACTTCTTCCAACTTGGCGCCAGTCACCAGGGATAACATTACCTTTTCGGTCAAAGGAATCGGTAAAATTTATCGGACAGTACATACGATCATGGTTGGCTATTTTACAGTAGTTATGAAGAACCACACATGCTTGCACAACTTTACCTGCTGTGCTAACTTTGACATTCAAACAATTTTGCAGGATTTGCCAGCGTGCAACCAAAACACCAAACGCATTTTCAATGCAGCGACGTGCCCGGACGGTAGCAAAAAATTGCTTGGTCGTCGTCAAACATCATCGTGCGTCCAGGATAAGGACGCCACAGATCATTCCGAAGGGGAAATGCTTCATCACCCACCAACCCATACGGTAGAACAATTTCTGTGCCAGGTTGAGGTGCTGGAGAAGGGAAATTCAGCTCACCTGATAATAACCGTTTACCGTAAGTACTGGTTTTCAAAACTCCTCCATCACTCGCACGCCCAGGTGCATCTATGTTAACTGCAGTGAAGCAAAGATCAGCATCTGCTACTCCGAGCAATACAATGGACGTGCATCCTTTATAATTGAAATAATTCGAACCGCTGTTCGATGGCTTTTTGATGGTCACGTGCTTGCCATCGATCGCACCCACGCAATTAGGAAATTGCCATTTATGCCAAAAGTCTTGAGCAATCTGCATGTAGTCATAAGAAGTTAAGTCAGGGAGAACTCGATTTTTCAAAACAATCCACAAAGCATCACAAGTCTCAAGAACAATTTTGTGCACAGTTGTCTGTACAACGCGAAAATCACGAGCAATAGTGGCTTGTGGGGCACCGCTAGCAAGATAATGTATAGCCATAAGAAGACGCTCTTCGGTGGAAATTGGACAAGTACATGTCAATAGTTTCTGCAAATGAGGATCGCAATGTTTCACCAAAAAGTCAAACATAGGTTTATCCATGCGAGTAAATTTAAAAAATTTCTCTCCATCGATGTCATGTGGAAGATAATCTTTGTATAGTCAATGATAATGTCCGTAGTTAATTCGTAATGTATTCACAGGATGGACAGCACAACGTCGCCTCGTTCTTTTTCGCTGTTGCAGATATCGAAGTGTAAGTAAATCCAACAAATCGTCATTTTCTGTCTGATATTTTGACATCATGAAGCGTCGTTGTCACTCATCTGGCTGATCAGGCAGGCTATACGAAGTATAAATGTGATTTCGGGGAGCAATTTTGTATCGTGACACAAACTTGTATATGTTTCCTATGTGATAAGATGCAAATTTGCATCGAGATGCAAAAATCCTGCCTGTATCGCGACACAGAAGTATAAATCAGGCTTAAGGCTTAAGCTTTTCCAAGCGTTTCCGAGCAAATATAAAGTAATCATTGCAGCAGTGGTGGACGGCCACACTGCCAGCAAAGCAAAACAGAGGAAAGCGTCTGAAAGCTTCTGGGCATTACGTTCGCTCGCGCTGCTGCTTCTGTTATTGTTAATAATCAGCCAATGATAATGATAGAACAGTTTCAGTCTCATCATCCAATTTATCTTGCACAGCTCAATCCCTTCATACAGCCTCAATAATGAAGGTGAGTACTGAGAAGCCCCATCCGCGCACATGATTCATTTTAACATTTCTTGTTTTTTCCTCAGATTTCAACCGAAGAATTTATTGCGCAAGTAGCCAATTCTAGCCCCTTTTTCCAGCATTGCACTTAAGTACATGCCCTGCTCTTTTATCGGAGCACACGCCCACGCATCAGTAGCGAAGAAGACAGGAAACAGAGCACACGCCCACGCATCAGAGCACGCATCGGCGCACTTGGGGGTTGAGCACGGAGCACCAATCGGAGCACGCGGCGCCGAGCACGTGTGATGAGTCACCGCACGGTATATAAGGAAAGGCGCTGTCAGAGAAATTCATTCTCATTCTAACCATGCAGTACGCGTGTGAATTCTGCCGTCAGTCCTTCTCTCGCTTTCAAGACTGTATTGCCCATGGAGCAGCGGAGACGGGTCGCAACTATTGTTGGACATGCTGTAAATGGTATGGAGACGAACACGATTGCCGCGCGTTTAATTATGGTGATGACAATGACTTGCTGTGTTTGGATTGCGATGGAAGTTTCGACATAGAGGCATACCATAAGCATGCGTGTGTGGGACGGTGTCGCTACTGTGATGTAGCAGTGAATGCTGAAGCGGAAGGATGGGATGAACATTTATGTCCCTACCTGTTTGAGTTCATGCAAGAGGGCGGTGCAGCTGTGGAAGAAGAACGGATCATGGACGGTCGCGGATATAATTATCGATTTACCCCTCATCAAGCCACGAATGAATGGAAGGTCTATTTAAATTCAATCTATGCGGACTTGTATCGTGTCATTGTACAACAACACCCCCACGAGGATGTGAAAGTGTTTGTGAGTATGACACTCAGGTTTGCCAAGATGGATATGTCGACGGGCGAAGAGGAAGTGAGAGACATCACCACACCCTCATACATTCACGAAGGCGTCCAAGCACGTAACTTTGATTCATGGTTCGGTGACATGGTGTCAAATATTGAAGAATTTATTGAAGACTTTCAAGAAGATGGATCAGGATTTGAGGTGAAACAAGTGTTGGAGTTACTAGTTCAAACAAGTTCCTTCCCTAATTTTCGCATGGGCGCACCGATTCCTATTCACCGAGATATCAAGCTCTGCAAAGGCATATGTGTGTTTCACCGCAACACGTATACATCACATTGTTTTCAAGACAGTGTCCTCTATGCACTGGCCTACCAAGACAATCGCATTCCTCGACGTGAACGTGCTAATTCCCGCACCAAGACATCCTATGACATTTATCAGAATGAGCTTCCTGCAGTGCGCAAGTTGAATTTGAATCAATATTATCATCTAGACTTTTCCATGATGACGTCAGAGGGATTGATGAATACACGGGATATTCAGGAGTTCGAAAAGAAGAACAATATCATTCTTCGTATCCACGTGCATGACAGTAAAGGATTCGTGGGTCAATTATACCCGGTCCGTCAAGCTGTGAAGGAGAACACACGCATCGTTCATCTGGTGATGGTGACGCGGTACGATATGGAGGACCAGTCTGGACATTTTCTTCCCGTGACGGATTTTCAGAAATGTGCTCGCATGTGGTATCGGAATATGAGCCAAACGCAAGTAAAACGATTTGAAACATGCGAGTTATGTAGCTTACGATTTAATTTCTACGAAAAGGGGATGAAGTATGGAAAGACAAAGGATATGGCGCACAAAGAACGTGTGGAACATCAAGCCAAATGCGATGGAGGATTTTTTCAGATGGAAACGACCCCGGAAGATACGAAACCGCACGAATTTATCGACCACGCGAAAACCACTCAACCCCTCGCTGTGATGTATGCGGACATTGAGAGCATGATTGATGCCGTGTCCAAGAAGCATACGGCAGCGTATGTGGGATCCTATGTGGTGTGGCATCCGGCGCTGGACAAGAAAGAATCGGTGGTGATCCATAAGGGGAACGAGTGCATTCCTGCCTTTATTACACACATAAGACAGGTGGTCTGGTCGATGTTTGATCACATGAAAGCGACAAACCGTAACATGAAACTGACGGAGGATGATATGCGGGACTATGAACAGACAGCTCAATGTAACATGTGCAGATGTGATGTAAAACCCCAGAAGCAAGGTGAAAAGAATGGGCCTACGACCAAGGTGCGAGACCACGATCATATCACGGGCAAATATCTGCAAACCCTGTGCAATGCATGTAACCTGCGACGACGTCAATCCCGGAACACATTAAACATCTTGTTTCACAATTGGAAGGGATATGACAGTCACCAGGTGATTGTACAAGGGTTTACCAAGCTGGATCACAAGTATAAGATCGAGCCCCTTTATGTGTCAGGAGACAAGACGTTGGGAGTGACCATCGTTCTTCCCATGCCATCCAATACCCTATATAAACTCCGATTCATCGATTCATGTCAGTTTTTGAAAGACTCTCTAAACAATTTGTCAACGACCATCAGTGACTTTCCTCACTCAAATCACATATTGAGCAACATCTATCCGAATTGCGATCACACATCTATTCGGAAAGGATATTTTCCCTATACATATTTTGACTGCTGGGATCGTATCCACGAGACTCAATTGCCTCCGAAGGAAGCATTTTATAATGATTTGAGTGAGAAGGAGTTGGAAGAGGATGAGTATGCTATGGCACAAAAGGCGTGGACAGAGACGGGATGCAGCACGTTTGAAGATTATATCCACTATTATTTGACAGTGGATGTAGCCTTGCTCGCAGACATCTTCGAACACTTTCGAAGTGAAATACGCGACGTGTCTGCATTGGACCCCATCCACTATTTCGGCACACCTGGCTTGACCTATTCATTTTTCTTTAAAAAGACACAGGTCAAGTTGGAGAAATTGCATGACGTGGATATGTACCGCGTGTTTGAAGCAGGGATTCGTGGAGGGATGACATTTGTGAATCAGCACCGCGCGCAAGCAGAAGAAGGGACTCACCTGTTTTACATCGATGCGAACAATTTATACGGTGCGGCCATGATGGGACCTTTGCCGAAGGATTGTTTTGCCTGGGTACGACCGGAGGTCTTGGTGGACATCAACGACGAATGGGTGAGACGATACAATGTCAATGGCACCACGGGTCATGTACTGTGCGTCGATTTGGAATATCCCCCACACGTCCAAGATGCTACGGAAGATTTACCATTGGCTCCTTACCGCGGGACGGCGAAATGGGAGGACATGTCTCCCTATATGCAAGAGCTATGGCAAGAGTTGAACGGGAACCGACCCTTTCACTCAGCCAACAAGTTAATGATGACGCACGAGAATCGCAAAGAGTATGTAGTACATATCGCTGCTCTCAAGTATTATGTGGAGAAGGGTTTACATATCACCAAGGTTCATTACGGGATCTCCTTCAACCAAGAACCGTATATTCGCCCCTATGTTCAATACCATACGCAAGAACGCGCCAAGGCAACCACGAAAATGCGCCGCAATCTCCACAAGTTGATGGTGAACGCACTGTACGGTAAGACAATGGAGAATGTGCGGAAATATGGGAAGCACTATTTTGTTCGATCACCGAATGTATTTAGCAAATGGACACGTCATCCCTATTGCCAATCTTTCTTCAACATCAGCGACAAAGCCGTGGTGGTGAATGTGCGCAAGACCAAGGTAGACTTGAACAAGCCCATTTATATCGGGCAATGCATCCTGGACAACAGCAAGATTATTATGTACAAGCTGTTTGACCAGTGGAAAGCCAACAAGACGTGCACCTCAGTGGAACTCATTGGTGGGGACACAGACTCCTTCTTCCTCAAAGTCCGCAGCCGGTATACACGCGAAGAAGTGCTGCGTTCGTTTGACAACATCCCCAATTTTATTGATACGGAGGCGAAAGGTGTTCTCGATACCTCAAATTACCCCGTGAGTCATCCAGAGAGACGTACCGAGAATGCGAATCGTTTGGGATGTTTCAAGGACGAGTGTGTGGGGAATAGGGTGAAGGAGTTTGTATGTTTGAGTGCCAAAATGTACTCTTACATTGTCCTCAAAGGCAATGAGGAAGAAATCCACGACTGTCGCATGAAAGGAGTGTGTCAAGCAAAGAAGCGACAAGTGAAACATCAGAATTATGTGGACGCCTTCGAAAATCATTCCGTTACCACAGTGTCACAAACCCTCCTCCAATCCCAACATCACGTGATGAGAACGGTGACGCAAGTGAAGAAAGCCTTAAGTATATGGGAGGACAAGCGGTGTTGGTATTTACCCAATCAGAGTCTTCCCTACGGTAACCATCGGCTATATGAAGAAGGGTATCTACACCCCGCTCTCAAAAATGTCAAGGATCTGCAACCGCATGGTGGAGCTCAGAGCATCCTCCGCAATACCACTGCAGACATTGTTACCGCAACTCCCTCTGGCCACCTACCGAGCATCACGCCCTTGTCGAGTCTATTGGAAATGGAACTCTTCGGTCGCTGTACAGATTTTTCCACGGGGGTGTATCCAAATTTTGGGCAACCACTCTCCGGAAACCTACGATCGTATTTGTAAAGAGATGCGCCAATTACTCGCCCCCTACGGATTGGACGTGAGCGACCCAATCACAAAATCCTGCACCGTTCAATGTCAATGGAACTATACAAAAGACCGCATGCAAATCATTCAACAGTTGCCATCGACATCAGTGATTTCCAACGAGCGCGAACTGTTTCCCGGAACGTTAATACGCAAAGGTAATTTACACTGCTCCTTCTTTTCCAACGGAAGTGTGATTGTGACGGGTGTTTTATCGATTGCAGAAGCGGAATCGTTGGTGGAAGACATTCTCAAATCCCTATTCGAAGGAGATTCCCTCAATGAATCGGACAACAGCAACTAATATCCCAACGTCGTGGGTTGTCGCAAGAGATCTGGGATATTCATTCAAAGCGATAGAAACGGTAACACATCTCAATGAAACGATCACTGCTGGTGAATTAGTGGATCGACTCATGGATCTCGATGAGCATGCTATGAATCACCATTTGGAGCGCAGGTGGATAGAGGATGTCTCCCTGCCACATTGCAATACAATGACATTGGCGCGATCTGGAGTGAAAAAAGTGAAAAAAGTGAGATTTGCAACGGATGTGTCAGATAACTCTTCCCATAAAAGTGACTTTAGAAAGAAATTAGAAGAAGAGACATTTCAATTATTATGTGAACGGAACTGTGTTACATGTTTTAAACAGGAACGGTCCCTTCTCTTTTTACCATGTTCTCATAATGTTATGTGTTCTACATGTTATAATCCCTTTGAAACATCATCTTGCCCCCTTTGTGATCAAGACATTGCTTCAACAGTCACTGTCTATCGTGCATGATGTATGGGAAAAACTCTGTGAATAGTGTATAGTGTACTATCACGAGTGACTGAACCTTGTACAAAACCTTGTAGTATTACCCTCTGTCTGAAATAAAAATACAATCATTGACATGATTCATTTCTTTATTGACTTCAAAACATGGGATAATGTAGAATACAAATAGGAATAGACAATTTTATCATTGAAGGACAAGTAGGTTTGAATGAGTTCTTGATCTTTCTCGTAAGCATCCAATGTTCGAAAGAAGGTCAGTGTTTTTTCCATAGACGTGTTAAAAGGGCGTTGGTTTAAAAAGTAAATACAGTAAGCACCACAATAGGCTTTAGGTCCTTGTATACGCAGAGGGCGACGATAGTTTAGAGGATAAGGTGTTGTCGATAACCATTCGGTAACATGTGGATAGTGAGATGGAGTGAGTCCATAAGAGTCAAAGAATTCGCACACGCGTTGATCCGCATTTTGATAAAAGGCCAACCAATGCTTGCCAGGTTGATGAGAGCGATCACTATTGACAATAAGTGTCTTTGATTCCGGGGAATGAGCAGGAAGTAGATCAGCAGGAAACACACCTTGGAAGGGAACGTAAGAAGATTGGAGGAGACGATGAGCAAACGTTTGACAACTACACTGAATAGCACAGAGAAAATCATCTTCGCACATGCAGGCATTGAGTAAATGTTTCTCTTGTAATTGATTCATACCCTGCATGATTCCTTCGATTTCCGTGTTGCTTAACCAGTCTCCCATTCAGCCAACGCTGAGCTTTAATGAGACGGTGTTGATAAAGAGATGTCCAAGCGATAGGAGGCACGTGATTCTCGGGCTCCTTCACCATATCTTATGAGGATGTCCATGCGCACCAACACTTAAATAGCGGGAGGGATATACGCACTGGAGATGACAGCATTCTCCGGTGTGACGGAGAATTGTTCGTCATGAATGACAAACATTAATAAATCCATATTTTGCTTGGTCGTATTCTCAAATTGCAATTCCAGTCCATATTGACGTGTATTGGTGGGTTGAACACTATCGATTTGTTTATCCAAGGTACAGTCAAAGGCGATAAAGTAACAGTATTTGGTAAAACTCTCCAAATCAATACCACATGATTCATTCGTGTTATAGACTTGAATCGCACGATTGAATTGACTGTAGGCAATCACGTCATCTTTGCAATTGATGGTGCCTCCTGTCATGATGGCTCCATTGGTGGTCATGGTGACTTGAGAGAGTCCATGCCTTTCAAAATAGAGTTTACGACTTCCTGGATCAAACCAAGAGTTACTGGGAACAACCGCGAAAAAGATGAGTTTAGGACTCAATAGAGCAGCCACATTGGAAAACGTCTTCTTTTGTACTCCACTTTCAATCGTTTGTCGTTGGACGGTCATGCCATTGTAGCGATAATAAATGGCTTCTGTCTTGCGTCGATTCGCAGTTTTCAATTGCAGTTCTGCATTCGGGGTGAGCATGGGCATATACAATTGGAAAGAGGTGATTTTGAACTTGTACTTTGTAGAGGTCGTCCCTGCAGGATGTTCCATATCATAAATGGCATATTCCGGTTTATTCAAGGTGAAAATGAGATCCAGTTGCATGCCTGGGGGCAGAGCAATCACTTGTTGGAACAAATTACATTTCAGGGGAAAGTCAAAGGTACGTTTAAATTTGTTGTCTGACCATTGTTTGAGAATGGCTTGATTGAGTGCATTCTCTTTATCTGTAAACTCTACAGCCTTAGTCTTTATCGTCTTCGTCGCTGCATCATACTCCGTGTCATGCATCACTTGAGGAACAGTAAATCCTTGTGTGACCATGTGTGTATTCTTCACATCATTGGTATATTGTAAAAGATTGCTAAGGTAAGCTCTCAAATAATACAAGTCATTGCCTCCTTCAATGGTGCGTTCATTCAAGCGGATAGTAATGTCGGAAAAGAGGGAGTGAGCCGTATTGTTGATAATAATTGCCTTGTCTGTCGCCTCACATGGCACGTCTGCTCCTTTAGCCGCATCATGTTTCACGAGTTGTACTTCCACGCGAAAATAGGCATTGCATACATCCATCCAATGAATGGCTAGTCGAGGGACTGTGAATTGAATGGTACCGGGATTTTCCAATCCATTGACTGGTGTCAGAACGCTCGTATGCTGAGAAGTACTCGAGACATCGACTTTATCACTTTGGAATACATCGTAACGCGCATCCAATAAGGCAGGGGTTTCCGCCATGCTTGATGGGACGGATGTTCTAAGATTGCTTAGTTCTTAAAAGAGCATGCGTTGTTTAGCACCTCCGCGATAACGCCCCATCAAACTTCCTTTTCCCCATTTCGTATGATGGGCAACGGCCACATGACCACGGCGACGTTTAGGAGCAGGTGCTTCCACCCGATCTCCTTCTTCATCCGTGAAGACGCGTTTCCGACTCACTTTATTTTGAATAGCTTCTACAACACGTTCGGGAGCAGTCTGTAAAGTGCGTTTGGCGAGTGCTTTCACACCCTTTTTGAGATGGTGAACTCCTTCTTGTGCGGTAGAGCTGACAGCATCCGTGACAGCTTGTTTCGCAGCATTGAGAAACTCTGTCGTACGTAACGATTTTCCCAATGTTTTCTTTACCGTATGTACAAGTCCCTTTTGCGAAGGTTTTCGTGATGCTTTTCGAGAGGGTTTTCGATTTGTTTTTCGAGAGGGATTTCGAAATGTTTTTCTGGGAACACTCTTTTTGAGTGATTTGGGCAGACGGATGGATGGTTTCTTGACACCAGTGACACGAGGTCTAATCATGCGTGTTTTCTGTCCAATCACTTTATTCCATCCACCGCGTTGCATAAATGATCCTCTTCCAAACAATCGTCCAGAGGAATGTGGTCGGTGACGGATTAAAAAGAGATTCGTCATCGTGTCTTGATGTGCTTGGGAACAGACAATTACTTAATTGCGCGACGTCGAAGATGCATTTTTACATAGGACCGTCCGTCTGTCATAGGGATGGGATGACCGTCATCCGACATGAGTTTGATTTCAATATCTTGCACCTGTTGACTTTTCACAGGGAGATAGGTGACATTCTGGAATTCATGATGAATACTATCTCCATAATCTTTCCCCGTGTAGGGAATCACACACATACAGTTTGTTTTCATACCTCCTACATAATGATAGCCTACAATATTACAATACAGGAGAATATTGTAGGTGAAGGCATTCAAATTCAAAGGGGCAGTCGCTTGCTGTGAGGAAGTGAGTAAGTCTGTTTTAAACCCAAGAATGTCTTTGAGCAAAGGATGGAGTTTCATACTGCAGTGTGGGGGTACGACCACTGAAACAACATGGACATGAGGCGCCAATGTAGTGATAGAAAAGTGGAAATTGTGTCCATGCTGTCGATTTTGATTCAAACACTGCATCAACGTCTTCTCCGAATAAATACCGCGTGGAATGTTGAAGCGTGTAAACATGCCTGGTTCTCCCTGTTTGCCTTGTTTGTCTTGTTTATCTTGTTTGCCTTGTTCACCCTGTTTGCCTTGCTTGACTTGTTTGCCTTGTTTGCCTTGCTCTCCTCGCGGTGAATCCGTTTTGACAGGAAGGATAGAGGACGTATAGACGGTTGAAATCGTCTCAGGATGATCCTTCAATGTCCCCACACTAAAGCTGACATCCACGGGTATTGTCTGAAGGGTATTGATAAAGTTGACGACGGAGATACCGGCTTCCCATTGATCCCCATGGACTATGGGGATGGAAGGAACCAAGCGATTTTTGAAATGATTGGCTCTATTTTCAGGAAACAAATTGGGCTGCGCATTACTCAACAAGTGAATCGTTTCCTCATGCAAGGTTGAGTGTCACTCTGTCCATAATTACCTAGTCTCCTTACGGCGGAGATGGAGTTTGAAATAGGATCGTCCTTCATGAATCGGAATAAATTCACCATCGTCACCACGCAACTGAATTTCAATCTCATCAATAGCGGATGTAAAAATGGGGTAATAATCAATATTGGACACTTCATACGACACCATTTCCCCCAATCGTTGTTTCTCTTCAATGGGATGAATTTTCAAGATTTGTTCACGTTGTCCTCCCACAATACTTTCCGCCACAATATTACAATAGACGATAATGTTGAAGGAATTGGGAGTTAGGCTGAGCGGAGAGAGTGTTGTCATCTGTGTATTGGGTCCATAATAGGATTGGGGTAGACCTATACGATAACTCAACGCTTCTCCAAAATCAATAAAGGCATGTTCCGCGGTTTTCACCGTCAAATAATGATCTTTCGAGAGAGAGAGGGATACATCCGTCCACATCTGTAAATTCACTTGGAGTTTAGAAAAGAGTCCTTCCAAGGTATAACTCCCTTCGGGAATGCGGACACGATGAAACGAGGTAGAAATGTCCAGGGTGGGGTTGATGTAACCTTGCCGAATCATGTGGTCATAGATGTGCAACGGTTTCATGGTCTTGCTATAGAGATGAAGAAAAGGGCGAGGTGTGGGATGTGTATTCACCATCACCGATTGAATATCTTGTTTTCCCACATCCACTCCCAACACCATACCATCCACTAGATAAAACATGTTTTCTTGCCAGCGTTCCATCATGGTCGTCATGAGCTGTTGCATATCCTCACTGAACCATCCAATAAAGGAAGTCAATCTATCTTTACAGACTTTCAGGGTGGATCCTTCTTGATACGCGACAGCGGGTGAATACAATGTCTTATCAGAGAGTTTATCTCCAAACAAGTAGGATTGTAAACACGTATTGGCCAACAGCTCTTTCGATTCGTAAGCATAAGGGAAATAGGATTTCTGAAACAAGCGATCCAATTCCTTCCCTTTCCATGGGAAGAGGGTGTCGAGGGTGTGGTTCCATCCTTTGGCATAATCAAAGGTATATTCCGGTAAACCATAGATGTGTAATGTCATCCCATGGGTGACATGTTTTGGACGTTGTTGATACCGACGGTAACTTGCAGAACAATGTTCCGGCGTTTCCGAGTGTATACAGGTTTGTTCATGATAGGTGAACATACCATATTCATGACTATGATTCAACATGTGTTGCCAGAGTTGTGGGGGATTGATTTTCAACCCATACCCTTCCGCGATTTTAAAGTGAAGCACGTGAAAGACACCCACTGTTGTATACGTCACCCACACCATATCAGGCAAGGGGATGGCTTGATTGAAAGCTTGCACAAACGATTGAAGGGTATAATATTTCGTGGGTAAATTGAAGCGTAATGGACTAGGGAGATGAGATAGGGTATGAAAAATCTCAAAAGAGTCGCCATGTTTGATGTTGAGAATATTGGGATGCTTCTTATCCTCGGTCTTATACTGTTGTGTCGGTTTTCCGTTTCGAAGCAAGACATGGGTCCCACTCAATGCATAGGGGACACTCTTCTTTTCAAAGAGAGCGTCCAATTCCATGGTTTGTTTCTGAAGGATAAAGGAGGGAACATGAATCGTGCTGAGGGGGATTTCCAAGATCCATTCTTCCCACACGTAGGTAGTCACTTCTTCTGTTTTGAATATCTCATAGGCTTTAGAGTGCCGGTCCATCTTGATTTCCATATCGTCCGTGCAATCGATGGTCAGTTCATAATGATAGGACATGGATGTAATGGTCCATGTCATGGGGGCAGGGAAGATGGTATTCAAATAGGTTTCCAACGAATAATAACCTGTGGGGACGATAGAACTCCATGTCTTATCACTCTCTACATTCTTGTAATAAAACGATTCAGGTCTAGACACATAAAATAACAGTTTGTTCTCCTTGATGAATTGACAAAGATCCGATGTCAACACAGTCACTTCTGCATTCACCCTATCTCGTTCACGAACGATCTCGTCAAGATTGTCAGTTCCTGCAGTGGGTTTGAATGCTTTCACCCTCCTTCTTAACGTAGCCAACCGTTCCTGTTTCACTTCAAAATCATGGAGAATAGTCCCATACATCTCCATCAAATCCACCAAACTATGATAGGCAAATATATTATACGTGTTGTAGATATGATACTTTTCCGTAGATGTGAAGGGAAGGGCATGTTGCCCCGTTTCATGCTGCATATCCGCACCACTGGCCAATACATTTTCTTTCCCATCTTTAGGATGGGAATGAACTAAATGATGAATGATGGGCCGTTTTGTACCTTGTTCCTTTTGAATCGATTGTCGAACATTTTTCAATAAGACAGTATCAAACAATCGCTTCTTGGCTCCAAATCGTTTAGAGACTAAAACACCTTCCATCTTGTGTTGACGTAGAATGCGCATCATGTTGCGGTACTTTGCATTCAGTGTGTTGATATAGGTAGGCAAGAAACGGGAGGTGACTAAATCAGGAGCATCAGCTATATGAAGGGTAGGATCGATCTTGTGTAACTGTGTATCAATCTTGTCATACAATTGATCAATACGGTTTCTGAACCATGATACATGTTTTTTCTTGGGATGTGGATACTTCGTTTCACGTTCTTTTGGGGTGAGTGGATTGAGAAACTCCACTGGGAAAATAAATTGATTTTTCATGGTGCGTGTTGGTAAAGCAATCCATTTTTTAGAGGCCAAATGTTGCATTCGGAAAAAGGTGTGTTGATACATTTTCACGGCTTTCATCAACGCTCTCAGTTTAGGAAGAAGGATGCGAAGATTATGAAACAGACCTATATGCCCTCTGGGAATAGGAGGAGCCTTTGCATTGCGTTTGAGAGAGCTCACAAAGGTATCGGTCCTCATCCACACAGCACGTGTCGTATCATCACTCAGGGGTTGTATATCCTGATAAGTCACTGGGGGAGCCATGGTAACAGTGGCTATTTTCTGCAATTCGGAGAGGATCCCATAATCCATCGCAGACAATGTATAACTGGAAGCATGCTTTACATGAAAGGACAATCTGTTGGATGAATGAAACACTAACTTCCCCACACCAAACCATTCTAATTGTTTGAATAAATTCAGCACTGAGATTTCATTTCCCAACATCCTTTCAATCCCATGTTTGGCAAAATGACAGCGGTGTAAGGGAATCACACTGAACCAATAGTCATGAGCGGGATATTTCTTTACGTCACATTCCTTTCGATGAATGGAGAGTCGTGTATGGATCCGAACGACATCCGTCAACGATAAATGATAGACACATTTGTCCAATAAGAGTGAGGCCGCCAAATGAGGGGAAAACACAAGGACGTAATGAAAGGCGGAGAATTCCTTGATTTGAAACAGGGAAAATGGGACAATGTCAATCACATAGACATCTGCTTCCTCTATGCCATTGCCTCCATAATACAAGTAGGATGGATGTGTCGTGACAGTCATCATGTTGGAAATGGTGCGGCGTGTATATAATTCCAACGCTGTGATCATGGGGACTCGTTTCACTTCCTCATCGGATTCAAAAATGGTGTGACGACGGACCACATTGGTCCCTTCCATCGTATAATAAGGCAAATAGGCCTTCAAATCTTTCGTATCCACCATTTTCCCCACGGTAATATAACAATCTTCGGGAATCGTATCCACATTATTCACATACCCAAACTCTTTCAAGCCTACTTCCCATGTTTCTCCTTTAGGAATAAAAAGTGGATTTTCCAGTCGTGTAAAGAAATGATTGGCTTTATTGTCATACAAATGGGGTTGAGTATTACTCAACAAGTACACATGTTGTTCCTCATGCAGTTCCTGCATGATTACAAATCAATAGCGGCGTACATTACCTAGAGGTTCTAAGTCTGTCACCCATGAGTTCATCGAGGCCGGATATCCTTGCCAGTGCACAAAATATTCTGGTCGTCCATTCCGACGTCGGGTCTTGAGCACTTTGTCCACTTGATAGACTTCTTCCTCCCGATGAATCACTTGTAATTCCTGAGCATAAAAGGATCCTTTGATCTCTTCTCCACTCAAGTCTTTGATCTTGTACATTTTGGTACCATGAGGGTTCTTGAGAATGTTGGAGACAATGAACTCTTCCGTCGACCAATTCGCTTCATACCCTCGTCCAAACGTTCCTTTATCACGTGAAATACGTACCCGTGCTCCCACAGGGATAGACTTTCTGGGGACTGCAACCTTTTTATAGTTTTGTCGGAGACGTTTCGCATTGTTTCGTTTCACTTCCTCGGTATTGGAGGCATTCACATCCATCGGGGTGAAACCTGTGGATGAATGGGTGCTGTGATTGTATGCATACATGACATCTGCGATATAATCCACCCAATTCTTGTCATTGGTGGCTGTAAAGATACGTTCCAATTTATTCTTGACAGTCCGGTTCAAGCGTTCGACATGAGCACATTTATAGGGACTGTAGATGGAAAACAATTCAATAGCGTGCTTGTCCAAGACGTCTTTTACCGGTCGGTTATAAAATTCACGACCTTGATCCGTTTGCAGTCGTTGCGGGGTGGGAATGGTTGCGAAAATGGCTTCTAAAACCCCCGACACTTCTTTGGCACTCTTGGTCTTGAGAGGGAATGCCCAGGCTTTGCGTGTAAAGATGTCCATGACCATGAGAATATACTTGTAGCCACGATTATGCTGTGCATACTTTTGATAATCGACAATATCCGCTTGAAATTGAATTTGCGGACCGCGTACACGATACGGGTGCAAGGGTTTAATACGATGCAATCGAGATTTGTGAAGGGTGTAGGTCGGTTGACGCATTAACCATTGTTTGACTTTTGTTTTTGAATAATGTGAAGCAGCAGCAAGTGCATTGACGCTTCCGTAGCCAGCGGGATGTTTGGGATTGTAATAAATCTTGTGCAACACCTCCTCCATCGACACAATCTGCTTGGTATTGACGTGGGGGTTGAAGATAGGCGGTATTCCCGTTGGAACAACAATTAAAGCTCGCCGTGATGGTGTACTGTGTCTCTGCGCTGTCGTCTGCGTTGCCTTGGCCGCAACAACGTCCAAAGATACGCGATAAGAATGAGGAGGCAATTGGCGCGGCTGCCGTTGCCATTACCTGAATGGTGAGCCATAGGATCCCAATTCAAGAACTCCTTTTTTACTTAAACGAGTATTGATGGATGATTTCAAGGGAGAACGCTTCGTCTTGGGAGAGGTGACAACCGAAGGTTTGACGACTTTCCCTTTCGATCGCTTGAGGACGGGTGGATCTGCGACGTGCGTGAGCGGAGGTTTTGCGGCGTGCGTGAGCGGAGGTTTTGTGGTGTGCGTGAGCGGAGGTTTTGTGGTGTGCGTGAGCGGAGGTTTTGCGGTGTGCGTGAGCAGAGGTTTTTCCATTCGCTTCCCATGATCATTGTCCAAATTGAAAAATTGGCGACGAAATTTATCGAACAAATACAACCGGGCGTTCCATGCAGCGATATCATTGGCGGAAGGACGGTGACGCACAATATCTCGTGCAATACGGTCAAGATGGGCTTGCTGAGGAGTCATCATCATGGTTCTCACCCTCTGATCTTCCGCTTGACGTTGCAACATGGTCGACATCAGTTGGGTACTGTCACCACCACCGCCCATTTGCTGTCCGCCACCGGTGTGTTCATTCATGTCAGATTTGGGAACCACCACTAATTCACTAAAGTCCATTTTCGTTTTATTGGGTCTTTTGCTTAACTTAAACACAATCATCGGTGGATTAAATAAGTTGGTGCGAAATCGGTACTCAAACGGACAATTTGTAGTGAAATCAATAAAGAGGTAGGCATAATTCCCATACTTTTGAACCAATGTCGTTAAAATATCATGCACGACGCTCATATTGCCTTTCGGGAGCATTTTCCCCATGAATTGAGCCAATTGTTGTTGATTTCTCGGATTATTGAACGCGACCAAATAATGGACATTGCCATTACGCATACGTTGTTCTTTATCACCATACAAATACTGTGTGATTTGCACTGCGAAAAACCGTTTATGATGAGATCCTCTTAAAAATAAGCCCGTCACAGTTTCATTGTTTTGAGATTCCTGTTGTAAATCATCGAGAACAATTAAATCATTTTCTTGCAATTGATCAAAATCATCTTGGGTAGGGACACCCATTTTCAAGATCACCTCTTGTAACTCTTTATGAAATGGACTTTCTATCCCATAATACCACCAGACTTTACGAATGGGCTTTTTAAATAAAGTATGACGGTTCTTGATCATATTCGCCACAAACGTGGACTTTCCCGATTTACTAGGACCCGAGACAATCATGGATGAGTCATTCTCTAAACGGAAATCCATCTTGTCAAATCATAAAAGTCAGACATATATTCCATGCATCATGTATTAAACATAACTTAAAATTGTTTCCAAAACATAGAATCATTTCCAGAATAAAGAAGAGGTGGAATAAAACGTCCACGTGTACATGTCTTAAAGAGTGAGTTTTCAAGAGCAGTCACCATTTCACTCATCAATGTCCTTTCCATGTCATGGGTAAGAGGATTCATATTGTACCGTGCAAATGCTTCCTTCAACATGTTGGGAAAGGCGCGACGATGGATTTCGTAGGCACTACGCACAATGAAATAATGTTCAATATAGTTCAACACAGACCACTTCTCATTGACACACTGTCCTGCTTTGTACCATGAGGATGACACATACCACTGACTCTCCTGTTTGTGTTCCACCATATCCTTGAACATTTCGAGGAATCGATTGATCCATTTCTCGGCTTGTATTTGATCACCGTCAAAGATATGCAGCGCGTGTGACTCTTCCCGGATGCGAATGTACACACCGAGTGCTTGCGCCTTGGCATAATCCGTCCGCATCGTCCTCCAATCCTCCTCTTCCGTGGGTTGAGCACTCCACCTCTGAGAAAGCATGTTTGTCATCTCATCCTCCTTTTGTTTCATAAGTGCAATACTGTCCTCTAATTGGGAGAGATGATCGAGATCATCATTTATAAAGTGTTTGAGTTCCTCCCAATCAATATCCTGTTTAGATTGCACCATATGTATCAGATCAAATAAACCACTGGAGGGAATGTGTGCCTTCTTTATATCGAGTGTCAGCTTTGTCTTCTTCTTCTTCTTCTTTTCCTCCACCACTGTGCTCTGACCTTCCTCCACCTGTTTGATACGGACTTGGATTTGATCCACAGTAAAACACAGTTTCAGAGTCTTTGTCTGTGGATTATAGTATATGCCTGTGGCGCGGAAGATGGTATTTGCTTGAAGGAAGGTATTCGCCTTGAGATTGGCAAGAAGATGTCCAATAGTGGCCAAACTAACCTTCTTGTTCTTTCCATTCTCCTTCATCAGGAAGATGGGCGTGTCCTGCTTCAGCTTCATAAAGACACTGTCGTAGGCCGATTTCTTGTGTACATAACCGAGACAGGAGATAAAGTTGTAGGCAGATTCGGGTTGGACTTGTTTGTAGAGGGATTGTATCGCATCTTCCAACGTCTCCAGATCGCGTGAGACGGCTTGAGAAATGGTGAAGAGGGAGGTGAGTTGATCGGAACCGTACCCACTGTTATTGTACGTTTGTGCACGCCATCCATAAAATCCCGTGGCAAACACGAGTTTTGAAATGTCTCGTCGTGATTGCCAATCCATCGCATCCATTGTCACATTCTCTCCGCGAATGGGATAATATCCAGTGTTATTCCATTTCTTGCCCAATACCAGACGTGTGATGGGCAGAGGCTCCAACTGTGGTTGTGCCTTGGTAAGATAGTTCTTCTCGGCTTTCCCATTCGTATGGAAATAGGGCTCCGTCGCTTCAACAAAGACTGGCTTCGATGTCGGTGTATCTGACGAATACGTGACTTTCACCTTCTTCGCGAGAGGAGCTTCCAACGTGTTCGTACGTTTACCCATGACTGAATGAAAATGACTGAAATGGCTCAGTTTATATAGAGTTGAGCGTGGGAAAATTTCTTCTCATTGGTTGACGCCCACGCCTACAAGTGCTCTGATTGGTGCTCCGTCAAATTCACGATGAATCATTCATTTTTGGTGGTGTACGGGGCTTGTCCCTTTTTGTAGGTCAAATTCACGAGATAACGCTTGATTTCATGGGAATTTGCTGAGTCATTTTACGATAACATCGGTCGATTTGGTGTGGAAAAGGACCTCAGAATTCTCGATAAATCACCTGATTTTACGAGGATTTGTAACAGAGTGTGTTCTTCAAAGTCACAGTGAATCGATTGATATCATGGGAAAATAACACATCAAATCCGTAGTATTTTTAACGATGTCATGGGAAAATCATCCTTTAAATCTTCGGTATATCGTTTGATTTCATAGGAATTTTACTGTGTGAACGTGACTTATTCACACTCTTCGATAAATCGTTCGATTTCATGGGAATTTCATTGTGCGGTTTGGTGGGGTTGAGTATAGGCGTTTTGGACACATCATAATTGACGACTTCCACATCGAGTAAGGGTTTTCCACTCTCTTTACGTTTTTTGATATCTTTCATCATTTTTCGACCAGATAAGAGGGTAACCAAAATGAATATGACGAGTGTAAAGAATTGTGATAGGGTTTCTTTGAATGAACCAATGAGTGAACATTTTAAATCTCCTCCGTTGGCTGTTGAAAGTGTGTTCACTATGGATTGAACATTGTCCATGATGATAGTGTTGATGACGTGGGTATGGTTTACTTAGTGTTTGGAGCCGATCGATGCATGTAAGGCTTGTTTGAAAGCTGCTGGATTATCGTGATATGCCATGGCATAGGCTTGTGCGAAGGGGATTTGTTTCTTGTTAAATTTCCGTTTTTGGCCCAAGTATTTGCGAGTTTGAGGGGGTGGTTTCACAAATTTGCGGAGAATGCCTTTGTAAGATTGAATAAACTCATGCTGTAAAGGTGTTAATTTCCCTGGATTCTCTCGCATTCTGCTCATGAGTGCTTGCATATCCTTGACATATTCCTCAGGCAATTGATCGACATGACGGTTAATTTTCTTTTTCGAGCATCCTATCCCTGAACTTAGGGATTTCAGTACATTGGTAAAGTCCTGACGTCGACTTGAACATGATTCACACTGACACGTCATTCTTGTCTATCATCCTCTATCCCACATAACTTAGTTTACATGGCGTTCACCAAATTCATGTAGCGTGCGTGGACGTCTGCATTTTGGTTGGTTAAGTGGGCAATAAACTCTTCCTTTTGAGTCAGCAAGTCACGCATGCTTTCCAATGTCTCATCCAAATAGTCTCCATTGCCATCTGTACGATTGGGTTCATGAATGTGTTGATTAAATGCATCTTCCAACACGTGCAAGATGCGTTTGCGAGCATTTAAATGACGTTCATGGAGACGAATAGAATCGTTCAACAGTTGAACAATGGCGCTGTTTTTCAAATTGTTCAGTTGAATAATGTACTCGTGGGAGTTGTCAATGACAGGTGAATTGACTGGGTAAAACATTCTTTCCTCCACGGGGTGTGCGTCCATGGGTTGTTGAGAGGTTCCTACCCCTACTGAGTGTTGTTGTTGAGGGGTTCCTACCCCCACCGAGTGTTGTTGGCGAGGTTCACTTGATTCTTGTACCTCTGGATTTCCCACTGTGTTCGACATGGCTTGGACATAACTGTTGTGATCATTGACAGGACCTGGGTAGTTATCAAATGTCACATGACTTAGTGTAGGTTGAATATTCTCTAACGATAGAGGACTCATATCAATCTCATTCGCAGCCATGGCTAACACATCGGGCGGCAATCGATTCCATTCTTCTTGTATTTGATGGACCGTATGGGTGGGATCCGGGGAGCATCCACTCTGGCTCGATCGTCAACCATACTTTTCACGACAGCTTGTAGCATAGCGTGAGCAGGATCAGGTGTTGCTAAGGCGCGATGATCCGCTGGAGAGGGTCGAATGAGTGCTTCTAGACTATCGTCTGCATCCAAATCTGTATTCATAGGTTGAGGGGGTCGCAAGGAGGTTGCACGACGTGCGGTGGGTGATAATTGACGATCTTGTCCTGTCAACGTAGAGGACACCTTCAAAGAGGGTCTCGGAACATGCTGTTGAATAATATACTTGAGTTTGCTCACATTTTCTCCCTCCATTCGCTCGTTTAAAATATGGGTATGTTGCCGCGCAAATTGTTGAGCTGTCTTCCTATCCACCGTTCCATCGAGGGTTTCCCCGCATAGACATGCATAGATGAACTCTTCACTTGCTTTGATCTCTTCTTTTGATTTATATTTTAGATGGTGTGAATTATAAATATGCCTTCTCAGACGATCTTTTTGATAAGGGCATTTACAGATAGGACATAGGGTTATTCTCAATTTTCGCAACGTCAGGGTCTCTTCACTTTCACGCGCTCCTCCCTTCATGGTTGATTTTTGTGGTGTGTTCCTGTGCATGCTTAAATACATTTGTTGGCCATTGAAACAAAATACTGAAATGAGCACAGATACGATTCAATGTCTCTTTGATATAAATAAGACTTGCTGCTGAAATCACACGTTTATGATACAGCTCTTGTACATAGGTCAAATGTTTTTCATTCATAAACTTCCATAGTGTGTCCTCATACAAAACGTCATCCTCAAAAATAGCCATGAGTAAATACACACGTCCCACGATGGAATAGCGGTCATTCAGTACCAATTGATTCAAATAGACGGTGGACGTGTCGGTAAACTCTTCTAATGTGGGGATATCATTGCCTCGGATGCGTTCATCGAACCAAAAATCAATAAGAATCTTCATCCGCGCTTGGTGCGAAGGAGTGGTCGAACTGTCTGTGGGCGTGATGTCCATCTTCCACGCGATCGTCTTTTTCGAAGATGTCTTGTCCGAATAGGGCGATGTCGTCTTTTTCGATAATAGGGTAGGAGTAACATGATCTTATTTGAGAGAGCGTGAGGATCCATAACTTAAATAGTCACTCATCGCGGTGAGTATGCGTACAATCTCTCTCAGAAGAAAAAGGAGTACCAGTAGCATGTTTTTCCAAATCTATCAACCCCAATAGCAGAATGCTTATAATATGGAAAGGCAACATGATTCATAAAACGACATTCTTTATTCATACTTAGTCTGCGTCGCTTACATATTCTTCTTCTTCTGATGTCCATCCAACAGAGAAATATTCAAAATTAAACGTTATACAATAGACACCAAGAATCTCTTTGTTATCACTGTCCATAAATTCATAGTCCCATACGTTCTTTAGTGAGGCTAAATAGTCATCCATTTCTTCGACGTCACTTTCATAATACCGTTCACTGGCACCCATCAATGGTGGAGAACCATTTCTTTTGTATTCATAAATCGTGAATGTATCCATGGAGAGTTCACATTCAGGCTTCACTTTGATCTTCTCCTTCACATAGGGAATCACTTTCTCCAACATCGCGTGCGGTTGACATGTCGTTTTCGGGTAAATAATGAGCTGATTTGGATAGGTGTACACGTGAAAGTCTTCCATCATGTATGTGTCTTGATCGTTTCTCTATTTTTACCTAGTTTTCCAATCGATAGGTGCTCCGATATAGAATGGGGCACACCCAATGCTCTGTTCTGTGCTCTGAGCATGGAATGGGGCACGTCTAATGCTCGGAGCAGGGGATGGGACATTTGCAACACTATAAAGCCAAGTCGAAAATGTTCCGCCTTCATAACACTCGTGAACATACAAGAAGATGGTTGATCTCAGCCGACTACCAAGACCAAGCACACTACCTTTATCGCCAGCCAGCCCATTACCTTCGATCAGTGATGACGATTTTCCTACGGATCTCCCATCCCACTGGGGCTCTATTCCCGATCTGGACGGACCATATTCCCTCCCGCCAACACCACCCACCATCGATGGACCGTTTCACATCCCACCAACCCCTGAACTTTCTACGTCTAGTTTCGACGATCTCGGACCACCGAGTATGAGCGATGGTCAGGTGGAGGTCTATTTGACAGATGAGAAGGAGAATACCCCACCGAATGCAGCTGGCTATCCCGAACTGGATCTTAATCGTCATCCATTTCGCCGTCCACTGACTAATTTGAGTAGTCGGTATAACGTTAGAACTGAATTGCAAAACTTGGATGAAGCGGTTGCATTTTGGGACGACGTAGACTTTGTTGACGATTGGGTGTTTTAACTTGTGTATCTTTCTTCTTCTACTTCATATTTTGATACATGTATTCAATAAACATACATGGTAAGCTATGACTATTTTATTCAAGGGTGAACTGGGTTATAGGACATATCATGATAGAAGTTAAAATGAATGTTAAAGATTGAATTTAAGATTGGAAATCGATCATAAAATTTTACACGTTAGCATTATTTTAATGTTGAAAATGATTCATACAATTGAGAGTATTCCCAAGTCAATGATTATCAAAAATAACAGGTCATTGGAATAACATTTTATTATAGAGATGCACTTTCTTGAGTTATTTCACAACATGCATTATTCTTGCACAAGGTACGATGTTCGGCATAGTCACTTAAGCTACAATAATGAACAATATAGGACTTGTGGAGTTGTCCATTGTCCACCGTGGTTGATTCATGCATCACAGTGATGGGGTCAATCTTGGTCCAGGCCCATGCAGCTTCACAGGAATCATAATTTAAATACAGTGTATGCACATAAAGTCGATAGTGTAGTTCAAAGCAATAATGAAGAAGAATCTCGACCACATCTGACAGCGCACAGTGGTACCCATACTGTACTTTGGCAGCTTGCGTTTCTGTGAGTGCTTTCCCTCGGCGTAAATGTAACAAGGCTCGACGGTACGCTTCTTTCCCTTCATACTGGGAATGATTCATCCAGTGACATCCGCGACGCATATGTTCCTTGTAACCAAGTCTATACACTTCACTATCCCGCATACATGAGGTGAAAATATTCCAATGAGAGTCAATGCGTTGAGACCATTCGGGGAGAGAAATACTATCCATGGTCACTTTTTCCAAGAGTTTTATGCTTTTCAACCAAGTTCTTTCCATCTCCGATAATCCATTCCCTACAATCAGTTCCGCGTCTCCATACTCGCGTGTCATTTCATGGACCCAGCAATTAAAACGGTGAATAATCACATTCTCTTCTGCACCACATTTCCCAATCACACGTGGGTTGAGACCATGAATAAATTGAGTCGCAAAAACATCACACCCCGGTGTCTCATGTTTGATAAAGTCATGGAAGCGCGATGTAATGGTCACATATCCAGTCGGTTTATCGTCTCTGGGCGTATAATGACACCAAATGGCAGCGACTTCCTGCATGGGATCTCCTTCCGTATCAAATACGATGAAATTGCGCACCGGCTTATTCTGCTCCACCCACCATTGTTGTACTTTAGGATGATCAAATGTAATGGTATAAGAACCTTGCATGAGCTCGCCCAAGTGCTGAATCCGACGCATCGTGAAATGAATCTCGTCTTGTGTGTCTCGACTTATATACCCGTCCCTAGGGTGGTGTACAACATGATTGGTTTAGCGATGATGACGTCTCCTTCGACGTTTTCCTCCTCCTGATATTTTATTCGCTAAAGCACTTACGCCTGCGGCACCGGCTGCACCCGCTGCTCCCAACGCTGCAGCTTTCCCTGCGGCAATAAGTGCAGGGACGAGGGGGAGTAAAAATGGGAGGATGCCTCCTCTTTGTTTACGACTCCCGCGGTAGATTCCACCCTTTTGTCTTCGACTTCCACGGTAAATACCCCCTTTCTGACGGCGGCTTCCGCGATAAATACCTCCACGTTGCATGATTACCGTGATAGGTTAGATGTCCCTACTTAGTTCTTCATTAATAGTTTCCCTAACGTCTTTAACTTTCCCAACTTGTTCCTATTTAGATCGTGTTTCAACCGTTGCCATTCTTCCTTTATCATTTGATTATTGGATTTATAACGTGGTCGCCACGCTGCTGGCAACAACGTATTGCCCAAATGACGTCGAATCAATTCACCTTTATGTCTCTGAAAAGCTTCACGCCCTCTACGATGCAGTTGAGATTTTATATACTGTTTCACATGTCTTACAGTTCCTCCTCTCTGACGTCGTTTACGGCGTGTCATGATTAATGTTTACGCTTCCCAATCATAACTTAGTCACAACAATAGGAGATTGATTACTACATTTATTCATCATCCAAATCTACATTATACGTGAACCAATTCAATTGGTTCTTAAAAACAATGGGTTTCAGAGGTCTCCCTCGTTTCTTACTAAAGTCAAATGAATATTTGCGTGGGTCCCGATTTCTATTCTCTGGTCGAAGCGAGGCTTGGGGGACACTATTCACTTCCTTGGGCGGATTCGGTTGACTCTCATATATCCGTTTCAACTTTTCGCGCTGATTTTTCCATATTTTCTTGGCCATATGCTCCTTATGCAGCGAGATAAATTGACGGACCTTCTCTTCCTCCACGTCACGGTGCAGCATCTCACCACAGACACACATATAGACAAAGTTGTCGCATGCCTCATTCGTCTTGCTCCACGACGGATTCCATCCACACACCTCCTTATGTTTTTTGCAAACATGTTCCCATAAGAAAAATGCTTGGTACATGTTATGACACCAGGGACAGCGTGCCAACTTCACTTTTGACAAGTCGTACAGATATGAATTCGTACTCTCCGGCTCCACTGGGCGATTCGGGTCCAAGGGTTCGGTGGGCATATACATGCTCAAATAGGGACATAAATGTTCATTCCATTCGTTCTCCTCCTCCTGAATCTTCTCATCACAGTACCTGCACCGACCCACACATGGATGTTTATGGTAAGCTTCCATATTATAGTCTTGTTTGCAAAGCAGGCAGGTGAACTCACTCTCCTTGTCGCCCCAATAACCTCTATCCAGTGAGCACTGATGATTGGTAGTCCACCATTTCCCACAACGATCGCAATACTCCTTCCCTATCTCCTTGCGTCCATGACGGATGCATTGTGAAAACAGTCGGAAGCGTTTATTGCAAAACTCGCACTCATAATAGGGTTGAGGGCGGGGACGGACTGTGGTTCGCCTCTTCTTTGTTGGTGGCTCCATTATATCGTGGTTCAGATCATGTATCTTACGTAAACAATGAACCAAACCCAATGTCAATCTGCATACACAAGATTCCTCCAAAATAATGACACTCCAGTTGAGAACGTAACTTCTTCTGCAACGAATCGATCAGTTCTTCCACGTCCCAATCGTCACCAATGTTCAAATAGCGATAGGACACGTCCAGTGCACCTTTGGGGAACTTTGCAGATGTTCGAATATCAAACAAGAAGCGTGGTCCATACAGTATTACATTCAGCAACTGAATACGAAGCTCTGCAATAATCTTCTCTAACGACACACTCTTCTCCTTTGTCGGAATAATATACAGTGTATTACAGTCTCGTTCCACAATAAAGTCTTTCGATGAATAAGGTGTATAGGATATCTCCTCTTTGGGATGACGTGTCGCAGCCAGAGAGCGTAACGTTGCTGTTGTCGGCATAGGATGAGAATGAATTTCTCTGACAGCGCCTTTCCTTATATACCGTGCGGTGACTCATCACACGTGCTCGGCGCCGCGTGCTCCGATTGGTGCTCAACCCCCAAGTGCGCCGATGCGTGCTCTGATGCGTGGGCGTGTGCTCTGTTTCCTGTCTTCTTCGCTACTGATGCGTGGGCGTGTGCTCTGTTTCCTGTCTTCTTCGCTACCCGTGCTCTGATGCGTGGGCGTGTGCTCTGATTCCTGTCTTCTTCGCTACTGATGCGTGGGCGTGTGCTCCGATGAAAGTGCACATGTACTTAAGTGCAAATGCTGGAAAAAGGGGCTAGAATTGGCTACTTGCGCAAATACAAGGCCAGCATTATGGCAAAAAACCAACCCCGACTTTGCGGACAAAATTGTTAGGAATGGCGACGTCTTTTAGAATAATCATCATCCATGAGCAATTACAAACCCAATTTTCTTTTATTTGACATCGCAAAACATATACTTCAAGGGTACTCGGTAATGTTAATGAAATCAATGTTAACTTATTAATAAAATGTTATCTACGCTGTCTATCATTCACCCAAACGTCATTAATTTGGAAGTCCATATACAATGAACTTCCTGCTACCATAAGACAATCACAAACTCTTAGGTCATTCAAGCATTTGTGCTTTGATCATTATTTTAAATTTGTAACGAGTTAACTTTCATAATCTTTTTCATTGTTTTGTTACCAACTGATCTTCTTATCTTGATATTTTTTGTGTGAGAGCGTTGCTCGGCCATTTTGTAAATAGGATTCTTCCTAAAATGCTCCGAGGATAAATAAAGTTCATTATTATTATTATTTGGAGCGTACAGAAGCTCGTGTTTGCTGGCGATGTGACACGGCCAGCAAAACGCTCGTGTTTGCTCCCGTTTGCTCAGGACGCTTGTCAGTCTGCCCACCGTCTCTATACGCTTCATCAGCTCGCATTCGTTCCAGACGCTTGCAGTGTGGCACCCTCAACTAGACGCTTACATCTGCTCGTGCTTGCTTTTCTCGAAGTGTGGCTGAGGCCTAACCCGAACGTTTTTGGCATCACCTTAAAAAGGTTGCTGGGTGAAGAGCAATTTTCAAATATTGCGATTGATCCCAAAGGTCTAACGGACTGTGCAATTTTAAGGGTCGGTTCACATCTATCTGCATTCTGATACAGAAGTTGATAGTCTGTATTAAAGAATGTCGGTTGTGTTTTACAAATGCCTCCGTCTTTGAATAATATCGGTTTCAAAATCCAGAACAATCAATTCGATTCACAAGACTACAAAACGTATGGATTTTGCTTCCATATTACCATTCATTTCATCTAGCATGCAGTGCATGTAGCATGTAATATATTCGATCTATCACATTTCAATACTCGCGAGGTTTTCTTGATTACCCACGAAAACGTGTAACACACTATCCAATTGCGAAAAATGCATTACATTTACGACAGACTCATCAGATTTTGAGAAATGCATGAAGTCTCAAGTGTCATGTCGCTCACTATTTCAGGGCAAATAATTCCAACTCTTATTCTGTTTTGGAGCTCTTGGTGTTTAAACATAGCGAATTTTCACAGAATGTCCGCGTCCGGCATATCTCAAAGTTCCTCGGCCAGTAATTCGCGTACTTTGTACTTTCGTCGTTCTTATCGTTTTTAAGAACATCAATACACAAGCTAAACGTGTCATCCATCTTGCCTTCAATGGATGACTTACACGTAGATCGCTGGTGTTTGTTTGACGGTGTTATCTCCTTCGAACCTTCGAGGAGCTGGAATCTTCACCGTCGTGGCCCGATAAGTTCGAGCTGTTGAGATCAACAGATGAAGTACTGAGACGCTTCTTTGGGAGATTTCACGAAGTCTTCCGTCGCACTATGAAGGAGTTGAGGAGCTTCATTTGTTTGAAGATGGGGCTACATGAATGCAGAAATCTGCATCTTCAGCTGATTGTCCGTTTGCTGTCTTCAACTAACTCTTAAGGCGCGAATATTCACCTCACAAGTGCTGAAATCGAAAGTAGTATTGTTCTGGGCTTTCTCCTCCGACAGCTGTATTTACTTCAGTCCATGTAATTCGTCATTTGTTGATGTCTTTATAATCCGGTGATTGTGTGTCATATAATATAGTTTGTGAGACTCAACTTCGATCATGAGCAATTCATCCAATTGAAGCTGCAGTTGTTTCTTCGTCATCTTGCTTCGAGTACGTGGTTTACGTTAAACCATGCTTTAAGGCCGGTTTACATCCGTCTGCATTTTCATTTCTGTATCTACAGAATTCCCTCTGTTTTACAGAAGGTGGAGTCTGGAATACAGACTAGCTCTCTGTGTTTACAGAAGGGTTCACGAGAATAACACAGAAGGCTGATTCTACTAAATACAGAATCATCTGATTGGCTAATGAGTTACATCGGAGAATGAAGCGTGCGTGTGAGTGTACTGTACGCGTGTCAAGTCTACACAACGCTAGTAGTCAACAGTGTATTTTCTGATTTCAATCACGAATTTACGATGATTAACGGCTCCGAGAAAAAAGAAACACAAAAGAACTTTGACGAATCGTTGCTGAATGAAGTACGAAATCGAAGTTGCCACTATAACATTAGAAGCAGCGATTATAAAGACAAACAATGTGAAAAGAAGATCAGCATGGGCAGAGATATCTGAGTCGATTGGGACTGAGAATGCTGAAAAGTGTCAATCTCGTTTCCAATATCTGCGAGGAGAATATAGCCGCCAGAGACGGTCATTGAAGACGAGAAGTGGACAAGAAAGAAAGTGGATAAGAACTAGAAAAACACGTATCACAGTCAAACAACCTTCAAACAACTGAAAAATACAGACCTTTATGAACAACTTATTTACTTCTGTGAAATGTAATGGATGAATCATTTCCCTTCTGTAAGTCTGTAAAACAAACACGCCAACTCTGTGTTTACAAAGCGATCCTTTGTATTGTAAATACAGACGGATGTAAACCGGCCTTGAAAGTTGAACATCGACCAACTTGTCTGTATTCAACGAAATCCCTGCTCTGTGTTCAGAGGAGGATGACTCAACCCCACAAACCCCTCTCTGTTTTACAGAATAGGTGTTCTGTAAACACTGAACGCAATCCGTATTATAGAATTGAAAATACAGAGCGATGTGAACCGGCCTTAAGCGTCAATTAAGGAAGCCTTAAGCAAATTTTATGGCAAGCATTAGAATCCCGTTCTTCATTTTACGTTTAAGTCTGCAAATCAGGCTGCGCGAGAACTCCAATAAGAAAAATAAACTGTAATATTTGCGTCTTCACTCTTAGCGATACTATTGCTGAATGTTTTAATAAATCATGAAAAATGTATCTCTTCTGCAATTCGACATGTACATGTCATCAATGAGCTTCGTATAGCAAGGACTTTTAGATTTTATAATTGTTTGTGATATTTTTCTTACATTCTTTCAAATCATTTTGAATCACGAGAAAATGCATCTCATCTGTAATTCGACATGTGAGATCAGAGTTCAAATATTTTCTGATTTTATAAGGAGTTTGTCGTAATTGCATTTCTACAATTTTACTTCCTCGGTTAGTCGTGGAATATACAGTTTAAGTTTTTGTATACACTTCCGTTTGGCCTCGGCGAAATTCAACATGAAACAAGCCCTCAAGTTGAATATAGAACCATCGGCGGTACATGCCAAAATGCTAAGACATAAAAATTCTATGGCTGATTGTACATCCAGATATTAATATAGGCCCACTCAATGTCAAGTCTATAACTGCAGGAGCCCATCCTTTTGGCTCTTCAAGCCACAAATCGAATGATGTTCATGTGAAATTTCGCATGAAACTGTAGTTGGACTTTGCGGCCTCTGATTGTGATCCCTCGGGCTTAGCCGGTCTTGGCGGCCTCGCTGACTTTGCCGCCAGTGATAGCGACCCCTCGGGCTTAGCCGCTCTTGGCTGTCCTCCCAGACTTTGCCGCCAGTGATAGCGACCCCTCGGGTTTAGCCGCTCTTGGACTTTGCCGCCGTCTAAACTTGGATGTTTGTGGTTGATTGTTGCTCGCATTTCTGTATCCTTCGTTGCGGTTGGGAGTGGTTCACCCCACCTCATCATCTGTTAATGCGTGAAGACACACGCTCATACGAAGTCTTGTTTTTTCTTAGCCGGTTCAAAACCACAAGCTATCACGGCTATGGCGGATGAGACCCGACACATGATTAGGAGTTTCGACGGAAATGGCAATGTGTCCGCATGGATCAAGAAAATCAAGTTAGTGGCGAACCCGTTAGTGGTGAGTGGTTATTACCGAACTCGAAACCTTTTTTCCGTTATACCTTGAAGACTCAGCGTTCGCGGTTTACGATCAAATGGACGACAAAGAGAAGAAAAACTCCGATAAGATCGAAGAAGCCTTGAAAAGGGCATTTGAGATTGACCGTTTCGAAGCGTTCGATCAGCTTCGGAAAAGGAAGTGGTTGGTCGGTGAACCTGTGGATGTCTATTTAACGGACTTGAAACGACTGGCGAACCTTGCGTGTGTAAAAGACGAGGAGGTAATCCGCGGTGCATTCGTTGTTGGATTGCCGCGTGACGTTTCCATGCAGATAAGAGCGACCTCCGGATTTTCGACAATGACTATCAGTGCCCTGTGCGAGCAAACACGGGCCCTGTTATCCCATCAAGTGTCTAATCCACATGACAATCGTTTCCAAATGACTGCAGCAGTTGGCATGACTGAATCACAATCCAGAGTGCGACAGGAAATGGGTTCTGTCAGGCGTGGTACAAGCAACCCTACACGGCGGTGCTATATTTGCAACGGTCCTCATCTGGCAAAGGCATGTGGTAACAGAATCGAAATGAGAACGTGCTGGAAATGTGGTGAAACTGGACATGTAGCCAGGAGCTGTACTCAACGCCCACCGGGAAACGGCGAGGGGATCCCGTCTGCGCCAGCGGTTTCCCAATGAATATTGAATCGGCGCTGCTACCATCACTCGAGGTAAGATCTGGAAGTAGGAGACTTTGGGCCTTAGTTGATTCCGGATGTTCTCAGACTGTTGTAGGTCGTAATGTAGCGAAGAATATACATATGTATAGCAATAGGTACCTTATCACTGTTGACGGTAGCCGTGTGTGTATTGTAGGGTTCAGTACTTTAGCTTTGGTTGTGGATGGGCATAGTATCACAGTTGATTGTTTGGTGATCGAGAACATTCTATCGCAGTTTGACATTTTGCTGGGTAGGGATGTTATCAGGAGGCTTGGTGGTGTTATAATAAGCAAAGATATGGAGGTTAGGTTTGGGCCTGTAGAGTTTGGAAGAAATTTCGCTTTGGATACACTGTCAGGGCACGGTTTGGTGGCTACTTGCGAAGGTTCGCATTCTAAGTTCTCAAAACTAGTGGAAATTGAAGACGTCGATTTTTCGGCGAAATTTGATGGCATGAAATGGGAGGTTAGATGGAAATGGCTTGCTGATCCCAGACTTAGGAACAAGGTCGGCAGCTATAAAATAGATAAGGACATTCAATTGGATTTCGACAACGAAATAGACGAGTGGATTTCGGAGGGCATCCTGCGGCCGATCGAGACCGCGAGTGATCAGGACGTTGGTGTGATACCGTTAATGGCTGTGAAGCAATTAAACAAAGGTAAAATACGGCCAGTGTTAGACTTTCGCGAATTAAATGGATATGTATCGTCACATACAGCCGACTCAGCCGTATGTGATGAAACTTTGAGACAATGGAGGATGCGAGGAAACAATATTGCAATGGTTGATCTCCGGAAAGCCTACTTACAAATTCACGTCGACCCGCAGTTATGGCCTTACCAGGTGGTAAAATACAAGGAAAAATTGTTTCACTTAACACGATTGGGTTTTGGTCTAAATTGCGCCCCTAAAATAATGTTTACTATATTGAAGCGTGTAATTTCATTGGACGCACAGATAAAGGAAGGAACTGATCATTATATAGATGACATAATGGTCAATGAGGACGTTGTTTCGGGTACTCGAGTAATAGAACATTTGGAAGCGTACGGTTTACACGCTAAGCCACCAGAGAAGCTGAGAGATGCTCGCGTTCTTGGTCTGCAGTTGAAGGAAGTTGGCGGTGTAGTAAAATGGGGCAGAGGAAACGAGATACCTGCACTGGAGAAAGGGTCACCAATAACTCGTAGACAGATGTTTTCCGTTTGTGGCCAACTGGTTGGGCACTATCCAATTGCCGGGTGGATAAGAGTGGCCTGCGGGTTCATGAAACGCTATAGTAATGGAAAATCATGGGATGATCAGGTGGGAAATGAGGCGGAGTCTATGTTGCAGGAAGTCCTCATGAAAGTGAGAAGTGGAGAGGATCCCGTGAGAGGTGTTTGGAAAGCAACCATTAGTTCTCAGGCGGACATACGGATTTGGTGCGATGCTAGTAGTATTGCACTAGCATGTTTAATGACGGTCGACGCCGAAACGATAGAAGATAACGCTTGGCTACGAAAGACGACGCGCTTCACATAAACGTTGCTGAGCTCGATGCTGTGTTTCGTGGAGTAAATCTGGCACTGAAATGGAGGGCTCGACATTTTACAATTATGACCGATTCAGCTACGGTGAAAAAATGGCTTGAATCTGTATTAGAAGGAGAGTTCAGGGTGAGGAGTCATGGAATGGCAGAGATGTTGGTGAATAGAAGATTATGTATAATCAAAGAGTTGTGCGCTGAATACGACTTGTGTATCAAATGCGAATTCATTCCATCTGAGAGAAATAAAACGGATTTGTTAACCAGGGTGAACAAGCAGTGGCTGGAGAGAATGAAAGCACAGACCGTGCAACCTGCGTCCACTTCCTGTGTCGCGCTAACTGAAAGGCCAAAAAATCGAGAATCGTCGATAAAGCGGCTGCATGAATGTCATCATTTCGGAGTTGATCGTACACTATATTTATTGAGACAAGCAGGAATATCAGCAACAAGGACCGAAGTAGCTGAAATCATTGGATCCTGTCATCAATGTTTGACAATAGATCCTGCGCCAGTTAGATGGATAGAAGGAACCTTGAGCGTGAAGAGAAATTGGTTGAGACTGGCGTCCGATACAACACATTCAAATAACGGATTGTATCTGACCTTAATTGACTGTGGTCCGTCCAGATTTGCGATATGGAGAAAGATAAGATCGGAGAGCGCAGAAGAAATTCTGAAAGAATTGGATCAAATATTTAGGGAAAGGGGACCGCCGGTTGAGATACTCAGTGATAATGGTGCAGCCTTTCGTTCAAATAAAATCGCTGAACTATGTCTGAAATGGAAAGTTCGACAGATATTCAGGTGCGCTTATCGCGCCAGTGGAGATGGTATCATCGAACGCCACCACCGAACGATTAAAGCTAAGTCTGTGCGGAGCAAAATATCTCCTGAGGAAGCTGTCTTCTGGTACAATGTACTCCCCAAGGAAGCATCAAATCCGAAAACAGTTCCAGCGAAACAGTTGAACAAATACAGCTGGCGTATTCCTGAAATCTCTAGTGTGGGTGAGGATAGTAGAGATTGCGATAGGTCGAGTTTTAGGGTGGGAGAGAGCGTGTTTGTGAAACCTAGAGAAGGTGGTTGTTGCACGCGTTGGACCAAGGGTAGGATAACGTCTGTAAACTCTAATGTAAGTGTCGATGTAGATGGTACGCCTCGACACGTGAGCGACATAAGGAAAGCGGTAGCCCAGTCTCCTTCTTCCTTTGTAGAGTCGAGTGTTCCGTTCATCCCGAATACATCAATCTCTGCTGCTGATACCTATGTTGAAGAGGAAACATCTACGAGCCAAAACAGTTCGACGAGTATTGAACCGTCTGAAGAAGAAGAAACCGAGGATGAAGAAGATCTGACAGTGAGAAGTAGACGCCCACCAGTGTGGTGGCGAGACTACTATTTTTGACTTAAGTTTCTGTTATTTCATTTGGACTTAAGAGTCCACGGGGGAATGTAGTTGGACTTTGCGGCTTCTGATTGTGATCCCTCGGGCTTAGCCGGTCTTGGCGGCCCTCGCTAACTTTGCCGCCAGTGATAGCGACCCCTCGGGCTTAGCCGCTCTTGGCTGTCCTCCCAGACTTTGCCGCCAGTGATAGCGACCCCTCGGGCTTAGCCACTCTTGGACTTTGCCGCCGTCTAAACTTGGATGTTTGTGGTTGATTGTTGCTCGCATTTCTGTATCCTTCGTTGCGGTTGGGAGTGGTTCACCCCACCTCATCATCTGTTAATGCATGAAGACACACGCTCATACGAAGTCTTGTTTTTGCTTAGCCGGTTCAAAACCACAGAAACAAGCTAATAGAAAGATTAAAGTATAGAAGTTCAGGGGTGGTGGAGGCTATATTACCATAATTACCATATATTACTGCCATTCACAATTAGTAGTGTTTATGCTTCGCCATCTGTTATCCATGTTAGAGTGATGCATCTTTCTTTTTGTCCGGGAAATCAGAGCAAAGTATAGCAGTTTTCCTACAAATGCGCCCGGATGTGTGATTTTCTATTAATAGTGATTCGTGGGCTACTGCACTACCGCGCATCTACAAGCAATATGTTTGCTGAGTATACATTTGTATTTAAATAAAGTTTCCAGGTCTGTACAGTGTTATCGTCACCGTCCTCAGACAAATTCTGCACAAGCGTGAATGTACTACAAGTGCTTGTTTTTACTTCTCTGCGAAATTGATGGCCATGTCATCAAACTCAACAGGCTATGGGACAGGCGAAACTACAGGCGTAATACCACAAATTACACAACGGGGAAACTCCCACCGTGTCTACGCTACGAACCCTACGTCAAGGTTCCAACGCCTATGCTTCGACGGTGTCAAATAACTGACATCTTGAAATTGAAATTCTCATCCTATCTCTACACGAAGGACCCCAAGCTCCATGCTGCAGCTCTCCCATCAACGACCACAACAGATGCAGACTCGAATAAATTAGTTTTCGCCGGACTGGTACAATACCTCGACGACAAATCTCTTCAACTCATCAAGAATGATGAACAAGACGACGTCAACAAGGCAATCAGGCTTCTACGAGGACAATACAAATCCAACGAAATGTCTCGTGTTGTGTCTCTCTATACAGACTTAACCTCGCTCCGAATGGCCGAAGAGGAAGACATCACGGACTATCTAATCCGCTCAGAAAATGCAGCCACAATTGTCATTGCCATGATTTTGAAAGGTTTACCCGCATGTTATGATACGTGTGTTGCTGTACACAGCCAAATAGAAAAGATCAGATCTTTTTCCGATCTGAAGACCAGTTTGATAACTTTTACGAAGACGAATTTTAATTTACGTAATGATTTTAGTGATTCTGTAGTGAAAACCTCGTTGTACAAACATTCTGATAGAAAGAATCCACAAGTTGTAAAGCATTCGAAATGTATGTCATGTGGCAAGAAAAGGTCAAAATATTAAGACTTGTAGATCTAGAAACAGATTGTGGTGACTTTTTGCCAAATCAAAGGTCATGTTGATTCAGTGTGCTTAAGAAAGAAAAGAAATGAAACAAATGTTAGTGCAAGTAACGATAAGACTACAGTATCTTGCATCGATGACTACAGATTTTCTGTTTTGATAGACTCAAGCTCTGTAAACTTTAACAAGTCGAATTCCTACGATGGTAACAACACAGTAATGTTTGACACTCATTATGATTACACTCATACTGCTACGGTAGATACAGTAAAGGCATATCGTGAAAGATAGAAACGCATTCATTGATTTCGATCAAAAATCACACTGAGTAGAACTCGCAGACGGAAGACGATCAAATAGTTTTCTCACAGCCAGAGGTTGATCAACTTCTCGAGCAGATCAAAGGGCTCTCAGCAGCGACTCGGAGAATTCCTGAGGCGTTTTCGCGGTGCAAGCTGTCGGTTCAAGGCCGACAAGTAAATTTCGCAATCGACAAGCGGATAATAATGCTAAAAAAGTCAAATGCACGCGCTGTGGATCGGGTACAAAGCACAACAAGGAAAATTGTCCGGAACGCGATGCTAAATGTCATAAATGTGGCATGAAAAGACACTGGCAGAAATTCTGCCACTCAAAGAAGTTCGTAAAAGCAATTCGACGCATCAGAAGTGTTAAAACTGACTTCAAAGTGAGCACTGACATACTAGGCGACGGCGTTCGTGACTCTAATGTCACTGCATTCGACGTTCACAGTGGAGCTGATATCAGCGGTAAAGCAGAATCTGAATAAAGTCTTCTTTCAACGTCGCACCTTCTCGTCGTATTAGTTTTGACGTATGCAACTACGACAGCTCAAAAATCGACGGCATCAACCGCGAATTCAGACAAGTTCTTGCACTTGGTGATGAAATATGGCTGACGTGGCTTCTGATCCTTCCGGATTCATACCAACCAATCATTGGTAAGGACGGTATTAAGGCCCTTATCTTGACCTTGAGAGGGCGGATATGACTGCCACTCCATCCACTAGGGTAGAGTCTGCCGCCATTCGCACAGTTTCAGTCACAGTAAAGCTCATCAGACCAGAACAGGCATGACCAGTTTAAGAAAAATCCCTCTTTCGTCGGATCACGGTACACTAGAATTGAACTTTTTGGTGAGATCATCTCTGATGCAAAGAAAATAAACTCTTATTCGTTTGAATTATTTTCCTCTCTGCATAACAATTGGATTAGCATTGACAATGTCTGTGTTGATAAGATTTGTCGGCCTACTCATGGCCTTCCTCCTGTTCAGATTGAAGCGCTGAAATCTAAGTTCCCTACTCTTAGCCTTGTGGATGATTTCGAATCCCACACCTCCACTCTTCCAATTGACATATTACTTGGCATGGCGTGCAATCTAGTTTCGGTATCCAAATATTTCCGAACTTCAGTCTCTGAGGACGCTTCTCGACTTTGGGATCTCGGTGTTATCAGGATCGAACCTGTGAATGCTACTTGTAGGTTACCAGCAACCATTGACCCCATTTTCAAGGATAACAGGGTTGAAGTTTCATTGCCTTGGCTAAACGATTCCAGACCATGCATGTCATTGACTCAAGCCAATCTTCGCAATCGATCGTTCCTCCGCCTTCCGTTATCGAAGAAATTGTATAACAAAACTCCACAAGAATATTCTTGAATACTCTTGAGCCGGCTTCTGAAGATTCGAGTAACTTCACTCCCACATCACTCTGTTCACTCTTCCGGCAAATTCCTCATTGTTTATGACGAGTAGTTAGTTTTGGCGGACGCGCTGGTAGTGGATGCGAACATGGATAGGAACATGATCCGAATTGCCAATCGGAACATGTTCCAAACATGTGAATAGGAACCGCGTTCCGATTGACAACCGAATTGAGTTCATACTTCATGATTCGGTACACTTATTTGTGTGTTGGGATCGGAGCGGCTTGTTCCGAAATTGAATTAGAGTATGTGAATTAGAACAGGGATGCGAATATTTATTTCGGAACTTGAACAGATAGTTGTTTGTTTTGAGACTGCTTGCTCAAATGCGACAATTGTAACCATTGTGCATATCATGTCAATCTTTATTGAATTTCATAAAAACAGATTCTACAGATCAGAAATTATATTATCAATGTTATATTATTTGCTAATCAGAATCCCATTTACAGAATTTGTAAAGTAAAAACATGAGCTTTACAATGTAAGTGTAATTAACCATAAAAAATGAAGGAAGGGTATAAGTCATGTCCCTCGGGGGAATGCATTAACTTCAAGAAGTCCTCGGCCCATTCGAGGAATGTTATATTGTTTGTGAACTCTCACACTCGTGTATAGGGCACTTCGCCGGCAGTCCTTTTCTCCTTTGGAGTGCTGTCACCAGAGCTGGAAAAATTCCACTGAAATTATTTAATTCCAATTCCAACTCCAATTCCAGTCGAAACAGTTCAATTCAATTCAAATTCCAATTCCATAACAAGATTCAATTCCGATAATTGCATGACGCGTATAGTGTCTTATGTTAATGTATCTAACGTTTGTTCGTTTCAATCTAATCCGTGTGCCCTTATCCTATCATCGTTGTTCCTGTGTGCCGTTCCCTGCGTCGTTCCTATGTGCGTTCTCATGTTCATAGTTCATATTACTTGTGTACATGTATATATGTAACCAGTCAGCCTACGCCATTTTCGTTTCGTAAAGGAGATATTCAGTATCTCGTAAAAAAAGAAGAGAAAATTAACGGTCAGCAAAGAATCAAACGCTGAGAGAGAGAGAGAGAGATGAGATGCGAATAAATCTATTAATAAATTGACAGGAGAAAGAAATTCAATGTGAGAATAACGTGATTGTTGATGAAAGAAAAAACGACGATAAAAATGATATCATGAAAACTGATTAATGGTCCATGTTAAAAAAGGAGATTAAAAATTCCGTGATAAGAACGAAATGTGGTCGGGTCGAAAGCTAACGAGCAGAGATTAAAGGAAACTCTTTCGATTTTCAAAAGAAAGTGGATTTATCGTCAAGTCCCAAAAATTTGTATAAATTAGAAACGATGAGAAATTGACACAACAACAACTATCAACAACAACACATACGATATCTTCAGTAGCTGTTAGAAGAACTCCGGACTCTCGCGGTGTAACTTAACTACAGAAGTAGCAACAACAACTGCCTGCCAGCGAACAACAACACAGCAGCGTATGCGGCAACACATCAGCGAGCGCGATATAAGATTGACGGTATAAGTGACACTGATATTTATGATATTATTTTGGAATAGGTGAGTCCGATCAAATTGAAGTGAATTCAATATTAAGAAGTGAACTGTAAGTTTAAAGTTTTTCTTTTATCGTTGAGTATCGTATCTATATAACTATAGTCTTGAAAATTAATATCGTTAATTGTTTTGATTGTAAGTTGAATAATATTTCATGTAATTGTCATTTTAATTGAATCATTAATTATTAGAATAATTTGCTGACACTGTCTATATCATGATTTGAACTGACAGGGTTGATGCCCTTTAATGCAGCGTTAATTATCCTCTTTCCAAACCAACTGTTTTCCGTGTGTACAACAATTAAGTTAATCTCCAATTTTTTTTGCTTATCCTATCAAGAACTAAATTCAACAATTGTTTTATTTTGATTAATTATCTTACTTGATAAATAGCTAAATAACAGATTGAACAAAGATGATTGTCTTTTCATGGCCTGCTTAATCGCTGAAATAACATCGTCCGGGGCTGTAGGCACATCGAAGTCACAATTAACACCCTTTATTCAACAATAGAATAAAGCTCCTCAGTCGATCTATCTCTCTCTCTCGTATCTCTGCGTGCTGTTAACACAACGGACCGAGAACTGTGATTTCAATTTTTGTACAAATAGATCTATCACAGGTCTATCGAAAAAGTGGAATTGAGGTTTATCAAGGTCAATTCCAATTCCAGTAGATTTCAATATCGTCAACTCCAATTCCAATTCCGACTTTTCCAACTCTGGCTGTCACTGTTAGAGTCTTCCAGAGCTCCACCTTGCATCCGCAACACAAATTAACTATATTTACTATAGCTGCTCCGGATGGTGTCATACATATCGCATACAATACACCATTGGAATCAGAATGAAAAGAGCTTTCGAATGATATAACAGATGTATCTATTCAATGAAACAATCCTTGTTGTATGCATGTGTATGCAACTGGAAAAAATCTAAGTTTTTCTCAAACATGACCAAGTTTTCAAGTTTTTCAAAATTTTCAAAGTTTAAGTTTGGTCACTCGAAATGACCATAGTATATAGACCTACACATGAACTTCACCTTGACCTTTGACCTTCATACACGGCGGGGGGCCTCAAAATTTCTCGGACGCTTCGCGTCCTCAAATTTTTCAGATTATAGGGCAAATAAATTTTCGAGTGCGCGACGCGCATCGGCCATGGGCTCCGGGTGCCATAGCTATTCTTTTTTACATACCTAAAACCTAACCCTAGCTGCTTTAAAATTTGGCTCGAAATTTGATTTTTCAAAATTTGGCGCGAAATTAAAATTTCGATTTTTGCACGTTTTATGATACAGTCTGGATTTAACTGCTTAAAACTTAGTGAATTTTTCAACGATATTTTAATTTAGATGATAATTCAAGTTATATCATTTTTTTAACTTTAGTAGATTTTTAAATGTTAAGAACTGCTGGGAATCCATCTCCATCTCATGCTAATTGATTTGACTTCGCGGTTCTAGCATCATTAAGACTTTGATGGCCCTTTTCTATTTCAACATTAAAATATATCAGCTGTTCAGTTTTGTTTAAATTCAAAAGTTTGTTTTTCTGCACCAATGTGATGTAATGATGTCATCCGGTCTTTGTTCATGGTTCCTTTGTTAGATTCATATATAAAGAACTTGCAGAGCTCCGTTCTTCACTCATTTTTGAATTATTCTGTGTGCATAGCAGACCTCGTTCTCCGTCTCCGTTCCATTGATTTATAACTGCAATTCTGAAGTGAGTTCTACATTCTTCTATTCACTACCTTCTATATTTTGGGAGTAGGAACATTACTAAGTTCTTATAACCAGATAGTTTAACCCTTATCAGGCCACGGAATGTGCTCTGCGTTTAACGGCCACGGTGTCACATTTTGTGACAAAATTATAAGATCGCTTCAGTTTGTTTGTATCAACCATATATTGAAGCAAAAATGATTTGCACTTCAAAAACATCACGTATGATGAATATTTGTCAATAACTATTCACTATCATGAGCTCTAGCAACTCAGCAGTAGGTCCAATACACCGATAGGCCTATAATATAGTCTCAGCCTCTCACTTTTACTTACTACAATACATTATTTTCTTCATGGCAACAAGTTTGCAAATTATTCGTGTGCAGGCGCATGGGACTTCACTCTGTTTCGAAGGTCATCTGTTGTATAACAGATACATATCTTGTATCACGTGCATCGTGATATCACTTGATATCATCACGATGCACGTGATGTTCCCATGGACATGAGTCATCAGGTAGGGTTTTTTTCGCTGTAGAAAATCCCCACGCTCATTGTTTGCGGTAGCATGTCGCGAGAAAGACGACTAACTTTTCTACAAGCTGTACGAGCTCTACATGGTGAGAATTCAGCTTCTGATATTTCCATCCTTGATAACGAGCCAGACGTCGACGAAGTCCCAATTGAGACACATGAAGACAATTATGATCATGACATACATGTAGAAGTTACAAGCGATATTGTTGACGACGATGGTGATATAGAAATATTTGAAGAGCATACTTCTGATCAGTCATCCGACGACGAAGACGTTTTACCAAGTGAACATAATATTATCGCCGCAAATGATATTGTTTATTCCGACTCACCCCCCGCTGATCGACGATGGCGAAGGAATATCGTAACTGAAAGACCGAGAAACATCGCATCAGCTCAGTCTGAATTACAGGCTTTTCTTTTTTATCTACCTGTGGAACTCATTCGTCTGATTCTTCGCCACACTAACAGAAAAGTCCATGATCTAGTACGAAGTTTGGTGCCAGCAGCACGGCGCAGTTATATGACGGGTTTCTCTTACGAAGAATTTATTGCATGCATCGGAATACTCATTCGAAGTGGTACTGACAGAGAAAATTTCTCTTCACTCGACGACATGTGGTCTGCAATCGACGGGAAACCGTTTTACAGAGCGGTAATTTCACGCAACCGTTTCAAGTTTTTTCTGCGTACAATTCGCTTTGACAATTACAGAAATCGCTCTCAGAGAATTCAGAACGATCGCCTTGCTGATGTTTCAGATATGTGGAACCTTTTTGTTTCTAACTTTCGACGTTTCTACATACCTAGCCATACATTGACTGTTGATGAACAGTTGCTTGGATATAGAGGTCGTGTCCCGGGTAGGACATACATGCCCGCCAAACCGAGAAAGTATGGATTGAAGATATTTTGGATAGCAGAGGCCGGAACGGGCTTTGCGTTGAATGCAATCATATATACTACTGGTCGTGGTCAGAATCAACCTATTCACCGGAATCTTGCCTATGATATTGTTATGGAGCTGGCTAATCCATTTTTTGGAACCAATCGCGACATAGTTACCGACAATTTTTTTACCTGGCACTTGTTGACTGTTGATCTGTTACACTCTAAATCGAAAGGGTCCATGAAGGACTGAAAAGGTCTTAAAAAAGGACTTATCATGCAATATTCAGAGACGGCTAGACCTTTTATTCAGAAGGTCTAAATGAGTATGGAGTTATTTTCGGTGTCACAGTTAGAGATACAGGTTTGTGACTAGCATTCTCACTTCAGAATTAGTAAATTAAAAAAAACTGCGCCGTAGAGTTGCTGGTTTTTCGAAAGGTCTGCAAAAGGCATACAGGACTTCTAAACATCAGCCAAAAAAGGACTGTGTGCTTACCATTAGAAATGCAAGCAATTTATATCCTTTTTGCTGTAAGGTATAGACTTGTGGGCCGAAGGTCGATTTTAATATCATCTGATTTGATTGATATCTAAATGGCAAGCTGATAAACCCATTTTGCTTTTTATTTATAGGTGAAGTGTTTACTGTTGGTCTAGGCTTGTTAGTCTGTCTGTTAGAAAAAAACGCATTTTATAGACTGTTGAGCGTTTAGTAAGATAAAAATAATATCTAAATACTTTATAGGCATAGGCTCTAGCTTTAAGTGATAAGATAACATAATATAAGATAACATGATAAGTACTACCAAATACATTCACTCGTTGCACTACAGGAATTGCAAAAAATTTGCAATACAATTGCTAATCAAAGACTCTTATGTCGTTCAATGTTTACGCTGATCATACAAAGTGCTCTGAACGGCAACGAAATTCACATAATCAGCAGAAACGTGTAAATAATGGAATTCTCTCAGCTGTCGTGCGTATCTCAACATGTGTTTCAGCTGATCGATTTTAAAATTCCAAGAATTAAAACAATTATTCCTTTATTAATTTTTCAGCAATACTTTCCAGTTCTTCTGTTGTTTGAAGGTACTTCAAGCTTTATTACTAGTTCAGCCATAGGAAATAATCAAGTATAATCATCAGGCTGTCTTGATTTCATACAAGCATTTATTTATCGCCTTATATGCAAGGTTTTATTGAAGATTTTATTTCGGGAACATTTGTGAGCAATTTAACAATATATACAACACATACTATGGACATTTATGAATCCTTAATGGAATTAATCCTAATTGGAAGTCGAATGTTCATGAACTGCATAATTATAAGCCGTGGCATAACTTCATGAGGGGACTTAAATAGTTTGGGGTTTCACCGATATGACAATAGATGGATATGACACCGTTTGATTTAATCAACATAATACAAATACTGAAATGACTTTCAGACTTCAATTGCCGGCTATAGAATTGGCTCCTGGTTTTCAGCAAAAACATCGGCTGGTTTTTTTGGACGAGGCCGAATGAAGCGGCCTATAATCAATTAGCTTGCCCAATGCATTTGCCAGATTTATGACCCAGTGACCAACGTTTATTTTTGTAATTATACATTTAATGCTTTAAATACTCGTACGTTACTCTCTATGGATTGTGGAAATATGAGGCATAGCTCAAAAGGTAAAAAGCATTGCTAAAATAAAAATGATTGTGCTAAATTGTTGTGCCAACTTCTCACACGTTCGCCTCACGATCGTTTCACATTCTTTGTACAGATAAAATGCTGATGAATAATGATGAGTGGGTTGACGGGTGTTGAAAATGTCAATGTTTTCATGACGTAATAAGTGAACGGCCCCTTACCGGGATCTCCTATTTGATCATGTATTGTGTTCTACGGTTGACATGGCCAAAGTGCTTTTCGTCTTGAAATCTGCAAAGCTCATTTTTAGTTGAAAATGTCAAGACCACAATGAAGTGGTTTAATAAGAAACTGATATACTGCATTCTATGCCAAATAATATCAAGCTGCGCAGTGTCAATTTTTTTCTAGTTGGTTTGGTTTAGGATTTGTTTATATGACATTCATTCAAAACAGCAACTAATTTCAACTAACGACCCAATACGGAATCGTGTCACACAGGAAATAGTTTCAGGAATTTAGATTCAAGATTGGGTAAATTTCAACCAAACAAATGAATTGTAGATTTCTTAAGCCCACAGGTTTATGTTTCAAATTCAACAGAATTAATTTTCATCCGACCGGTTCAAGCATATAATTAGCATTGAGTTTATGTAAATTCACAGTCCAAAACTTTCTTGCTCACTTTTAATAATTTGGAAAGAAGTGATAAATACCAGCCAATAAAAAACGTTATAGGAAATGCATTTGTATTTGCTCACCTAGACGATTATCTCAACCATTTTCTCATGTGATTTAAATCGAAACGGCTGTCGAATTTTATCTACATAATTTACATACGGCATTCACTTGAATGACACTTGTGGTTACGCTTCATCTAAGTTGCATACAAGTCATATTAAGTTGATTAATAAATTTAATTGTAATGGAACACTTGTGCTTCATATGCGGTTTTAAAGCTATTAAGATAAGCATACTAGAGAAGCACATAAGGTGTATGCATGCTAGTTACAAAGACGCATCTATCAGTATGAATAATTGTCCATTCAAAGGCTGTGAATTTTCTACGAAGTCAGGATTAAAATCTTTGTTATTGCACGTTGCTTGTCACACTGAAACAGCTAGCCAACCTTCTCCCGCTGTCTCAACGCCTCCTCCGTCACCAATGACAGAATATTCCGAAGAAACAAATGTGCAACAAGATTTTGACTCTCCCTATTCCGAATATCAGGATCTTTTGAATGCTGTAGGTTCAGGCATCATACGTGTTTACGTTTCTTCTTACACTATTCACAGAACTACCAAAGCTGCTTCTAAGGAATTGGTCCAAGCATTTGCTCAATTGATGTCAAAATTTTCAAATGGAATCATGAAGGTCGTTCACAGCCATTTGCGGTTACCAGGCGTCGATGAAAGACTATATAGGCTTTCAGTATAGCGATTTTTTTCTTCAAATGTTGAAAGATTACTTCGAGATTCTAACGTTTCTGAGTACATGAAGGAACATTATAACATGCCCAGCGTTAAACGCATATTGCTTGACTCGGATTGTCAAAATGATTGTTACAGCTACGTTTCAATCGAAGAAACGTTAAAGTTAGTTTTGAGCAATGTTTCGTTTTTCAACGCTTGTGAGTTTGATAGCAGTAGGCTTTCTAATACTACAAATATTCACAATTTTTTTGGCTCACCGTATTTCAATAATTTCATAAAACCTCTTGGTAAAATTGCTATATATCTAGGGTTGTACATAGATGACTTCGAAGTGTGTAACCCGATCGGGAAATCTAAAAAAATCAAAAACTGGTGGGGGTCTATTTTACTGTATTGAATATGAAAGCCGAGCTGTTTTCTACAACATCAAACTGCTTTTTGGCAATGACCTTCAAACGTCAATTTGTTAAATCTCATGACCTCAAAAGTTTGTTGTCGCCGCTTTTCTACCAATTGAATGAACTTTACGCGAATGATTTTTTCGTTTAACATCTCAATAAAGCTTTGCCTGTTATAGCATGTTTTATAGCAGGAGACAATCTCAACCAACATGAAGTGTCCGGATTAAGTCTATCTTTTTCATCCGGGTACATTTGCCGATTTTGTAAAGTAAAACATGTGGAATGCAGAAACATTGAGGAAAGAGAAGTCCAAGAGTTACCGCGCTTGCATGACGAATTCATTTCTATGAATGAAGGTTTAGGTTTTGTTCAAAAATCACCTATTGTTGCTGACCTTGTGTATGCTACATTACCGCATTTCACGGTGCCCGATATCATGCACGACTTGTTTTCCTGTGGCTTGAGCCACAATATCATATGCGCAGTACTAAAAGAAATGATTAAGTTAAATGAAATAAGCTTAGACTTAATCAATAAGATAGTTTCGAAAGTGTTCCCTTTCATGAACCGAAAACTGATTACCATGGATCATCTACGGAAAGGCTATCTTCCAATTGACGCAGCTAATTTGATGTTTTTCGTCACAAAATTGCCTATTTACTTGGTGCCTTACATAGATGACCCAGAAAATTCGAAGCATTGGCTATTGTTTCTTTCGCACATTTCAATCGTTAAAACTTCTTTAATGCCGAGTATCAATGACTTTCACTTGGAAGAAATGTATTTGGCTATCACTGAGCAGGACCGCCTTGTAAGGTCACATTTTATGTCATACATTAAATCAATTTGTAAATACCATTGTGTTTCAAGTCATTATCATGACTTCGCTACTTTTTACAAGTCGTTACGTGTTCTATGGTGCATGAATTTTGAATCAATACATCAAATATTTAAACATCACGTCAAAGTCATTGGAAATTATAAGAATTTATCGCACAGTGTTAGCACCTGGTATGCACAGAAACTAGCTGTAACTTACGGAAGTGATGTAGAACAGAGTATTAGTCCATCCGGTATCCGAATCTTCAATAACGAGGAATTGACCGGGGAATATTTGATTTTAGCTAGTAGATTGACTGGAATGGAGGTTGAAGACATTTTACTTGAACAGATTCTTACGGCTTCAAGTTTGACAGTCGGTAGCTACGTTTTCCGATTGGGCAGTTTTGTAATTTTGTCGCTGGAGGAAGGATTGTTTGAGCCTCAATTTGGTGTTGTGCGAGCAATATTGACATTAAACGATGATTGGTATGTATATTTCGACACAGTAGTCATTGAGTATCTTGAGTCATGCATGTGCTATGAAATTCATGGTTTTGAAAGAACTGAAGCTATGCCCGCGAACTCGATGACGTTTTTCCATCCTCCAATTTCTGAAGACATCATCAGAGGGCGCCGTTTCTTAACTTTGGAGCATTACATTGGATTCTAAGAAAATGCGCCGTTAGATGTGTCAATGTAGCCCGTGTATACATAAGATCATATTCATAATGTTATTGACAGTATGAATGAATTTTCGTGTTTCTATTATTCTGTCTCATGTTTTATCAATATAGCTACTGGAATAGATGAAACTATAACAGCAAATTTGTTTTTAATTAAATAATCATGTATATACGTCCACAATATAGGGGATGTGACTCTGACGTTTTGGACTGGCTTAGTGTTAGAAATTGCTGGGCATCTTTGAAAAAAAGGCAATAGGCAAGTGGAACAACAAAATGCGGGGTGCTTTGGGCAAAAAAGCCACCGAATTTAAAAGGACTTCCTATCATATTATATAGGGCCTATATATATAAGTCATCACAGAAAAAAAACTGCGTTCTTATACCTGCAATGAATACGCCGAAAACGCAGTTTTTTCTGTGATGACCGATAACCGATATATGCACGAGGTATATGTGTATATATTATATATTTATGTTATTGAGAGTAGTTAGGCAGCAAGTTATTATGTTTACATATGTTGTTGAATTTTTCATCGTTTTGTTTCGTGTGTAATATATAAAATGGTTATCTGTAATAGCGTTTAAGTCACTAGATCAAAACACAATATAGGAAAACTGAGAAAATATTACAAAAATGTTTCAACTTACCAAACGACGAACAATTCAACAACATATGTATACAGGGGTGGGCATAAGTTACCCGTCTTTCCATACTTCTATCTTAAAATGAAAATATTATCTTTTTAATGAATCACATGTATTGTAGCTAAAAAACTAGTTCCAAACAGGTAAGTCAAAATGGGGATTTATCATGAATGATCAAACTGTAAACCTCTGACTTCAACACATTTTTTACATCGATGGCGCATATTTCTACTAAGTTTTCTATGAATGCCGGTATTCTTATTTACAAGATGATAATAATCCGCATTTCTTCTCTTCATGTTATTTGGGCCACGCTTCCACGCCCAGTGAACCAACGCCCAGAGAAAGTCTGATCAAGAAAATCACGCACACGTTTTGCAACATGGAGTCGTGCACTCGTGCCTGATCTAGCTGGAACCACAACTGCTCACTGCTTGAGAATAGGAATGACATCTCGTTGCAATACAAACAAATATTTATCCCCAGTCAGCGTTCCGTCAAGGAAAATAGAAACGACAACTCCAATGGAAAAAGTACACCCCATACGGACACCCTAAGTTGTTTCAATCTATTTTGCAAAAAGTGCGCGTAATTTTCTTGATCAGACATTCTCTGTGCATCGGTTCGGGAGGCGTGGAAGCATGGATTAGCCACCACGCACCACGAACCTAACGCCTATGAATTTTCTTCTGGGGAGCGGCAAGGGAATACCGAGTACGTCTACAAAGAACGACTGACTGATGTGAATAATTTGAAGAGAGAATAGCGGATTATTTTGATCTTGTAAATAACAATATCGGCATTCATCGAATCTTTAGTAGAAATCTGCGTCATCGATGTAAACAGTGTGTTGAAGTTGAAGGTTTACGGTTTGATCATTATGATAAAATACCCTTTTTAGGTATTGGTACTTGCCTTCTTTGGAATTTGTTTGTTCCGCTAGTTATATTATAGTACACGTGATTTATCTGAAAAGATAATGTTTTCATTAATAGATGGTAGCCTAAGTGGGAAAAGACGGGTAACTTATGACCACCCCTGTTATACCTATGTGCGTGTGAGTGGAAACAGTGTGTTCGCGAAGCACGCGCGATCTTAGCTGTAAAACCAAGTAGCCGGCTTATTTGATCTGAAATTTCATTTGTTAGAATACACTCATGTAAGAGTTAAGTATGCAAGATTTCAACGTGATATTGACTATACAAGTACTTGAACTCAGGTGGCTTTTTTACCCTAACTATTTTTACTCAATCTGTGGAAATCTTCAAAGTTCTTCATGATTGTAAGCCTAACAAAGTTTTAAATCTTAAGCCTACATATGCCCTACAGCAATATTATCATAAATGTAAACTGCAACAGCAACTATGATAGGTTTAATTAATCATATACAACAAATTTTACCCACAGTTCGTTTGATATGCATAAATTTATGATGTAAAAGAATGACTAGGCTTTCATATACCTACCGGTATGATTTAACGAAATATTATATATAACGAAAAATATATGTAAGTAGGCCTATTGCGAAAAACACTAGTTCAAAACAAAAGATTGAAGTTCTTGCACTCAATAAATTTACTTGGGACCAAATTGTAGCAGATTTCCTACAAAATTTACATGCGTGCTATGTTTCCAGGTGAGGTAATATACTAATTATCAAAATATTACGGGTTTTTCGTGATTTGGGGGTCAAAAGTCGTCGAAAAAAATCATCTGAAAAACCGAAAACATTCAAATTGGCTGAACGCAACCAGTATAGTGGTCAATTAGAGTGTATTTGAAAAAACCAGTACAAAATTTATTGTCCATTCTCGCTAAAGTGGCTTCAGGAGACGAAACTTACATTGTATTACATTGTTATCACCACCGTCAACAACTGAACACTGGGTACGAGTTAACTCGGACTCAGTCGCTAAAGGGTTGAAAAGCATTTTTGAGTTGCATACGAGATACGTTTTCACTGATTTTCGGCAATTTCGAAATCGTTATTGGAGGTAATCCCCTTAATCGTCTAAGGAGCCCCCCTCTAGATGAACTGTTGCATGACCTAATGAAAATCAAAGATACATAGAAATTTTTACTTTTACGTGTATACATAGTAAGTCCTTTAATTGCAGATGGCGGAGTGTGGTACCGGTCCTTCAAGGGATGTCAAGTTTTGCAAAGTTAAATACGATGACAAGATGCGTTTTATCAGGGTTTCCAATTACCCTGACTTCATATCGTCCTGCATAACAAAGTTTGAAATTTCAGTTGACCAGGGCATGGTCGGAATTTTTCTGGAAGACTGCACGGCAATCGATAGCGATTCTTTCGAAATCCTATGGAGTTGTACTGATATTCTTATTTTGAGTATAGAAAGTGCTACCACAGATTCAAAAAAACCGTGGCCCGCGTGTTATTCTATAACTCAAAAAGTCATCGATATGTTCCCCGATTTATTGAACTCAAATGACGACAGTTTGAAATGTAATCGATTCAAGCGTAGTACATTTTTAAGAGCTTTGTGTAGTGACCTTCTCCAATATTCTGACGATAAACTGTATATTGAACACGCATCTACAAGATACCACCAAGTTACTGAAGGCATCTGCAGAGTCGCGCCACATCTTAAGGATCATGATGGAACCAGCAACTTTTGGCGAATACGATTAGTAAAGTTCTTCAAAAATTATAGACAAAAAGTTCGTCATGACCAATCGGGAGAAAAGAACGCGGCAGACATGTTGCCTGATAAACTGTTTCAGTATACACTAAAGTTCGGCAAGAAAAGGAAAACGTACGATATGCCTAGTCATGAGGTCGACAGTGAAAGTGAAAGTGATACTATAAAACTCGATTCTTCTTCTTGTGATGGTGAGTCTGTAACACGGCGGAGTGAAATCATTTTATCTCATGAGTCGGCAGACACTCCGTACGCGAAATTTCGCCAGAGGAAGCACCAAGCATGGGCCAATACCATATCAGTGGAAGCCGAAATCAGAGATTTTCCTCAAGCAAAGGAGCCACCGATGATCTACGTTGAAGCAAACATGATGCTCAAATTATACGCAGAAACAAAATCTGATTATTTTGATGGATTCAGTTATGATGTACAGGAAATTGAAGAAAGAATGTTGAGTATTCTTCTAGATTTACATGAATTTTTTCAGTCGACACTTAAGCGGCGGGCTAACGCTAAACCAATCCTTCAACATACCAAAGATTTGCCGACTTCTGCATTCAGGCTTCTGTGCGTCAGATTCAAAGTACCCAGCTGCCCTAGTAAGACTGGCAGCACATCGTTTGATTTTCGAGATGGCCTCCGCAGTTTTAACATTGAAAATGTTGTCTTCAATGCGAAAACGACAGAGGATTGTATTTCAATGGCGATAAGTGCCCACATCGCCTACAACCTGGTTCATCCGCCGAAATATGAAACAGTGTTTGAAGCATTGGAATTTCTGTTGGGAATTCGACGTAGAACAACTTTCCCTAGTGCACGTGCTTTTATCAATGAACTACCGAAATCATTCTCGAGCTACCTGAATCCGACAAGAAAGGACTCACAAGATGCTTAATTTCTCTTCACGCATCTATTGTGATAAACTTATGGCGTTCCTACTGGCCTGTACCAATCTGGGTAATGTAGGCCAATTTTTCGATTTGATTCCAATATTTTGTTTCTTTATAGCATATGCCTTAAAAGTAATATTAACCTATTTCTGCTTCTTATGTCCCTTTATTTTGTCATGAAAGTACCTAGCCCTCAACATGAGACTTACAGTTTATAAAAAGTTTTTATTCCTGTATAGTGTTTATTTTTCATGAAGTTAACTTTCGATCTTATCTTTCTCCTTTATGACCCCAATTTTTCGATTTGATTCCAATTTTTTGTTTCTTTATAGCATATGCCTTAAAAGTAATATTAACCTGTTATTTTACCGCATTTTAATCCCATTATGTCAAACAGGTAATTTTCAATCTGATAATATATTTTATATTCCTGTACTGTGTGAGGAATGCAGGATAATTCATTCAGTCATTCCTAAAGGGTAATTTTCGATCTTATATTTCAGTTGTTCATTTCCATACAGTGTCATGAAAGTAATTTTCAACCTGATTCTGCATTTTCCCCCGACGATTTGTCTCAAAATTATTTTTAAATCTGATTCCGCATTTTCATATCTGTACGGTGTGTCATGGTTAATTTCGACTTTATTCTACACTTAAAAATACTTCTGTTCAATATGCCATTTAGATTTTCTCTTCAGATTAGCAGCCAATTCACTTAAACACAGATGTAATTCTATACAGCCAACTGTATATGCTGCACGGGATAAAAAACGGCCTCGGCCAAAGCCAGTTTTGAAAAATATGCCTAAATAATTAATTTGAAACCGATCATCGATCACCTTCGAAAAGGAATAGTTACTTGACGGCTGATTTCTGAAAAAATAGTATGAAATAAGATGGCGTTATAACTTTTTTAAAGCTATCACAGACAATGGATAAAGGTAAAACATTGTGTATCGGGTATAGGACTCAGAGAAATGTGTTCATCAGCATCTGTTTACAGTAGGCCTACATCAACAACTTATGTCGATATGTTAACTAACAAATTACATAATTGCGCTTTCACTTTTCAGGCCTTAGTCCGTATGCAACTCTGAAAGCTGCATCTAATGCAGGAAAATAGAATTACATGTATTGATCACGATGCGTTAGATAGACGATAGTATGATAACTTAGGGAAATTTTGGCTTAGTCTCATCGTAGGCGTTGTAGAATTGTTCTACGTATACATGCAATGCAAATGATACACGAATTTAAGTTGTAATTCAAATAATAGAAATTTGTAGTAAGGGGATGGTTGGCCGTTTTTTTACCATAAACACGAACAGGCGATGTAAAACAGCGCTCAAAGTACATCGCATCACCTGCAGAAAGAAGAATGAAGATAATTCTATCATGAAACGAAAAGCGATTGAAGTTATGGAGGCAAGAAAAAAGGAAAAGTTTGCCGAATTGAACTTCTTAAAGACTCTGAAAAGGAGAAGACAGCTAGAATAGGACATGCAAACATAGAATAATCGACAGTGACTCATAATTCGCAGTGACTCATAGAATAATCTGTGCTGCAACTTACACTGCTTTACAGAATTTCAAGTCGTGAATTTTTGGTACATATTTAATAATGCGATATAGGCCTGCATAAAATTAACATAACTTGGTGGGCTTGCTACCATAATAGAAAGCTTTTATGTAATAAACAAAAGTGATTCGTTATATTGTTGGTTTTAAGAAAAAATATCTTTGAAGGTTATGATTTTTGGCTGTATCTTTTACATGTATTCGGTATAAATATGTACAATAGGCACAAACGTTTCACACTCGACTCAACAGTAGCCCCAATGATAGTAAAGCAGGTTGTGCTTGAATTGGTTAATGGACGTAGGGAGTATTACTGCCATGACGTGTGAAAGTTACATATACGCTTTCTTGCCCTGTAGGATTTTGTTTCTTTATACGTAATAACTAAATTAGATAAAGCATCAGTAACTCATAGAAACTTCTATGTGCATATAGTGTTGATACTAAAATTGATATGCTTTGCTTGAATTGATCTGATATTGATGCTGCCTATCCGTGGATTTGAGTGACTAATTTTCCTATTAAATCTGACATCTCATTGTTTAGGATACCTGATCTGATCTGTGTCTGTATATGACTTCGAGCATTAAGTTTAAGCTATCTATTTGTCAGTTACCTCGTTCTTTAACTTAATCAGATATTGGCAGAGCCGCTGGTGTCAAAGCTTTCTTTTAAACACCATCTTTGACATTATATATCAAACCTGCAGTGATACTTAAGGGCTTTCGAGCGTCCCATCCTCTTATTTCAATATTATTCAAAATGATTTAAGTTAATGATGGACATTTTCTGTCGTCGTTAGGAACTGACAATGACTATCATTTGTATTAAAATACAACGGATATTTTCCTTATGTGATCCTTTTAATTTATCTTTATGCTTTATAACTATCTATCAAACATAATGATATCTTTTCTTGACCAGATCTGTACTATTTGAGGGAATTAGCATGATGGATTTGCTTTATTTACATAACCCTCTTACATGGGATAATATGTGTTCGGTTTGACTTGTCGAGGTTGTCTATTCCAGACTTCTATGAGATCCAATCTTTCAATCGGATATTTATTTATTTACATATCTAAATCTAACCTATCTTTCTATCAAACATTTTGTTTATTTTTCATACTTGACATGAGTTTTATTTTTGTGCGGATTTCGATGAATTTTCAAAAGTTTTATTCGTTGGGTGACTGTCACAAGCACGTCTTTCTCAGTGAGACTTCAGGATCGGAGAATATACCATATAAATATTCACACTGGTTCCTTTGACTGACCATTTATGTGTAGTCTATTCATATGGACATTATTGAATAAATAATTCAGACCTGACTTGAGTCATTTACTAAATAATGTCCTTTTGAATCAGTAAATGGGCCACAAAGAGGCGCATGGCAGCGCTGAAACCCCCACCTTCGAGTGGATAATACCATCATCAGTGCTTTGCTGAGATGGGGGGACCCAATGCCAAACTGATTCTCAAGATTTGATTGTTGTTTTCAATACTCATTTATTTTTCAGTTTATCTCTGAGAGTACGAACTGTTTTGGTGATGAATCGGTGAACTGATAATCAAATTCAACCAGGTAAGGGCACAAAAACGTATTCTAATATATCTGTCTGACTTATAATTTTATCAGTTCTCTCAGCTTATAATTAAGTTGACCTTCCAGTAATAAATTTAAATCGTTACAGACCAGTGCTTTTTTAGTAATGAAAATTTTGTAAATACCATTTTGAATCATTTTACAGTAAAGTTAACGTCCTAATAAAGTATAGCGTCCTTCAAATTGATTATTTCAGGCTTGGAGTCTATGTGTGGAATCTCGTGTAATCAGAATGTTCTCGCAATTAAGTCTTGTGTAATCTCTCAAATTCTGTTGCTGCATGAATTACATTAAACATGAAGAATCTCATTTGGAATTATTAATTTCATTGAGTTACATGAGTGAACTTTCTTTCAAAGTGTACTTTCTCAAAGTTAAATTCTGGTCGCGCATGCGGGTAATCAAATATGTTGATAAACACGTGTTAGATCAGTGAGCGGTAGCGCAATCTGAGCATATTACATCAACCAGAATTCTGCGAATTTGGCAATACTGGTATGAGATCAATGAAACGGAAAGATTTGAATAGCTTTGAGATTATATGATAGTAAAATCCATTGTGCAACTTCTCATGTACAATTCTCAGTTCTATTGAGCAGTAACACTATTGGTGTAAGAGACTTGAGCAAAGTTCTACGAATTTGACAATACTGGTATGCTGTCAATAGAACGAAATCGTTTGCCGTTTTGGCTGTCCTGAGTCCTTGTTATCAGATAGGGGAGCGAATTTCATGTCTGCTTTGATGAGGGAAGTTTGTCGGTTGACAGACACGCGAAAAATCTTTACGACCGCATATAATCCTAAATGTGATGGGCTCGTTGAACGAATGTGTGGAGTTATTGTCAAAATGATTTCTCACTATGTCAGTTCTAATCAAAAAGATTGGGATGATTTCATCCCGGCGATGCTGTTTGCGTATCGGTCATCGTCTCACGCCTCAACGAAGGACAGTCCCTTCTTCCTAGTGTTCGGTCGTGACCCCCATCTTCCTTGTGATTTAGTGCTTCGAGAATTGCATGACTCTGCTAGTACCTGTGACGTCGATACTTATAAGCATCGGCTTATGCAACAACTTCAGAAAGCCTGGAATTTGGCTAGTCGTAATTCTGCCGAAGCTCAACAGCGGCAAAAGGAACAGTACGACAAAACTTGTCAAAACACCATGAGTAACCTTTCGATAGGTGATCGCGTTTATGTCTATACCCCGCAACCAAAAAAGGGTATCACAAAAAAAATTGCAAAAATTGTGGAGAGGGCCGTATCGGGTCCTCGAAGCAACAGACACAAACGCACTATTGCTGCCAGTCAATGAGCCGCGAGCCAAAAAGCAGTGGGTCAATCTTAATCGCTGCAAGATGGCCGTTGAGCCTCATACGCCTTCCTTTGCCTCGCCAGAGGATCCGCTTTTACTAACATTTGACGATGATCCTCCTCAGCAGTCCACGACGCTCCAAAATTCAACTTTGCCACTACCATCTGATACTCCCCAGCCACCCGCTCCATTGACCACCCAGCCGCAACCAGACAGTCACTCGCGCTACCCATTGCGTAATCGTCTACGCCTCACCCCTGTATAACATTAATTGTTTACTTATATGATTCCTATGAGCCCCTCTTCCTTTGCCGTACCCTCTACCCAACCAATTTCTGTCCTCTTTCAGGTCATGGACTTTACGAGTATTCCCCAGGTTACTATTCAAGGGCTCCTAATTTCCGAGCGTTCCCAGACAATACACACCGATTTCGTGGAAGCCATTGTGGCCTACGTTGTCCATGGCAACACACCGTTGCCATGGCTCGTCAAGCTAGAGCCCCATCAATTTGTGGCTGTGATGCAGCACGCAGCCGCAAATGCCCACTTGGCGGGCCATAAACTAGACAATTGGGTACAGATGACCTACCGTCTGTACCTTGTCTGCTCATCGAATGATCGTGGCCCCCTCCGACCATGGCCAGTGTCTTTTTGCTACCCCCGTAAACTCCTCTTAGTCACTCCCAAGTCCATATCTTTCCTGACATCATTCGCCCCCTTTGTCTACACTTACCCCAATTAAATGAGATTTCTTTTTGGACCTCTTCTACCTTAGACTTGCTTTTCAATGACCCCCCACCTGGAGCCAATCCCTTCTTTGTGGCAAAGGGAGTAGTGCTTATTTTCAAACCCCGTAGGCTGACGGCCGACGCCGTGCGTCGCTTCGCCACCGTGGTGGAAAGCCGCTTCCCCCGTCTGCGCTGGCTCTTCCTGTCCCCCTTCCCATTTTCCGCTTCTGTTAAACTCGCCCTTTCTGACTCTTTTATTGACTCCCACATGTTGCTGCATTTTCACCGTCTTCGTCCTTACCTCCGTTCCCTTTCATCTCCCTAATGGTTTCCCTTTCGCGTTCGTCATTTCCCCTTGTGTTTTTGTTTCCTTCGTGCTTCCGTTACGTGCATTAGTTATTTTCTTTCTCGATCTAATGTAGTTGCATTAAATACAGTTCGGGAACTCTCAGTAATTTTATGTGGTCTTCTTTTTAATTCATCACATGTATCCGATGCAGCGTATACTCGTATCCTAACTTTTAGCGTACTTATTCTCGTAATCTTGATGTACAATTGTTCCTCTTGTGCTTTAGCTGTAATTTGCCCTTTGCTCCAAAAATATCGGTCGCCAGTCGCATCTTTGTCCCTCTTCTTATGTCGTCTTCCATTCCCTTGGTTTTAGTTCCACCCCTTTCTTGATTATATATCTTTATGTGCGCAATTTCACGCCTTGTCTGAATATCATCCTAATAATGTCTACTTATTGCCATACTAAATCACCATAGGGCTTACTCGAGTGCAGCCACGTCATTGTTTTACTGCTAGTTTATTTCTGGTTATACTGTAGCTTTTATTGGTCATTTTATCCCGGTTCTTTCGCGTTTCCTTGCCATTTCAGGTTTCTCACTGCATCGAGGACGCTGCTTTTCCCGGTGGTTGCGAATGTAATCTCTCAAATTCTGTTGCTGCATGAATTACATTAAACATGAAGAATCTCATTTGGAATTATTAATTTCATTGAGTTACATGAGTGAACTTTCTTTCAAAGTGTACTTTCTCAAAGTTAAATTCTGGTCGCGCATGCGGGTAATCAAATATGTTGATAAACACGTGTTAGATCAGTGAGCGGTAGCGCAATCTGAGCATATTACATCAACCAGAATTCTGCGAATTTGGCAATACTGGTATGAGATCAATGAAACGGAAAGATTTGAATAGCTTTGAGATTATATGATAGTAAAATCCATTGTGCAACTTCTCATGTACAATTCTCAGTTCTATTGAGCAGTAACACTATTGGTGTAAGAGACTTGAGCAAAGTTCTACGAATTTGACAATACTGGTATGCTGTCAATAGAACGAAATGGTTTGAATAATTTTGGGAGTGCAAGATAATCGATGCCCCACGTTTAATTCTCTCAGCTCTATTGTTATCTCGAATGGAGTAATAAGACTGCCCGCTCAATTTTCTCTCTCAAGAGAAGCAGTCTCAGCAATTCTACGATTACACGGGAAAACTTTTGTCTCTGTATCGACCACACAGTTGATCTGTGAAGATCCGAGGTGTGGAGGCTATCGCGGCAAATTACAATTGGATGCCTCGGACAAATATAAGGCTGTGCACAAACGATTTGATCAGACGATAATTAGACCACGACGATCTCTCTTTCCTCATCATCCTCTTTCGACGACAAAGGCGACTTGGCTCTTGACCGATTCTTCGACAACGGACGCTGCCCCTCTCCAAAGACATAAGTTCAGACGGTGTCATTTTATTCTTTATTATTCTAATATATTCTAGTTTGAGTTAGTTGTTAAAAGCCATACTTTTTCTGAGGTGTTGAATAAAATTAAATGGTACTGTGTCTTTTTGCTCTTCAATCAACATTGGAAATTTTAATGGTCTAATTTACATTTAAGTAAATAATATAACTTGATTCAGTGAAATATTGAGCTTGAGCCTCTCTGAAAAGGAAGAGCTATCTCTCCTCTAGGCCTTTAATTAAATGTCAGTGATTTGTAAATGAACCCTAAGTAATTAGTTAGTAAGCTATTTGAGCTACACAAAAAAAAACTAATTACACTTGTATCAATCGCATTTGAATAAACAGGAGAGCTCAAGATCAGCGAATTAGACTCTTCATCAGCTAGTGTCAGTTGCCGCTAAAAGTGAGTCAGTGATTTGATGTCATCGTAAGTCGTCGCTGCCCAAGAATTTCACGGTTTTTGCGGCTAAGTGACATGCTGCTTGACTTTGAATGTTGCGTGGCAGTTGATAGTGAATCAACAAATTTTGCATCATTCGATTCATTACATTAATCAGGTAAAAGCTCTAGTTGCATTACTCATAAATAGGGAAAAGCAAATATGCTTTAAGCATATAAAAGCATATAAATGCATATTTCAGCTATTTTTCGAATAAAAGCATATTTCACCACAATACGGGAATGAGAGCATATTTGCTTATATTTGCAATCATTTTTATAAAAAATGACTTCGTTTTAGTCGCTGTTGCTTATTTATCACTATACAGCTAGAATATTCCATGAATACTGACTCAAATTTCCAAGAAAACAGATGCCAATCAAATGATTGTGGTTCTCATCTGCAGTCACACAGCGAGCAATTGTGAGAGAGATGGGCGCACGCGTTGCCTGCTGCAATTCTGCGGCATACAACAGAGCCAACCAGCAGAGGCCAACGCGCGCGCGCACACACACACACACACGCATAGGGCTTAGAATGAAGGTTCGCATACTTTTTCTCAGTCGATTGTCAAAATACGTAACGAGAGACACGCGATGCCAAAAGTAAAGACAATTTGTTCTGTTAGACTGCGAGGTCTTGTGAGGGAACTTGGCGAAAGTGTTTTTTCTACCGATGGTGAAGTGTTGCGTTGAAAGGCATGTGACAAGAATATATGTGGTGACAAAAGAAGCCAGGTACTGCAACATTTGGAAACACAGCAGCATATCAAGCTGAAGTCTAAGCAAAAAAGCACTTCAACACCACTCATCAGAACGACGTCTTCCTTACAAAGCTCAAAAAGGCAGGACAACTTCACCAATGAGCTGGTGGGCGCATTTATCTCTGCAGACATTCCTTTATTCAAGCTGCAAACCCGACTCTGCGTTCCTTCTTGGTCAAATACAACACCTTTAACATCTCAAGTGAGAGATCGTGTCGTCATGAAGTGAGCAACTTGTATGATTCCACAATAACTACCATTCGTGATTTAGTTTGGGATAGTTCAATATACATTATTGATGATGAAAGTAGTGATTGCCTGAACCGATGCATTTGCAACATTCTTATCGTTGTGCTTACAACAGAGTCGTCCCAGCCCCCATATTTGATTCACTCTGCCATTCTCGACATCACCAACAGCACAACCCAACCGTAGCGCAAACTATCCACAACGCATTTCAAATACTTTGGTCTGGAGAGTTTCATTATGACAGGGTACTTCTACTTGTTAGTGATGCGGCCGCCTGAAGAAAATGGGCTCCTCGCTGAAGTGCCTTTACCCTAAATTAATTCACGTCAAATGTTCAGCCCATGCCCTACATCGAGTTTCTGAAGTAATGCGACAGCAATATCCTTTAGTCAACCGTGTCATTGCATGTGGCAAGCAATTATTTTCTAAAGCACCACTTAGTCGTGAAAGCTTCCTCTCGACAACATCATTGACACTGCCTCCAAAAGCTGTGGTAACACGCTGGTGCACGTGGCTGAAAGCTGCATTTTACTATAACGAACACTGGGAAACCATAGCAAATTTTGTGATGGAACTCAAGGAAGATACTTCAGCTGTCAAGGAGTTGCAGGCTATTATACGAAACACTGGTGATGTGGCTCCACAACTGCTACAAATTGCTGCCCACTTTCGTATATTGCCAGACACTATTGAAACATTGGAGAGTCGTGGTCTGACACTGGATCAGTATTTTGCCATCATGGATAGATTGCAGAGCCACTTGCAGACATCTGGACAGCCAGCAATTGCAGCAGTGGAAAACTGCAATTCGTTCTGGATGGAAATCCAGGCTGGAGTGAAATAAAAGTGATCCGTGATGCAATCTTTGGATCTTCTTCTCTAAAATGGAAAGAAGAGCATACTTTGAACGATGTTTGCAAGTACAAATATGCGCCAATGACAGGCGTGGAAGTTGAGAGGAGCTTCAGTGAATTCAAGTCATTCTTCAGAAGCAATCGCTGCAACTTTACTGATGAAAATTTGATGAAGCACTTTGCAATTTCTTACAACTCTAAACGACTTTCTAACTAACTGTGTATTCCTGTTCTGTCATGAAATCAATTGAAGTACCTTGGATTCTATAATTTTGTTGCACAATTCATGCACCAAAAGTTTGTTTAATTCAATTCATGATTTAATTTATTATCGAGATTTTCTGACATTGATTTTATATTTGAGATTATCCATGCTGACAAGATGTATTAAAGCCAGAGTAATGGCGCTTAAAAATAAATATTTTGAAAGAGAATATAAAAGCATATTTCACACTTTTTAGGAATATGCCTTTAAAACTTAAGAGCATATTTGGGGGGACTTTTAAGAGCATATTTGCCTTTCCCTACTCATAAATGCCTTTCATTCTCCATTGAAGACCCTTTGAAAAGGTCTATTTGTACCAGGTATCTAGACCTTTAATGACTCCATGAAGACCCTGTAAAAGGGTCTAAGCGTATCTACCGGAGTACCATACATAGACCTTTTCGGGACCTTAAGGTTCACGGACAAGATATACTTTCTCAACCCTGATTTTTATGCTTGGAGACCTTTTCTGAACGACATAAGACCTTTTTGATTTACAGTGTACGAAATTCGCTCACTTTGTTGGGCACTATACGCGAACACAGAAAGGAAATTCCAGCAATATTGCGAGAAAATCGTGAAGCTCATGCGAGCAAGTTTTTATACGATCACGAGAACAAAATGTGGTGTTGCCCTCTACGAGTTCTATATTACAAGTATGCATTTACGTGATTTGTGTTTTCCGCGTTGACTTCACGTCTACCGCGATACATTTTGTTTAAGCGATTGTGTAATGTGAACACATTTGAATTGACGAATATACACTTTTGATTAACGTCACGCACGAGTCGTTTTTACTTATCGCTCTAGTGTCATACGCAACATTAATGGTGGCAGCGATGAACTAACGGACTTCTACGCCTCTACAACTTCTCCACTACTGCTTTCGTCGCTACAGACACTGTGATTCATCCTACGGCGTTCTTACTTCGCGCCTTGACGACATGGCTGGTATACGACAGCCACAGTTTCCTGCAAATCCTAAAGGTGATGACTGGCGCTTCTTCCTACGCCAGTTTAACAACTACTGCACCGTCAGCGGTGTCGCCGAAGCTGACAAGTGCCCGGTTCTGGAAATGTGTCTTGGGCGAGATGGATGTGATATCCTTGACGGGCTGCCGGAGCCGAAATTCGCTGAGATCGTGAAACGCATGGACGAATACTTCAAAGTCAATTCATCAATCTTAATTCGTCGTCCCGAGTTTCTGCGTGCTTCGCAAAACCCTGGTGAGACTGTTGTTGAGTATGCTTGTAGATTACGTAGGCTAGTAAATTCCTGTGACCTCACAAGTGATAAGGCTAGTTTGCTACGAGATGTATTTGTCATAGGACTGTCCGATCCCAGGTTAGGGGAGAGACTTTTGGCTGAAGACCCTACTTCTCTTGATTTTGAAGCGGCGTTACGCAAAGCTGAGGCATGGGAGAATGCAGGACGGATAGGTCTAGGCTGAGCACGTCCGAGGCTAGTACTGTAAGCCACGTCGCTACACGACAGCGACCTATGCCTGGTCGTTCAAGCCGTACAAACAAACCGACTTGCTCCAGTGGTAGTGCGCATGGAGGTCAGAGAGATTCTGCCAGCAAAGACAGGAAGTCATGCTATCGCTGTGGCTCAGATAAGCATTTGGCTAATTCTAGCGAGTGCCCAGCAGTGAATCGCAAATGTAACGCGTGTGGTAAAATTGGACACTTCGCTGCGTTCTGTCGGTCAAAGGCCAAACCTACTGAGAAAATTTCATACGTTGATACTGACCGTGTACAGGTGAGTCGGGCTGTTGATTGGCCAACTACAGACTGTGTGGACGACAGAGCTATGGAGGATCAAATCTACTGCGTACAAGTAGGCCAGGTTGAACCATGTGAATGTGACAAATCGAAACACGTCTTTAGTGTTGAGCCTGACAAGTCCAAACTTTCTTCGTGGCATCAAGCTGAATGGCGTTTCGACAACCGGATTGATTGACACAGGTGCCTTCGCTAACTTGATAGGTTCAGAGACGCTCCAAAAATTGAATCTCGAGCTGGAGACCAGCACAGCTAATCTCAGCACATGGGGTCAAAAGTCACTACACTGTATTGGCAAAACTACTTTGCTAGTTCAATATGGGGACAAGCAGATACATGCAAACTTCCACGTTTGTTCTGAAAATGGCCCAGTCCTAATGAGCTACGATTTATGCGTTCGTCTGGGAATCGTGCGGGAGGAGGGTGATGAAATCATCATGACTGCTTCAATATTTACGGGACCAAGCTCTGTATCGAAGGAGAAGGCATGTCGTATTTACCTGAAGGAAGATGCGGTTCCAAAGTCCTTTCCCTCCCGTAGGCTCCCCGTCGCCCTACATGACAAGGTGAAGTCGAAACTGGACACCATGGTACGGGATGGGGTGATCGAACCCGTTACTGAGCCCTCCGAGTGGTGCAGTCCTATCGTGGTCGCGTATGTTAACATTCTGATCTAATCTATGACTCTTTACAATGATATAATTTCATCCCTATTTAGTTTATACAGTTAGTAACATTCTACTCTTTATTTATGTACAAGCAACATTTTGACCTGTGGTAATGGTTCATTATTCATGTACATTGTTTCTTTTGTTTACGATATTTTGTATAGATTTTCCTTGTGATCGAACTGAACTGATTTAACGAATTCAACCTGTACTGTGTCAGTTTTCATTACAAACATTGTTGCACTGACTGAACGTGACTGGCGTTTTGACTTACAATTATACGGCTCGCATGATGTCGAAAGGTTCCATCTCAAGAGCGTACAAGAAGTCAAGCGACATAAGATTGTGTGTTGACTTCAGGTACATAAATCAATCGATCCAACGACCCGAAATTCAGATGCCCACCATAGAGGAGATTTCGTCCAGGATAGGACCGGCCAAGTTCTTCTGTAAGCTGGATTGTGCCGACGGTTTCTGGCAGATACCGGTCCATGACAATTCGAAGAGACTCCTGACCTTTGCAACTCCATTTGGTCGATATCAGTTCAACCAATTGCCGTTCGGACTGTCAGCTAGCCCTGACATATTCCAGAAGTTTATGCAGGATCTCATCGCCGATGTACCTAATTGCGTCTGCTTCATGGATGATGTTCTCACGTTTGCGAATACGTACGAGGAATCACAGCAGATATTGGCGGAGGTATTACGTCGTTGTCAGGAAAATGGAGTCCGACTGAATAAAGAAAAGTGCGAATTTCACAGACGAGAAGTTGAATTTCTGGGGTACTCCTGGTCCGAAGACGGTCAGCGTATAGTCACTATATGGATCAGTCATTTCCTTTTCGACGTCTGATGAGGCATGGTGTTCTTCGTGAATGTATATTTTGATGTTGTTTCTTGCCTAGATTAGCCGAGATTGGTTATCAGATAGGCCTAGCTTTCGGATGATGGATGGATGCTTTTGGATGAGTGATGTTGGATTTGGTTGAGAAACCCGGATAACTGAACGTGAAATTTTCTAAACTGTTTATGCCCATGATTACTGAACTGAAAGTTTCTGCTCTGCTCTTGATTTTCATGTATACAGTTTTCTACTATTTTTCTAAAAAGAGGGAAGATGTGGTGTTGCCCTCTACGAGTTCTATATTACAAGTATGCATTTACGTGATTTGTGTTTTCCGCGTTGACTTCACGTCTACCGCAATATATTTTGTTTAATCGATTGTGTAATGTGAACACATTTGAATTGACGAAATACACTTCTGATTAACGTCACGCACGATTCGTTTTTACTTATCGCTCTAGTGTCATACGCAGCAGGTATGTAGACCTTTAATGACTCCATGAAGACCCTGTAAAAGGGTCTAAGCGTATCTACCGGAATACCATACATAGACCTTTTCGGGACCTTAAGGTTCACGGACAAGGTATACTTTCTCAACCCTGATTTTTATGCTTGGAGACCTTTTTTCTGACCGACATAAGACCTTTTTGATTTACAGTGTACGAAAGTCGCTCACTTTGTTGGGCACTATACGCGAACACAGAAAGGAAATTCCAGCAATATTGCGAGAAAATCGTGAAGCTCATGCGAGCAAGTTTTTATACGATCAAATAAATAACGTCACAAAATAACGATTGTCTCTTACGCACCACGCAGGAATCGTCAAGTTCTTCTAAGTTCGTCGCATGGACGGGGAATAATTTCCTCTGATGATCCCGCCAATCGCCCTGAAATGATACTGGATTACAATGTCGGCAAGGGCGGTGTCGACCAACTCGATGAAAATTTGGAAGAATTTTCTTGTCTACGAAAGACGGTGAGATGGCCCTTACTCGTATTCTTCAACATGGTCGATGTATCTTGCAACAATTCTTTCCTGCACATGAAAAGAGACGGCTACTTGAAATCGAAGGTGTTCATGAGAAATCTGTCGATTCAGTTCGTAGAGAATTTTGCAAAATCTCGACATGAAATAAACCGATCTTTTTCCAGGTCGATCACAGCAGCGGCAGAACTGTTCGGCTTCTTACCTGATAGGCCTACACCTGTCAGACATAATCAGAGATCAACTGGCCGATGCCTAACTTGCTCAACAGTGTCTCGAGCTCGATGTGATAGCTGCAGAAATTTTATCTGCCCCAGGCACAAAGTGAAAACAAGCAGCTGCCTTTGCTTGCGTTGCTCACATTGACATTTTCTATTTGATTTGGCAGGCTGTGGGCCTATACATGTTTGAGTTGCTTATTTCAATCAGTTGACTAACTGATAATTTATGTACATGTAGTTCAATAACAAGATATCATTTTCATAAAAGTTGTTTTGTACAATCCAAATTAAAGTAGCCAATAGCATAGTATCGTAGTCTAGTATAGCCTATACTGCATAGTAGGCCTACAGGTACTACATTGTTTATCAACGACCCCCACTACCTTTGATATAGCAATGTTGTCCAACAAATAGATCTAGTTGTTGTGTATAATCCAAATAGTAGTCTACACTGTATAGCAATATGATGATACCGGTCCCAACCACTCCAAATACCTTTGATATAGCAACATTCTCTAGCAAACAGATTGTCACATTTTGTGACACCTTGGCCGACAAGTACAAACCCAGTGGAAAAAATCTAGCATTATGCTTGCATTTTCAGAGCATATGTCACAAAATTAGCATTTTTCTTATTTCCGGTATAAATAGGTAGCTCAAGCTTAAACAAGTTCTACGTCAAGAGCATTTTTGTTTTAGTTACTTATATCCTGCTTGAAGTTGATTACCAACTAAAGAATATTCTGAGAATTTTTCAAGCATGTAGATGCCGCGACATTCTCATGGCAAAATGTTAGCATTTTATCATTTATGGGCATACATTGAGCGTCACGATAACTTTGAGGCCAGAATTGTCCTTGCATTATTCAATTGTCACACAATGAAGGCATATCTGTCAACTTTCTCATCAAATCATGACAATGCCATCTCCAGGTCTTCAGAAATCTTTTGTTTTTGGTTGATTTGGCGATCAGAATATTCTAACATTCAATATATAACATCGCGTTTCATTAACCCATATTATCCCGCTGTCAGTTTAAACTGACACTTATTGTTTTGGCTCTAACATGTATATCATAATATTTTTTTCTCCAATTAAGGCTCAAAGTGCTTTCTTACTATGTGAATTTTAATGTGGTAAGTGTCGTTTCAATTATTTTTTTGTTTAAGTCACTTTTATTTTCAAAAGTTGTCACTGAGTTTCGATTTTCAGAAAAATTTCAACATGGCGGCAAGATCGCGTAGAAAGTAAGTGAAAATGAACATTTTGCTGGAGTTTTTAAGCATAATCCTGAAGATTGGAATGCAGTCGTACATTTCATTTGATTCAAATAGCAGATACTTGTTTTTATGTTATTTTCTCATAAGAAATGTGCCCGTCAGTTTAAACTGACAGCGGGCGTTAGGGGTATGTTTTTTATCGTGATTTCCATCTCATACGCCAATGAGAAGTTACTCGCGTCCAAACGTTTCCTAGACATTTATATAGAGATAATTTATGTTAGATAAAATACAATCAACTTTCGGTAATAGTGCATTTTAGCGTCGGAAAAAATATTTTAAAAAATCGTTCCAAATTGTTAATTGTATTAAGGCAAAATAAAAAAGGGTTAAAAAAGCATTATAAAACATAATAGTCGCGAATGGTGTTAATTAAATGGCCAAACGTATTGTCTTTGAATTTGTTTCTCCAGATGAATTTATTTCCATTTTATGTAAAAACGTTTCAGTTAATTAGATTACAATTCTTTATTCAAAAAAAAAGTTTCTTCCGAGATTCGATCTCTCTTCTTACTTGTCGCAGTCTGCCGCTCTATCAGTACGCCCACTGATAAATGCAATCAATAAGCAGTGCAAATCGAATTTTATTACTGAGCAGCATATTAGCATTGATGAATCAATGGTCCCCTACCATGGCAGACACGGGGCCAAACAATATCTGCATGGCAAACCAATCAAGTTTGGATATAAGGTGTGGGTTGCAATGTGGGTGGGACAATTTTTTTACCTCGCCTAAGCTTTTGAACCATCTTCAAGGTATGGGCATTGCAGCAACGGGTACGCTCAGAGCCAATAGAGACGGAAAGGCACCTTTGAAAGCTATAAAGGAAATGGAAAAGCAACCCAGAGGAACCTACGATTCTGTGGTTGACAAGACATCGAACGTGTGTCTGACAAGATGGAAGGACAACAAAGTGGTGACCGTTGCCTCCACGTTTACAGGCTCAAATCCCGTTGGAAGCACAAGACGATTTGTACGAGCAGCACGTGAGCGGAAAAACATTCCCATACCAAAGTCCGTCCAAACATACAATAAAATGATGGGGGGTGTCGATCGTTTTGATCAAAATGTGGCCTACTACATGATAAACATCCGCTCAAAAAAGTGGTGGTGGCCCATATTTCGATTTCTGCTGGATTTGGCAATGCAAAATGCCTACCAACTGTATCGCCTCCAGTCCGATGTCGAGCAGTTGGACTTGCTGTCCTTTCGGTGGTCAGTGGTCGTCACATACTTAAGAAAGTAAGATTCCTTGAATGAATGATACAAAGAGTCTTCAAATGTAAATACGCTTGTTATTCCTTTGCAGATACACAGCTGACTGTCACTCTCGGCGGCAAAGAATCAACCAACCAGCCGACAAACGCGTGGGCAAGGACATTCGCTACGACGGAGAAAATCACTGGCCTGCAATCGGCAAGCAGGGGCGATGTGCAGTGAAGGAGTGCCCAGGCACCTCACTTTACTACTGCGAAAAGTGCAAGGTCTCCCTGCATCCCCAATGCTTCAAACCATTTCACACGTAAAAAGTTCAGTGTCATAAACTCAATAAAGTAGTTTTTGTTTTCTGATTTTTTTATTACATGCAATTGTTATAATGATTAAAAAATAAATCGTAACTTTATAATTACACATGGACTTGTTCGAATATGTTTCCTATGCCTATTCAATAGATAATCTACGAAATATGCGGCGAATGTGCAAGGTGTCAGTTTAAACTGACAGCGGGCACATGGGGGCATTTCCATATCGTAAGAGCCCGCTGTCAGTTTAAACTGACAGCGTGAAAAAAGTGTCTGAAACAGTGAAAAACAAAATTTCCCCCAAAATAACTACAGAATAGGTGTTATGAGCACTAAAGCAATCACGCATATCATTTTCGCAAAAAAACTCGTACTTGGGATAATATGGGTTAAAAGAAGAATGCTCGTATAGTCACATCTCAAAATACTTCTGAAACAATGCTTCGCAATTCATGGAAAGAAGGCATATGATTGCTGTGACGGCTTCAGACAAATTTTAAATCGCAGTGTCTGAAGTTATAGCAAACCGCAGTGGAAGTAGGCTAAATAATACTTGCATTCAAACTGCAAGAGAAAGCTGATTTTCACACAAAAATTATACGGCATAGATTTTAGGCGATGCTAAAAGAGCGACTTCTATTTATCTTCAAGCCCTCTTTAAGACACCTATATCAGGATCAATTTGCAAGAAAAACTAAAGACTTGACACCAAACATAGCACAAAATAGAAATAGTAACTTACTGAATAAAATTCTTGACGATGCTCAGTGTCTCTGTTGAAGACATGCATGGATTGATTATTCACATACATAACTGCAATGAAATATGCATGAAACTAGCAGAGACAAGGTATTACACTCTCCAACAATTGAGGTTTGTTATTAGTGTTTCCAAGGTATCACGTGTTCAAGGTATCTTGCGAGAATCAACTGTAGCACACTCCTATTCTATGGAGTTTATTATTCACTGTGCAGTCATGTTTTGTAGTTACATTTTTGCTAATGTGTTAGTGTGTCAGCAATTAGACATATGTTTAAAATTGCATAGAAAAATCAATATTCAATTTTCTTCTGACTAAATTCGTTACTCTTCTGACCAATGTGACGACCACGTGCTCTCAATGATCTAGAGGAGGAGAACTGGAAAAATGTGTGTCAGTCAACAGAGAAATTATGTTGTCCTGCACAATGATATTTGATTAAATATTTTACATTTAGAGTGATTAACTTGACGTATTTGTTGAGCTCTGTCACACAATTGCTGCTTCAGCTGGTGAAACGAAAAAAATAGTTACATTGCACTATAATGCTGATTGTCTGGTGTCCATGAGGTCATCAATCTCGTTGTGCACACATGAAATGCGCAATTGTTTGCTGTAAACATCCTCAAAATAATTGTGTGGTCCGTTAAAAATTGAAGCAGTGTACATACATGTTGCTTCTAGCAAAAATGTACTTCTGGTCGCTCAAATAAAACTGTCCGAAATCATATTTTTCATTATTCAGTGTGATGCGATGAAGTTGTACTTTGTTGAGAAACAAAAACATGACACCAACCAATGGCTTTTGTAGTACTCCACAATACTTATTGCAAATCAGTGCAACATCAAAATTGCATCATATATTCAGCAATGATGATCTGATGGTACATGTATTAATTTCCATAATCAGCTGCTGCACTGAATCCTGGGACGGATGGACAGTTGTTTGAATCATTACAAAAAATAAATTCTCTGCCAAATTTGCCATGATACTTGCGTCCTTGGAATGATGCTTGCCAATACATTGAACTTTTCTATAAAATCTACTTATTTCTATTGGATGATGAAATTTATACTATATCGAAATTTTGAAAGCGCTCGGGCAGTATGAAAAAGCCTGTGACAGATTCCTAAGATAGATAATTGCTGTGAGAAAATTCTAATTGCGTTTAAGCATTTTTTTGAAGACATTCTAGTTCATGTTAGCAGTTTATGATGTTGATTGAAAAATACTGGATGATAATTGGATGATATTTAACCCTCTAAAGACGGACAGGGCCTTTCAGGCCCTATTTTATTTTCAAACTTGGATATCTCAAAAACTATTTGAGATATATCGATGAAACTTCGTGACATCTTCAAGTTCTTTATTGGCTTCCATTGCATATCATTGTTTTGATATTTGCAATAATTTCATCGATGCTACTTTCGTTTTAAAAAAAAAAAACTTGCGTTAAAGACGAACAGGGCCTCAGAGGCCCTGTCTCATTTTTCGCTAAAATTAATGCTATATTCTTATCAATTAATATACTTTGATGTAGCTGATATAATAGTGAGCATTTAGCGTTTCAATGCAATCCATTATTAGGCAAAGTATTTTATTTGAACTGCATGGGAGCAACTGTTTATTATCTCGAAAGTTAGGCCTATAGGCATACGCTGGCTAGATTGATGTATTCACCTATTCCTTTTTCCATATCGATGATAACTTGATACACGAGACATTTCTACGCGGAAAAGCCGGTGTGGAGGAGACAATAAGCAAGTTTCCGATTGGTTCCTGGTCATCACTCGCGTCACTATCATGTGACTGCAGCAAGTTCTCACGGACATGCGAGCATTTTCCTTGTCGAGTTTAGTTAGACAATATGCATCGGAGTCAACGGCAAGCTGCGGCAACTGCTTACAGAGCAATTTGGAACATTTCGACTACTGGTTTGGATTCCGACGGAAATGTATCATCGAATGATGATTATGACGACGACGAAGACGATGCCGTTCTTTCTGACATCGATTCCAACAGCGATCCCCATGAGAATGGGCCTATTCAATCAATTTTTACGTCCCATGACACGTCAACTATGCCTTCAATCTCCAGTGTGCCCCCAACTGAATATGTTTCTCGGAATGGTGAAAGATGGAATGCAGTTCCTGACATTCGATTTAGAAATGCTCAAACACGTCAATGGAACATTCTTAGAGAGTCGCAAGGACCAACTCGTCAGGCTATTCAATCAGGTTGTGGTGAAAGTCCAGCAGATGCTTTTAAGATTTTTTTATCTACATCAGTTATCGACGAAATAGTTCTCCACACTAATTCTGAAGCTCGTCGACGATTGAGCGGTGCGGATTGGAATGAAACAAATCGAGGTGAGATGTATTGTTTCATAGGTTTACTACTGCTGTCTGGTGTGTACCAAGCAAAAAATGAGCCTATAGCCGAGTTATGGAGCAAAGATGATGGACGTGCTTTCTTTGCACAGAGTATGTCCAGAGATCGTTTTAAAAGTATTCTAAGATTTATTAGATTCGACGATCGAAATACGAGAACTGAAAGGTCTACAAATGACAAACTAGCTCCTCTGCGATCAGTACTGAATTCATTCATAATCAAATGTCGCAGCTCTTATAAAGCTGGGATTGATGTCACGATTGATGAGCAGTTGATGACGTTCCGCGGCCGATGCCCGTTCAAAATGTATCTACCGGATAAACCTGGTAGATACGGTGTTAAAATTTGGATTTTGGCGGACTCAAAAACAAACTACTGTTACAACTTGGAAGTCTATACTGGAAAACGAGGATCATCTCGTGAGGTTGGACAAAGCAGCAGAGTTGTACTTGAATTGACAGATTACATCTCCAATTCTGGCAAAAATGTGACCGGAGATAACTTTTTACCAGTCTGCCTTTAGTTAGGACATTACTGGGAAGAAATTTTACTTACAATGGTACAATCCGTAAGAATAAAGATGACATACCTCCTGAGTTGCTACCCAATCCACAGAGACAGGTTGAGTCAAGTATTTTTGCATTTCAACGAAACTGTACGATGGTATCATATGTACCTAAAAGGAACAAAGCAGTCATTCTTCTTTCTAGTGGACATGATGATTCTTCTTGTGATTCGTCCTCTCCGTTCAAGCCCAATATGATTCTAGACTACAATAGCACAAAAGGTGGGGTGGATACGGTTGACCAAATGGTTCGTCAATATTCCTGCAAGCGCAAGACTCGACGTTGGCCCCTGGCCTTATTCATGAACATATTAGATATTGCATCATATAATGCATACGTACTTTTTCTGTCTATTCATCCTTCATACAAAAACAATGCTCCAAACCGACGCCGACAATTTATTATCGAAATGGGAAAACAATTGATTGCAGAATATACATGTAGGCTTCGGCCAACAAATGAACCAATGATGCATGAATCAACTCAACAACTGTTATCTCCTCGTCGCCGTTGCCGCTACTGCCCATATGCAAGACACCGAAAATCAACAATGTCATGCAGTGTTTGCAGGAACCCAATCTGTAAGGAACATGGCAATCTGATTTGCTTGCAGTGCAATGTCGTTGAAGTTAGCACCAACTTCAACACCAACTTTTTGAATAGAGTTTGTACAGAATAGGAAACCACATGTTTAGGTACTACTGATGACGCAGAGTTTGTACAGCCAAAAAGTTTTCCAAAATTCGAACTCCTTCACCTTCAAAATTCAAATTTAAATTCGAAAAATTGGTGCAAGTATTGGTGCTACCTGGTTAGCGAGTTTGTACAGCATTCCGATAGAAAAATTTAGATACAAGAGCAAAAACCTGAGTTTGTACAGCAACTTCCAGCACTTTCCTTACACGAACAACCGGAAAAAACCGCCAAAAACCGATTTTTTCAAAAAATGATAAGATTTTCCAGAAAAGTTGTTGGTGCTACATGGAAAATGAGTTTGTACAGTGCTCTAACCGGTGGAAGAGTGTTCTACTAATCCAGTCTGAGTTTGAACACACACTTCTCCGACACTCCAGCACTCCTACGACCGGTAAATACCGGTTATTGTACAGTAACTACAAGAATACTGCCGATTTATGAACAAATCAATTGGTGCTACATGGAAAATGAGTTTGTACAGTGCTCTAACCGGTGGAAGAGTGTTCTACTAATCCAGTCTGAGTTTGAACACACACTTCTCCGACACTCCAGTACTCCTACGACCGGTAAATACCGGTTATTGTACAGTAACTACAAGAATACTGCCCATTTATGAACAAATCAATTGGTGCTACATGGAAAATAAGTTTGTACAGTGCTCTAACCGGTGGAAGAGAGTTCTACTAATCCAGTCTGAGTTTGAACACACACTTCTCCGACACTCCAGCACTCCTACGACCGGTAAATACCGTTTATTGTACAGTAACTACAAAAATACTGCCCATTTATGAACAAATCAATTGGTGCTACATGGAAAATGAGTTTGTACAGTGCTCTAACCGGTGGAAGAGAGTTCTACTAATCCAGTCTGAGTTTGAACACACACTTCTCCGACACTCCAGCACTCCTACGACCGGTAAATACCGGTTATTGTACAGTAACTACAAGAATACTGCCCATTTATGAACAAATCAATTGGTGCTACATGGAAAATGAGTTTGTACAGTGCTCTAACCGGTGGAAGAGAGTTCTACTAATCCAGTCTGAGTTTGAACACACACTTCTCCGACACTCCAGCACTCCTACGACCGGTAAATACCGGTTATTGTACAGTAACTACAAGAATACTGCCCATTTATGAACAAATCAATTGGTGCTACATGGAAAATGAGTTTGTACAGTGCTCTAACAGGTGGAAGAGTGTTCTACTAATCCAGTCTGAGTTTGAACACACACTTCTCCGACACTCCAGCACTCCTACGACCGGTAAATACCGGTTATTGTACAGTAACTACAAGAATACTGCCCATTTATGAACAAATCAATTGGTGCTACATGGAAAGTGAGTTTGTACAGTGCTCTAACCGGTGGAAGAGTGTTCTACTAATCCAGTCTGAGTTTGAACACACACTTCTCCGACACTCCAGCACTCCTACGACCGGTAAATACCGGTTATTGTACAGTAACTACAAGAATACTGCCCATTTATGAACAAATCAATTGGTGCTACATGGAAAATGAGTTTGTACAGTGCTCTAACCGGTGGAAGAGAGTTCTACTAATCCAGTCTGAGTTTGAACACACACTTCTCCGACACTCCAGCACTCCTACGACCGGTAAATACCGGTTATTGTACAGTAACTACAAGAATACTGCCCATTTATGAACAAATCAATTGGTGCTACATGGAAAATGAGTTTGTACAGTGCTCTAACCGGTGGAAGAGAGTTCTACTAATCCAGTCTGAGTTTGAACACACACTTCTCCGACACTCCAGCACTCCTACGACCGGTAAATACCGGTTATTGTACAGTAACTACATCATCGATGCGATGGTTTTGTTTCAAAATTCAATTGTCGGTTCAATCGCTATCTTCCACCAGTGAAACGAGTTGAAACAATATTTTGTTTCAAGAAATGTTATTGTCCATCAAAATATGAACTCTGCTGAGAATGGTGCACAAAACTCTGGAAAAATCCCGAGTACGTCATAAAGGTCACGGGTGGAAAGCTTGATGTAGGCGGTACTCCAAAAATCAATAGCTGCGCCAAATTCAAATGTTTACATGGGAGGAGGACGACAGATGAATATCGAGTTCTCAATTTTTACATACTCTATTACAGTAGGAAGCACAGCATAGAAAGGTCAGATGGGATAAAAATGACTTGCGACATTTATGCAATGAAGACCGAATATCTTAGATACGATAATGATCGGACAGTCCGAAGCGCATATAGAAAAACAACTCCAAGGTATAGAAAAGAGGAACATCGCTGAAAATGCCTGTACTAAGTTGTGTCAACCAATTGTAGTCAAAACAATTACAAATGCACTTAAAAATCACCTCAAAAAACAGCAATCTTGATAATTAGTGTTGCTTGTAATTCATCACTAATATCTGGAAAACAATCGAAGGTATAATAAATGTAACAACTGGATATACTTGTCCATAGTCTAGCTGATAGGACGAAACAATGGAAACCGTAGAATACAAAGGGAAAAGGTTTGTCTGCATATGTGAATTTAAGGTACCGCGGTTAGGTATAAGTAAAATCCGGAAAACAATCAAAGGTATTGTTAAGAAGACCGATTGCCGACATAATGTCGTATATTTCATTAACACAGCATTACGTTAAAATCGAGACCATCACTCACCACACAAAGGTCTGAACAGCAGTCCGCGATCATGTGCATAGCTGAAACACAGTGAATCTCAAGTGTCATGGAAATCTCACGTCACAGGTATAAAAGTAAGAATTGTACAGTCTTGCGTATAGCCTATACGATGAACCTTAAATGACCAAAAATGTGACCAAGCGATAAAGTTTTAAAATACAAAAGGAAATGGTCGGGATAAGATCAATTACAACAAATTTCATGAATGCTCATGACAAGCGGAATAAAGTAGTGGTCAAAATATTTCAATTTCGTGTTCACATTCAAAAAATGTTGAAGACTTATCGCTCAAACATGAGAGCAGGGGAGTCATAATCGTAGTTGTTGAACAGACGCTCTCTGTAATCAGTCACGCATGTTCAGATACACTACATGCTCACTAAGTTGATAATTTGAATAATTTCAAATGAAAGAATGTGATCACCAGATGTCTTAACGAGCGGTGTAGAAGGCAACCTACTGATTTTCAAGTTATGTCGTACAACCCGAAGTATAGCTCCTTCAAATGAAATATGCGTTACATTGCAATAACCGCAATGTAGGTTATAAACCTTGTATGTAGGTTCAACCCAACTGATAGAAATAGGAACTTGATTTTCTGAACCTTAACTGATGATGTTAATCACCGGATGCATCAAAAATTGTATCACAGTCAGACAGGCTAGTTAGGCTCTCAGTTCAGTAGCCATAAAATGTTGACATATAAAAGTTACGGGATATATTCATTGCTAATCTCATTTTTGTTGATTTGTTCATCGTCAAATATTTGAACAATTAGATCTTTTCATGTGCTAATACTAATTAAATGATGCTGTATAAATGAGCGTAAACCTAGCAAACTTACATATTACTTCATTTTCCTATGTGAAAGTTTGTAATTCTATGTGCCATTTAAACATAAACAGCCGCGAATAGATTAAGAAATACAAATACACGCAATTCGCTGCAAAAGATGGAATTTCGACCTTCAGTCATCCGCCAAATTTTTAAATCAACATGTGATAGTTAAGTGACCTTGATCGTTGATTGTAGATGAAAATATTGAACATGCAGTGTATAAAAATATTGCAGGATTATAATTACGATAGGCTGGCTTGGGGAAATGCAACATTAGGTAAATGCGATTAGGTTGTAGCCCAAACCAATAGCTCGTAGCTAAGAAACCGTTCAGTTTGCATCCATATGTGCCTGGATATAGCCAATCTCTTAGATTGGCAGATAGCCAATCTCTAAGGCATTTTATTTCGCAAAAGTATTGTATACCACCCTGGCACTTGGTGAAAAATTTGGCAGTTTTTGAAAATTGGGCCTTATTTGCTTTACTCTGCAACAAATTTTGTTTGCTGTCAAGAGAAGCAAGCTGGAATTAAATATGGGCGACCTTTTATATCACAGTAAGATGTCAAGTTCATCCACTCGAAATAGCGGATTCGATCGAATACCTCTTCATTATTTACGTAGCCCGATCGATTTTGGTAGTGAAAATCAGGTCCGGGGTAAATGCGACAAGGCCCATCGAGATAGGTGCGACAACGTGCAAAATTTTGATTTTTGTCGCTTGAGTTTTTGATACACTCCTGCATGTGTCAATAAAATCGTCACCAACATATTTTGAAATCATAGATGTCTCAAACGACAATAGGGAGCAATGCTCAAGATCCAAGCTTGTTTCGAGTTCATGGATTTCGATCGATTAATAACAGCTAGATGCCATTTCAAGTCAATCAAACGAAAGGATCTACGTCCAGAAAGAACGAGAAACCTTTACGATATTTAGGCCTAATTCTGATATTCTTTTCTCTAATGCGCTCGTATATTTCTAAAATAGGCTAATTCTGTTTTTGAACGTATATCAGTTGTAGCATTTCATGCATGTATCCTATTTAAAAATAGGCCTATTCAGCTTCAAAATACGCTTACATACTATAAACACTGCCCATTTTTATCTCACATAAACATAAATCTACACTAGGTGACATGCCACGCGTTATTCAGGCGCAATTACGGAACACCCCAAACATCCGTGGTTAAGGACATTCTATTCTTCTACCCGCGTATATATGCGCTGCACTAAGAGTCAGAAATCACTTGATCTGATGCTGTTAAAACATGGGAGATGTTTAAGAATACGCGCGGCCGAGCGTTTATAGTTTGCGCGTCGTCCACGGTTGTCTGCGCTGCCACTTGAACCACTAAGATGAACCGCTAAGCATGTTCTGTCTTCCCTGAGCATGAAATTGAGGTCCTATGACATTGTTTAGCCTCTGATACAGGCAGACACATGAGACGCAAAGTCTATATAACAGGACTGCCAACTATACTTACTTATATAACTTATATTGCAGCAATATCCCGCATAGCCACGAATGTTTGGGGTCATGTGTAATTACACGTGATTGAGCTTGGCATGTCACCTAGTGTATCGAAATAATGATCTACATCAATTCTGCAATCACAAATAAACCAAGATCGACTTCTATATGTGAAAATGTCTATTCTAGGTAGCGATAAGGTAGCACTTAGGATTTTCTTGTAAAGATCAGTTGCTCTATTACCAAGATAGGAGCGAAACACATCACCGTCATTTCATAATACATTCCCAACACATCATCGGAGTTTAATTCGCAAATCTATATGAAAACGTACTCAGATGCAAAAACACCCAGACCATGTCGTATTTACCCCAATCATGAGGTAAAAGAGACTTTGAAGTCACTTACTTTGACATCCAACATAGAGAAACTTATCATTCCATGATCATAAATGGGCAGTATTCTTGTAGTTACTGTACAATAACCGGTATTTACCGGTCGTAGGAGTGCTGGAGTGTCGGAGAAGTGTGTGTTCAAACTCAGACTGGATTAGTAGAACACTCTTCCACCGGTTAGAGCACTGTACAAACTCATTTTCCATGTAGCACCAATTGATTTGTTCATAAAAGGGCAGTATTCTTGTAGTTACTGTACAATAACCGGTATTTACCGGTCGTAGGAGTGCTGGAGTGTCGGAGAAGTGTGTGTTCAAACTCAGACTGGATTAGCAGAACTCTCTTCCACCGGTTAGAGCACTGTACAAACTCATTTTCCATGTAGCACCAATTGATTTGTTCATAAATGGGCAGTATTCTTGTAGTTACTGTACAATAACCGGTATTTACCGGTCGTAGGAGTGCTGGAGTGTCGGAGAAGTGTGTGTTCAAACTCAGACTGGATTAGTAGAACACTCTTCCACCAGTTAGAGCACTGTACAAACTCATTTTCCATGTAGCACCAATTGATTTGTTCATAAATGGGCAGTATTCTTGTAGTTACTGTACAATAACCGGTATTTACCGGTCGTAGGAGTGCTGGAGTGTCGGAGAAGTGTGTGTTCAAACTCAGACTGGATTAGTAGAACACTCTTCCACCGGTTAGAGCACTGTACAAACTCATTTTCCATGTAGCACCAACAACTTTTCTGGAAAATCTTATCATTTTTTGAAAAAATCGGTTTTTGGCGGTTTTTTCCGGTTGTTCGTGTAAGGAAAGTGCTGGAAGTTGCTGTACAAACTCAGGTTTTTGCTCTTGTATCTAAATTTTTCTATCGGAATGCTGTACAAACTCGCTAACCAGGTAGCACCAATACTTGCACCAATTTTTCGAATTTAAATTTGAATTTTGAAGGTGAAGGAGTTCGAATTTTGGAAAACTTTTTGGCTGTACAAACTCTGCGTCATCAGTAGTACCTAAACATGTGGTTTCCTATTCTGTACAAACTCTATTCAAAAAGTTGGTGGTGAAGTTGGTGCTAACTTCAACGACATTGCAGTGCATCGATGGCAGAAATAACTAACCGTTTTTCTTGCAAGAACTCCCACTCGTTTTGCGCTTTTATAGATACGCTTTCATAGAATGTTATCCACAATAATATACCGGTATGAGTTCTAGTAAATGATGGTTTTGTATCATTGTTGAAATTGTCTACACTGGATCTAACTAGGGACCTGATGGGTACATGTACAACAGACAAATAGTGTGAGAAAAAGGGATTATGAAGTTTAGCATGAGAAGTAGGCCTATCTAAAAACGGAGTAAAAAGATTGAACCCAAATATTATAAAAGATGACTTGATAGAGCAAAGTTGTTGTGATTTTCGAACTTGATGGATGTAAATTGATCAGAAACAGTACAATGTCTGCATTGAAAGCGACGATAAACAGCTTTTTACAAATAGCCGATTTTACCATATTTCCCATTTTTTGGAGACAGTTCAAAAATTTATCTGACTCTAGCTCAAGAACTTCACTAGTTAGAGAAAAGGGAACACTTCTACTGAAATTAGCAAATGCCAATTGACCAGAAACAGTTTAGAAATCACCGTCACCAAAAATAAGTATGCTTTTGTAGAATATTTTTTACCAATAGGGCCTCAGAGGCCCTGTCCGTCTTTAACGAAAGTTTTTTCTCCCGTCTTTAGAGGGTTAACCAATCGAGAGGAAATATTGTTTCACTCTGAATGTTCGGCGCGTTGAGAATTGTGCGTTGAGAAGTTTGTTAACGATACGTGTAATTTTTTTCACAATGTGGTCTCACACATGAATAGGAAGACCACTAGGTTGAATGTCGAATAAGATAGAATACAGAATGACATATGTCATCAAACCATCAATCGGCCATTTGGAATTTAAAATGTGTATTTTTTCACGAAGTTCCAAGGAAATGTTGGCAGTTCAAATACAGTAATTTAGTAAATTAGGAAAATCTGAAAGTACGTGCATTGAACATGTATTGAATCATTTGTAGAATGTCTTAGAGCATGACTTGGCTATGATACTAGATAATATCTTTGTTCCATTGGTGTATATGGTTGGTACATCAATGTATAATATGTATATTTCTGATTTCGATAAATTTAGTTTTTGAAACAGTGAACATAAGTGAAGAAAATTGAAATGTGAGGTCAGCGTGTAAAGATGTTATAATGGACTTAACAGTCTCATTCATGAGACTGACTGAGAAATTTATGTAAACAGTCCGATGGTATGCTATTCATTACATAATTTTATTTTTGACCGTATTTTTTTTCTTATAAAAATTCATTATTCGGTCAATGTCATCAGTGGATATCAATAAGCTGGGCCCATGCATTCTTTGTTGTATTTCATTTTGGACTCTGAATTTTTGCGTGGTCCCGTTGCTAAATGACCATCCTTTTCTCACGTATAGGAAAGTTACTTGCATATTGATTTATTTGCAAATGTAAGTACGCATTTCTTAGCATTCCAATCATTAGATCTGGTATATTTTTCTGAAACATCAGTTGTTGGAGATGACCATTTTTGTGTTTCATGATATCAACTATCGTGTATTTGCAAGTACCAACTTTCGCCATCTACTACTATTACTTGTCGAGGTGGAGAACGCATGAAAAGTTCCCATGTTCGAAGTGGTTGTGCCCACGACTAGGGCCGTGAAAATTCTCACATCCAGAATCGTTAGAATAATAATTCTATTGCCTAACTGTTATTTCCACGAATCTAACCGTGGACATAACCCGGCCACATGTTGGCTCACCATTTGTCAAAATAGCCGATCCATTTGTTGGAGATGTGATTTTTCCTGATTTTTTTAATTTTTCGGTCATTTTTGTGACAAGACGGAATCTGCAAATAGATTACAGGGGGTTGGGACTTCATTTGCCGTTATTATCCGCTTTTCTATTTCTCAAAAGTGAACCTATTCTTTTGCCACTTCATTTTCAATAATACTAGCCTCTATTTTCAGTCAGAGCATGGATTCAATTCCAACAGAAATTCTATTCTTAGATATATCCTATGGTTTTAATCACATATGTTATCACTAGATGGGCTGCATACATCAGCGCGTTGCTTTCTTTTTTGTCACTTACGTCTTTTGCTTATAATCGAATTATACCAGGCAGTATGTGAAAATTACAAATTTATGGTTCTACTGTTACTGAAATAATGGCTGTTTATACCAGGCCCCCTTCCGAAATTGGTTTCCTGTTTTTTTTTTATGTTGCGTTATTTCCACGCGGCTGATGTCATTGGTTGAATACATCGTTGGTAGATATTGCTTTTCTTTTCAGCGGGCATTTAGGAATATGTGGCAAAATTTTGCATTGTTTTGAATATAGGCGTAATGGTAATTACTAAACTGCTATCGAGCTCGATAATACTATCTAACTGGAAAACTGCTATCGAGCTCAAACTCATGAAGTAATAGACAGAATGACTCAAAACTTGACAAAATCATAGAAATAACTAACTGAATCATATGGTTCAAGTAAAATATCTAAATTTATCGAAATAATTGATAAAGCATTACGTAAGAAAATTACCTCAAATATATGGCATAGAAACATACTAACAACACGAAAATCGAGTCATTTCGGAAAATATACTCATAAACAATAGCGATTTACTCTATGCTACCCAACTCCAACCTCTGCTACCCAAGCAACCATGAAAGTGTTCCCCACGTGTTGCGCACGTCTCCTATGAACGTGTCCAATACGTAGAAAGTGTCGCGTCGGAACACGTTCCTAACACGTGGTGGGGAAGTGTGCACCACGTTCACTTTCCACATTCAAAATGTCGTCCGCACGTGCTGAGCACGTCAACATACCACTTAAGTCAAATTTTGTTTTCCCTTCCTACTACTAATTTCTTATCCATTTATAGTTCCAGACCGGCTAATTCAATTAACTGCTTGCTTCGTTGCTCTTGCTGACACAACTAGAGCCTCGCTACTCCAATGATGATAAAAAATCAAAATTAGTTGCTTGAATCTTTTTATATTCAAATTTGCAAAAAAAAAACAAATTGACCAGAACTTTATACAAAACAGTTCCGACAATACATAAAATTGCTGAGCATGCTGTTCATGTCCATGATGAAACATGAAATAAAAATGACAACTTAAGAAGGCATAAGTACGAGAAGTCAACTAAATGAAGATTGTTTTAATGATGATCATTCACAAATTTAAATAGGATACTTTGCAAAGAATGGTTTAGAATTACTAATTCAATTGAAATCACAATTACATGTAAATAGATATGTGAACGATTCGACGTCCCACTGAAAATGAATTTAAGGAAATAACAAATTGTATAGGAGAAACAGAAGCAAAATGATGTTTCGTCGATCTGACCTCGTCAGCTGTCATATAACAGCGTTCAAAATGATGTTTCTGCATGCTTAATACAATTTTGAATTCTTCTGTCTATTTTGCGAGAAAATGCCAGTTTCCCTGAGAATTCTCTGTAACTAATAGACAGGCAAAAAATTCCCTTGTTTTTCATGCTAACATATCGCGAAGGAACCCTGCGAATTTTCTATGACTTCCCTAAAGATTCCAAAAGTCCAAACATAATTGTACAAAGTTGTAGGATAATCAACGTCACATGCTATAGAAAACAATGTTCAAATATAATTGAAATTCACTATCCACTTCACTACGAAATAGCCTTTTTGTTACTTCCACTATACAAAATCGCATAGACAGTGTCTGAAAGGTAAACTAATTGATTTTATTGACTAATCAGCCGATTTTCATGCATAGCAGCAGCGGCAGACTTAAATAGCTTATAACACAACTGTATAAGAAATTCTGAAGCAAACATAAATGACGAAAGAAATGCCTCTTGGACATCACTTAATGCTTTGTTAGAATTTGTCGCCATGGACAGAAAGATTTTAGCAGCTTAGGCCTAACGAGCATTTCTCATTAGGAAATGTGAGGATAAAAGGAACATCAGCATACCCTTCCTCTTTTCTGTAAGGTGTTTCGGACTTTGGCTAGGAGATCCAGTCACCCTTGCCAGACCACTTGACCATCTCTATAAGCCCTATACCTCAAGTAAATGCGCTCCGGGTCTATGCCACAAACTACAGGTATGATAATGATGTTTTGGGGCCCGGGCGGAATACATTAGTCTTAAGGCAGGGCTCTGGCAGAAATCCGCTTTATAACGAAAGATTCCCACCCCTGCAATAAACAGGCAGCTAGCAAAAATGTAGCACTACCTCGATTTAACGCTATATTATCAAAATGCTTGCTTCAGGGTTGCAGCTGACATTTCTCAAAATACATCGACGAAATGTTGCTCACTTGTATCAGTTGTACAGCAAGAAGACTTCAATGAATCTTCGGGAGTCCTGAGCTGATTTGTCAAGGCAAGACTGTGCAGTGATTGCAGACATTAATTAGGAAGAATATAACAGGGAATCACAAGAATCATCAATCAGCTGTTTCGACTTTTTAAAACATTGACGAGAATAAACATTTATGATGCCGCTATCCTAGCAGGCAACTCATTCATAACTTTCAGATGACCTTGGATGATGACCTTGATGGGAAGAAGATCCTCGAATTTCGATGAGATCAAGTATTATTTTGGTTTGTACAGGACATCTGAAGATGTAAAATCACCATTGTTGTTAGGTGTACTGCAAAAAAACTTTCCTTCTACAATTTAATCTTCATTTCGCGATCTTGTAATAACGACGAAATATTTCGCGATTCGCGCGAGGTTTTTGCGCGGCATGTCTACTAGTGCAGATACAACGTGCTAACTGTAGACCAGCAAGACATCTAGTTTTATAGATAAAACGAAGAGAAGGAATTGATGGACATTCTAGCGATAACTTCATGCTTATCTTGTGCTGATGACTACATGCACTTGCTCGATAAGACTGATGCAAAATTGCCTAGCACCGCCGTAGTGTTTGCGTGCTCTGTGAGTGATATAGTCGATGATGCATCTGCTTTAGCTCTACTATGATTGTCAACTTATGTCTAAAGTGTATCTCTTGTGTAGTGAGTTTGCGACTTCAAAAGCATTTGTTTGTTTTAGAGAATGTCGCTGGCCTTCAATGACGTAAGATACTGTCTGTTGTATCTTGCCTCAGACAAGAAAAGTTCCTTCGAACCTTTTATGATGTATCCAGTGGAATACACCAACTATAGTCAGGAAATGTTTGACAGTGTTGTACAGAATCCAAGGAAAAGAGTCCATGTGACAATTTCGTATGATGAGACCGAGTACCGAGGAACGCTGATCAGTTTCGCTGAAAGTGAAGAGCATTTAACACCAATTTATAAATGGGCAATCCAGCTGAAGAAGTTCCATGTACCAATAGAAAGGATTATATATGACACTCCGAGAATAGTTACTGCATCCAGACTACGTTTACCTCCGTTAACAGTGTGTCCGCAATGCTCGGAAACCGAAACTGGCACTGAAGTAGAATCCGGAAGTGAGTCATCCATTATGGAATCTCAGACCGCCTCTTGTAGTGGACTTTCGCGATTTCAGCTGATGTAACCCCTTTTAAAGGGGAGTGTGCAGCCCCTTTTGCCACTTCCGACTTTGACGTCATCTCCAGTTTCTGACTCTCGTACATTGACAGTGACCAACTACTCAGAAAGTCACTCTGTGTGTGAAGAAAACATGGCCAAAGAGATTCAAAGTGATACATGTATTATCGATGACATGCATTCGAGACGACTGGCTGGATTGAAGACCTCAAACAATACAAGTTTGGATAAGCTGATAATAAGGCGAGGAATGCAACCTAATACAATGGAAAGCATGTATTTCCTTCTTTCATTGATATTGAAGAAGCAATTTTACATTGAAGAGGAGCTAAAAAGCTTGCGAGATTTTGGCGCCGTCGTTGGAGCAGATGACATTGACATAGACATATGTAATGACGAGCCGATCATAAGAGATATGGATGATTTTTCGAAGCATCTAAGTGACCCAGAATTCAGGCGCTCTATAAAGTCGAAATTGAGAAGGTTGTCGAAAGCTTAAAGGTCCGTTGGAGAACTTGGTTAAGGAAGTTGTTCTCAGTGTCCATAAAAATTGCAGCGAGGGTGACATAGAGACGGCAATTGCGTCCGTCTTGAAAGTAGCCTCAAATAAGGAAAGACAACGCAAGAGTGACCAGTCGTCTTCAGCTGCCACACAAAGTCGACGGAAGCGAAAGAAACGATCCAAAATAGAAGTGATATCCAGTACCAGTGAAAATGAGGATATTTCCTAAGTTGACAGCCAATTTTCCTCACAGGCGTGACTTTCCGATTTTCCGCTTTTTCGTCAGATAGACATGCAACACTATTATTTTCTGCTTGTCAATAATAATCTGTTTTGCAAAACTTGTTCTTCATCCTATATAGCGTCATGTACCAGGTTGATTCCATGTAGCACATAGTCACTATATATTTGCAATTTCGGATTCAGTTTCGCCGAAGCGGAGTGTTATGAAATGCAGCACTGCAGGCCAACTAAAATATCCGCAAGATAGCCGTCTGTGGGAATTAATAAACCATGCCTGACACTCATTCGAGCTTGTGTCTCTGCTAGCAGGCTACTGTTCTTCGGACTAAATGGAATCAACAAATGCTTCTTATGAATTCTTGATGGTGGCATTAATGGTTGATGCATGTAACTGATAAATTATTGCCATAATGCTGATGAACTTCCATTAAGTAGTGACATGTACAAAACATATATATTGGAAAATTCATGTACATGGAATCATTATTTTTCAGTCTCGAAAAACACTAAAGCGACGGGCTGAGCATGAACTAAGTGTCATGCTAGATGGTTCTGAAACCGATGAAGGAATCAGCTATGCTACCTACGATTTTCAAGAATTTTCAGAAGTGGGAGAGTCCAGCTTCAACATTTCACATGACAAAGAGTTCCAAGGTGAGCAGACAAAGAATTGTGGTGATATACATGCAGTAGCTCACCGGTTAGCTGTTGATTAGCTGTTTGATGCCTCTAGCTGTTTTAATATTCTAAGAGACGTTGAAGCTTTACAGTGAAAGAAATGAAAAATCGGTGGATCAAATTCCATGAGACATACTTCTGCCTCAGCATTATTCTGTCCAGTCCTTTCAATTGATCTGTCAGTCATCGATCTCAATCTCATAGGGACATTTTCAAAGCTGTGTATGTGCCATAGTATTTCGTGAAATAGAAAGAGCAACAATGTACCTTGCTGAATGTTTTTGCATGATAAATGTAGCTCTGAAAATCTTGCCTGACACGGCATAGTTCATTCTGCGAGCATGTCCTGTCGTTGAAAGTTGAAGTAGATGAATAGTTACATCGAATTTGCCTCGATTATGAAAGCGAATTTTGAGCATCGAATGCATCTTTTTTGATTTTTCGTCACTTTTCATTAGCGCTTGACAGCCCGTGGCATGTTCTTCATCGTAGTCATTGCTAGAACAGTCTACAAGCTCAATGCGTTTTAGCAACAGAATCTTGTGCTGGAGCAATGCCCATTGACTTTTCAATGCAATCTGCAGCCAAACTGGCAAATTTTCTTTTGAACTGAGCCATCGGCATGCGAACTTAGTTGAGCCCAACGATTTTACGACAAACAAAATGATGTAGAAGGGACCAGTCTGGGAAAATATTTCTGCGGAAATTTCTTGACAGCATTCCAGTGACATCACTGAAAGCAGCAAGTAGCCATGAGCTAATTTCTATGAACAAAAGATTGACTAATATTCTCCATAAATGTTTTGGTTGGCCTATCTAAAAGTTTTCACATTGTGTTGGAAAAAGACATTTTTAATGGACTGCAGTTAAAAATCAGTACAGTGAACTTTTATAAAGTGAATCTCTCTCTTTGTAGTGAATTAGTTCTCCGGTCCCATCAAAAAAATCATTGACTTCTGTATAGGTCGACGATTTATCTCTACATGTACTTTGTGAATCTCATAGTGAAAAACTCGTGACAGTGAAAGTATTATGAGGCCTCTTCTCGATCAACTTCTTCATAATGAATTTTTCATTGTATTTGCTGGAATAGTGATCTCAACAAGAGACATGACTTTTTGACATGCTTTTCTTTTAGCACTACCATATGATATTTCCTTCAGAGAAAATGTTAAGACTGACTGACAAGCCTTGGGTCGTGCTTGTGACATGATCTCCATTGATGAGAGAATTAACCGCATTGACAGTTGCCTCATTCGCTGTCGATGATTATTATTATGTAGGTTTATAAAAAGGTCATGGGATCAGGGGAATCTGAAGAACACTTCGATTGATAATTGTGTGAGAAAGGAGAAATCTATTCTTAAGACATTTTGATGATCATTCTCCAGGAGTTGATTTCGGTATATAGGCCTATATGATGTCTTATTGTGATATTCTGATTTCGCTCCATCATTATTTGTTTTTTTGTTTACTTTTTTGCGGCACCGCTTGTTTGAAAGAGAAGCAAGGCCTCATTGATTGCAATTGCAGGTAGGATTGCTTTCGAAATAATGAATTGCTTCTGCAAAATTTAGCGCGTTGCAAGCTTGAATCTGGCAGGGATCATTGGTGCATCGCAATTAAGGATACCTCTATAAAGTGAATCTCTCCTCACAGTGAGTCTTTTTCCTTGGTCCCTTGAAGTTCACAATATAGAGGCGTAACTGGGGAAAAATGATGTGAATCCAGGAAAGGCTGCATGGCACATGAAATCTTGCAACCAACTTTGAAATGATGCAAGGCGAGAAATAGTTTGAAGTTGCCACTTATAACGTTGCTTATGTGCTGGAACAGTGAATGTGCCGTGCGATTGACATTTTAATCAATTCTACAGTTTTGGGTTTGAACTGCTCAGAATTTTTTGCTTGATATATCTGCTTTTTTCTATTGAAAGCTATGTGGAGGAAATAATCACCTCACGACGCTGTGCATCGTGGATACTTCGATGCGCAGAATTTTTATATTGAAGCTATGCAACACCAGTGACTTGGACGCCTGGCTTAACCCTGGGAGTCCAGCAGTGGTGAATTTTGATCATGGCTATAGCACATGATTCACACCTCCGAGTCATTGATGTGGTTGACAGGGCTTCCACAAGGTGCTTGAACGGCCCTGTGTGAATCAGATGCCACCCTTCTAACAAAGGTTAACGTTGCATGTAGATGTATTTTTGCTGGCTGATGTATTTCAGGAGTTTCGACGAGTGACATTAGAAGAAGATAAATTAGACCTTATCCACTTTGTCAGTCTTCCAGCCATGTCATTCCAGTCTGCTTTTAAAATGACTGGAGAGAGCATCCATCTTTTACAAGATCCAGAGATGTATAATTTATTTGAACGAGGAATTCGCGGTGGTCTCACATTTGCAAATAGACATCAAATAAAATCAAAAATAGTAGATGATCAGATTCATCTAAAGTACTATGACCAGAATAATTTATATGGTAGTTCACTATCCAAACCTCTACCTCAATCTGAGTTTAGCTGGCTAGGTGATAGTGAAATTCAACATTTCTCCAATCCTTCAAACATACTAGCTATTCCAGATGATGGTGATTGGGGATATTATTTTGAGGTAGATCTTATCTATCCAAATAGTATTAAAAATAAAACTGTGGATTTTCCACTTGCGCCCGAATCAGGTGATGTGACTGAAGATATGTTTTCGGACTTTATGAAACAATTTCATAAAGATTTAGAAGGGAGTGGACAGCCCCAGTATAAGCTTTGTCGCAAACTGTTGCTTACTCAATTTGATAAAGAAAATTATCTAGTCCACTTTTCCATCTTAAAATTTTATTTAGAAATGGGCATGATTCTATAAACAGTTCACCTCATTATCAAATTTAGACAGAAAGCCCTTCTGAAACCATATATTGATAGTCCTCTAACCATGTCCTCTAATTAAAGACGTGCGTTTGCTGGGTGGTGATACAGACAGTTTCTTTTTAAGTATCGCTGCTCAGAAAGAGTTAATCTTCAATGAAATAGGAAAATTATTTTGATACGTCAAATTATCCTACAGATCACCCACTATACTCTACTAAAAATAAAGCAAAATTAGGATGCTTCAAAGATGAAATGGCAGGAAAATATTCTTCTTCGTCCCAAAATGCATTCTATGAAACCAAACGACTCCAGTGACAGTATTAAGCGCGCAAAATGCATATCTAAATCGATTGTTGTAAATATGAAACATAGGGTCTATAACAAGGCCTTTAAAAATAAGTGTGTAACGTTTGTCAACATGACCATCTTAAAATCAAAGACGCATGAGGTAAAAACTCATACATTTAGAAAGCGAGCACTTTCAGCGTGGGAAGATAAGAGGTGTTGGATAGGACATAACATATCTCTTCCACATGGTCATCCTGATGCAAACATATCACCACCCAAAAGAATTAAACTCACACTACCACATTCAGGAGATGTGTAAATAGATTCAGTCTCAAATCAGTATTTTGATGATGCTTTTGTTGACATTCATTGTTGTTTTATGTATCGCTTTAGATTTCACTTCCTTGTGAATATATGCCTAGAGTCAGCCCATTCCTCCTATATCTGTGAAAAGACTTTTCCATACATATATTTTTATTTCAATAAAATTTTACAATGAATTCACTTTGTTTTCCGAAACACTAAAGTTACGAGGGATTTAGTATCTTTGACATGGATGCACTCATGTAGACCATTTGTAATTTTGATAGAAATAGATGCTATAGTTTGCTTGATAACAGGATGGTAGAAAATAGGTTGAAACATCTTCTCGACTATTCCATATAAAGCATCCTTATCATGAATGAAATCACGTAAAATGTGTTCTTTTTTCTCAACAACAGAAATAGGTAGAATCAAATCACTTTGAATGTAAAGGTGTTGTTCATGTTTATCAAGTGTCTTTGGTGTTTCTATACCAATCGTATGCGCAGCAGTAAACACAGTTTGTAGCATTGAAAAACCAAAGATTTTTTTCAAATTTTTGCTCAATTGACATTGTATGTCATCACCCAGTTTCATAACAACGCGTTGATTTTCAATTGAAAACGAAATGTGGTGTGTCTTTACACCATATATACTTTTCATCACATGCTCCAACATCTGTTGTATATAAGGATTTATTACATGAATGAAGCTTTCAACTGTATGATATAGACGCGGCATTATATTGATAGCAAGTTTAGATTCTTGACTGGTAAATTTTCTTGATGCGATTACCATAGATGTCCACCCACCATGCATCATTAACTGAATCAGCTTTAGTGTGATATTCATGGGAAGCATAAACCAAACCGCTTCCAATAGTAGGTGTTGGATGTCTTACAAAATGACGCAAGGTTGGAGAGAAATAAACTGTAAGTTTGTCATTATATTTCTGAATAACCAACTTATCTTTGTCCGCCATAATTTTCTCTCCATACTTCTTACCAACAGTCTCATTCCATCGTTTTACTAACTCAATAAGTGATAAAGGTTGAACACCACACTTTTTCAAAATGATGCGTTCTTCACATTCTACAACATCTTCATCAAATATTTTGAATTTATAATGAAATTTGTTGATTCGAATTGAGTAAACTTTTTTAACATTTGCAGTAGCAATTGACGTTAGATGTAGTCCATGCCCAAAATCGAGATGTGGATAGAATTCATTATCCAACTTCAGTGTAAGACCTTTAGTAAAAGAATGAAAGCGAAGGAACTGTCTCCCACTCCAATGATAGATAGTAAACTCATAAACTTTCTGATTTTTATTCTTCATGATGGAAGTATTACCACTGTTGAATGCCTTAATATTTTTCTCATTCCCAAATGGTTCATAAGAATCTGATTTTATCTGAATCCATTCATAGTTCTACTTTTCATCTGACGTTAAATTGTATGGGAACTGGAATGCATTATTTATCGTTATTCCATCATGGGTGCTAGGAGTCAATATCATTTCCAAATCATTCACATTCTGAATATTGCTATCATAGCAAATGCTGGAAACACCTACTTCCAATTCACCTTCCAGATGTAGTGAGCGATTTGATTCTACTCGAAAGTCTGATGGTTTATTATTAGGAAATTTATTCATAGAAGCATTACTGGGTAAGTAAATCAGAAACGAATCTCTATTTTCACTTTCCATACTAATCACATTGGAAAAATATATTAGCATACTTTTGCATTAACTCTTCATTCGGAAATGGAGTGTGATACTTGTTACAGCATCTTTATGAAAAGGAATCAACGCACCAGCATCGTCATAAATTGCAATATCAATTTGTGGGATGTAGTTTGATTTCAGCTTTGTATAATGCACTTTCTTGAAAGTATGCTCAAATAAAATACTGCAGCTTGGCTGGTATGGCATCATTGCTAGCAATGGAGCCTCAACATCTCCCACACGTACATCTTCACCAACATTGGAATATATCTGAAAATAGTTAATACGACGCGATAGCGACATGTCTGCGCTAGCTTTGGTTACAGTACCACTTTTTAAGATATTTTGATCAAAATCCAAAATGTCCATTAGAGTTTTATCCATAATTAGTTCAATACCTTTTCCACTTACAGTGAGAGACAAAGCACCTTCTTTTTCAGAAAATGAAATATTGGTCGAACGGCTTATGGAATAATTCAAAGATATCAAAGAACTGGAAGGCGAGAAAATTTACCCAGAGGAGGTTCACTGTCCATTCTGACTCCTCAAATGCAAAATGCCTTAATAACTTTCGTCGAGGAGAAGCCTACAGCAACTTTACTCGAGCTGTCGGCAAAATTACATGAAAAAATCCCAAATCGTCCAATGGTGTCACGAATGACTGTATCACGCTTTCTCGACGGAAAACTTGTAACTTTAAAGCTTCTGCGAAATGTGCCTTTCGATTGGAATACCGAAGAGCTGAAAGAAGACAGAAAATTATTCATGGAATGGCTTCTTCCTGTTTGTAGCAGTAAATCTACTGTCTATCTCGATGAATGTGGATTCCATATATGGACATGTCGAAGTCAAGGACGATCATTGAGAGGACAGCGTGCGCTTCGCTCATTATGTGGGCGGCGAGGAAGAAACACTACTGTTGTTCTTGCAATTTCGGAGAAGTTTGGTTTGGTGCACCACAAAATTATCGACGGTGGAATGACCCAAGAAATATTGAATTACTTCGTTATGGAAATTTCTGCTTTACTTGAGGACGAGGAGATTGTTTTGAAATTTGACAACGCTCCCGCACATCGAAAGCCGCCGGTTATGCTGTCTGAGCATGAAACTAAACCTCTTCCCAGGTATTCACCATTACTAAATAAGACTGAGATGGCCATTTCGTGTTTAAAAGCTCACTGCAAGAGGAAATTGAGTGAACCATCAATACAAGTGAGACTATCTAGCCATCAACTTGCAGCTACACAGGGAATGACGCTCCATGCTCACAAATCGTCCATCTTGAAAGGAACCATAGAATCGTGTATGTCGGAAATAACGCGAGAGAAATGTTCAGCATGGTTCAAATATACCTTGAATTATGCCCCAGATTGTCTACAGAAACAGAATGTTTTTGAGTAAGTGCATTTGTGGTTTGGGTAGACAGACTTAGGGTGGAATGCAAAATCGATGACTACATTAGTCAATGACTAAAAGGGGTGTCACACGATCCGATAAGTCGGACGGACTTATCGGAAAGGGTGTCACACGGTCAGACATGGTATGATCGGATGTAGGAAGTCTGATGAGTTGGTAAGATGGCGATATTCAACGAGTTGAATATTTTCATCATACTTGACCTTCACTCATTATCTCATTGGTCGCCCATGTCACCTCGCGTGCACGTGATAATGGCGTGAGTTTGTACATCTGTGACAGTGAGTGAGACAATGGAAGCAAGTGTAGGAAACTATCTGCCATCACTGCTAGCATGTTTGCTTCGAAGGACTTTACGTGCCGCTTCATTGAAGCCTACCAAAGCTATCCATGCCTGTGGAAGGCAAAGTCCCAGGCCTACCGCGACCGAAGGACCAAGGAGAAGGCCTATTCTGCGCTGCTCTCATTGTCGAAGTCATCGGAGGGTCTGCATGACCTGACGATGGCGGAGATACAGAAAAAAAATTGATAGCCTCCGCTGCGTATTTCGGAGGGAAAACAAGAAGGCAATCGCCTCGAAGAAGTCCGGAGCTGTACAAGACGAGGTATACGTACCACAGCTCTGGTACTTCGACAAGCTCAGTTTCCTGACTGATCAGGAAACCATGCGGGACAGCAAATCGAACCTCTCAACGGCAGACCGGGAAGATGAGGTGAGTTGCAATGTACGTAACTGTTCATATCATACATGTACTACGCTATGTATTATGTAATAATGTACAGTGTACAATCTTTATATCTAATTGTACATGCAGGTAGGCCTATTATACATGCATGCAGCTGCATGTGTTGCATGAGACGTATGTGAGCATATTACAGACCTAGCGGCCTGCGTGTTTAAAATGCAAATATTCATCTACATAAGATGTTAGGCCTATCTATTCAGTCTTGCCTTTTTGATTATACATGTAACTACGGTCTATACAGATGTGCTTTTCTAATCACCACTAACCGTGAACCAATGACATTACTAGCATAGATAAGCATGAATAACAGTGCCTAATTTTGTTTAATTTTGCTATTAAGAGTTTGCAACAGCAGCACTATTCGTGATCGGGTTTGACTTGCAAAAAGTAGCCCTAATTGATCTTATGATAGGTAAGAATAAGTATAGTGCCGAAAATTATCCCCTACGTTGTAGTCTAGGCAAAAGCAGGATGAACTTCAATAATATTTCAATCACATGTTCGTACATATGCAGAATCAGCTTTTTCGAAAATTTGGCCACTTTTGTAAAATTGAACAATTTTACGAACCTTTTGTGTTGAATTAGGTATTGAATGTTTGTAATTTGTATTGAATTAGGAATATCTCTGCTCATGCAAAGTCAAAATTTATGTCAAATCGATTCTATTCAATTTTATGTAGTGTATGAGAAAAGTAGCCAATTTATTGATTTTATTATATATTATTATTATTTTATTGATTTACTGACTTTATTCATAAGTTATAATATTTTTTCTCTACTGGATAGCCTATACTTTGAACAGCAGTTCCATCATGTAGGCCCTATGTGCATAATGATGCTATGATACAAGTTTGCGCGTAGATTATAATAAAAACGATAAATAATCCTTTGAAATAATTCATTTGGAATTACAAACGATCAATTGCACCATTTTGCCATGGCACTTGCCCAGGTCCAAAGAAAAAGTCACAGAAGTATTCGCGTACTGCCTTAGCCCTATGAGATGGATTTCGGGTACTGCTGGAAGACCAATCGCGTGCACCCCCACGACTCGCGACGTCGGCACGCCACGTTCCATGAATAAATTCATTCGTGTTTGTGTTTTCTGTATCAATGGTAGTTGAAGTGAGATAGGTGCTAGTATGTTGCCGCAAATAATTGTGTAAAGCACAACACACTAGCACGAAAACTTCCACTTTTTCTGGTTGGAAAGAAATAGGGGAACGAAAAATTCTGAATCGAGATGTGAGGATACCTAAGGCATTTTCGGAAATCCTCCTCGCCCTGGATAATCGATAGTTGAAAATTTGCCTCTTCCTCTGAGAATGGGGTCGTCCCGTAATAGCGAAGGTCAAAATAGCGAAGTGTCATAATAGCGAATCCCAAAATGGAGAATTCCCAATATAGCGAATCTCATAATAGCGAATTCTCAGATATATACTGTTACCTCATCAAAAATCAGATAAGAATACTACAATTTGATGAGGGATGGAATGACAATTAGCCCATCTTCATCAATTATTGCGTCATCCTCTTGATGAGCGTTGTTATCAATCAGCCAAGTCAACTGTAACAATAGAGGCTTTCTGATTGAGGTAAACGCAAATATGTTGACACTTCTCAAGTGTCAAAAAGGATGATCTTATTTCAAAATGAATTTGAAGGTGGAATGGACCTGCCAAAATTGATCAAATAAAACATGCACTACTTCCATCAAGTGTCAAATCAAACATAATTGCCTATTTCTCTTTATAAGTTGGTTTCTACAAAGTTGAAAGATTACAATTGAGTTGTGATGAATTCCGTCGAGTATCTTCCAAGTCAGAAAGGTGGAGTCCACATCATCAGACATGTCTACCGATACCGTTGCACCAAATCGGTACTCGATAAGAAGTATTGGAGATGCATCAAGTGCTCAGCGACTCTGATTACGAAAGGTGACGACCTTCTCTCAGAGAAACCCCGTTCTCATGCCCCGGACGACATCAGCAACAATGCATTCCGCATGAAGGCCGAGCTGAAGGAGAAGGCAAAGACCAACACCGACGCACCGATGCAGAAGGTCTACGACTCCGTCGTCAGAGACTATGCTTCACGCCGAAGCGACATCATCGGCACCCTCCCCACCTATGATGCAGTACGGTCGTCGATATACCGTGAGAGACGGAAGTCATTGCCACCCCTTCCGAGCACCACTTCAGAAATTGAGGTACCTGATTGCTTGCGAGTGGTCGACGGGAAGGAATTCCTCATCATCGATTCGAAGGGTCCGAAGAGGATTCTTTGGTTCTCCAGCCAAGAAACATTAGACATCTTAGCGGCGGCAGAAACTATTTACAGCGACGGTACATTCTACTCAACACCGCAATTGTTCGCTCAAATATACACCTTGCACGCAATGTACAAAGGAACGATGATGCCGCTGGTATACCTGCTACTGCCTGAGAAGACAGCCGACATATACAAACAGGCCATAGCAGGAATTGATTCTATGTTGGCGAAGAGTGGATTGGTGCTCAAGCCCCGGCAAGTCATGCTGGACTTCGAAAAAGCAGCTCATGCTGCTTGGACTGAAATGAAGGGTGGCCTCACAGAAATGAAAGGTTGTCTCTTTCATTTTTCTCAATGTATTTGGAGAAAACTTCAATCGCTGGGATTGGTGACTGCCTATCAAGAAGATGAGTTTAAAATATGGGCACGCCTGATACTTGCCCTACCGTTCCAGCCTATCCACGACGTTGAGGACTTCTGGTTGGAGATAATCGGCGACGCCCCTATGGAGCAGTACCCTGTAGTTGACGAGTTCATCAACTACGTTTCGTCTTTCTGGGTGGATAGTGGTACAGCAACCTTCCCCATTTCCGGTGAGTTTCATTTGAGAATATAACTGGACATGTAGCATATATACGTGCGTGCATAAACATACATTCAAGAACCAAATGTACTGCGTTGTCCTTAATAATCATGTTTGAGTAATAGTTTCAGTATCAAACTGAATGTGATGTGACTGACTAATGTGACATTTCCCATCTCTTTGAGAATTGATTAATTTACAAATAATTCAAAATACTCGTATAGGATATACTGACAAGGACTAGTGGCCTAAACTGCAGAACTTGTGCAATACTTGTAAATTGATACTTGTATACTTGAATGTTTACAAGTATGGTTTCCCCACATGCACTCGAACATCATTTGATTTCAGTGTGGAATCACTTCGAAAGTGACAGCATCCGGACGACAAATCATCTGGAAGGCTGGCATGGAAAGTTGAAGGATATTGTGGGACGAGCACATCCAAATGTGTTCAAGATCATCTCCGTCTTTGCTGACGAACAAAAGATGACCCTAGTCAAGATTGCTCAATTGGATTGTGGTGCTCCACCAAAGAGAAGAAAGACTAAATACGCGCATTTGAATGAGAAACTTGCCCGCTTGCGAGAGCAATACCTCTCCAATGACTTGACCCGACGGGGATATGCGAAAGCAGTGTCTTACTTAATGGGATTTTGAAAAATACACATAAAGATCTTCGCATAGATTCTCAACATTTTTTCTTTCATGAAACAAATAGAAAAATTTGCGTATTGTTCTTTGTAATATTGAATTGTACGTGTATCACTAGGCTTCTACAGAAGTCTTCCCCAGATTCAATATAGATTTTATCATTATCATAAGTTTCCTACCAAAATGGAATTAAAGCCTGAATTATTTGTCCAGTATCTAATCTGATAAATGATTATGTAATAGCATATGTCTGAGAATTCGCTATTTTGAGGTTCGCTGTTATGGGAATTCTCTTTTTTGAGATTCGCTATTTTGACACTCGCTATTTCGGGTCAGAGCCCTCAGAATCACGGAAATTATAGGGTTTCATCAAATTTTCCGACAACGGAAATGCGTCATCCGCAACGAAAACAAATGGGATGCTTTCACCACCTGGAATAAGTGGTTCCGGAGATGGAATGTTCAACGAGCCGTCATTCAGCGCTATATTGAGAGGTTTTGCTAAAAACACCACCATCTGAAACTCGGCCATTCGTGCACACATCGACATAGATGAATTCATAGTCAGCATTTACAATTGCCATGAGGACCAAACGGTTGCTTCCTTTGTAGTTATGGAAATATGATCCAGAATGATAAGGAGCATCCACCAGTACATGCTTCCCATCCAGCGCTCCTCAAGTGTGGGCAGTTCCAACGAAGTGATTAATGCTCCGCAATTTGTTTTCATTCAGCAGATGTTGTTGGTGTCTGCAATAGGAAGAAGGAATGTTGAACTACAATGCGATGGGTTAAATATATGTGGATATATGTACATTATGTGATTATACACTGTATGCTACATGAACATCAATTACACAATAATTGTAATCGCAATGCTATTAACCAGCCCCTAGGCATTAACAATTCAATTCTGCAGTTGTATACCTTCGAAATTCCAATGTATTATTTCTTCTCATTTGTGGCGAATTGCGGTTAATAGGGCTGCCGAATCATGCAGCGACACGAACTGGTACGATGGATAGTCGAGTTGGTAGAGCAACTGGATGCTTGCATATATAATGGAAGCTCTTGGGTTCTATATCAGACTATCGAATGTCGTCGGGGATGATGTATGGCTTGCTTTGGAATTCTCATGCACAATCAAACATCTATGAACTTTATAGTAGAACAATGTTTGTCTGTATACGTAGGTTATGCATATATGTATATGTACATGTACATGCAAGTATGCACACATTTAAATGATAGATAATATGGTAGGCTACACATGATGATACACAATTTATGATAAACATTTATGACACACAATTTATGATGAACATTTATGATACACAATTATGATATATTGTGTAAGATCAACAGCAATCCTAATGCCGCAGCACATGTACTTTGTACTATACATGCATACAGCGTTCATCTTTCTATTTCAGAATTCTATTCCTGATGATGTGGAGGAAAATTTGCCCGATACGCAGTCGTCAGTCGAGGATGATAGCATGAATCTCGAGGATTCTTTCCTCGACAATAAACGAAAACGGAAGAATCCACAGACAGATTTCCTTCAACTTGCTGAGAAGCAGTTGCGACAGACTGACGATAGTGAGACCGCATTCGGAAACAATGTTGTTCATCAGTTGAGACAGATAAAGGACTCTAAACAACGTCTGGTTGCTGAAAAACTGATCAATGATGCTCTTTTTCAAGCTAGGCGTGGTTTATTAGATTTTTCATGTTCAATAAGTCGACAGGATTCTTTTGGTTCTATGCTTACTCAAGATTTTTCTATGTCAAGAAGCGGTAATCAACAATAAATACAGAGTACAGTGAACGTGTATTTGGTGTTTTTCTTGTAATGGTATAGTAGTACATACATGAGCTCCAATATATGAGTGGACATATACCTAGAGTATGGTGTGGACAAGTAGTAGATGGCAATTATTGATTATTGACAATTACTGTTATATTGATTATCTTTATTTACGCACACGTACATGTATCTGACGATGGTATAGGGATGATGGCTATTAAAGTAAAGAAAAAACAGTGGTAAGAACTAGAGCTGGATTAATGATCTAATCAATCAAAACATTAATCATTTAAGTTAATGTGTATATAAGATAAATGTCTAGAATGTGTACACATTTACATATTGTATCGCACTCACTTTCATATATTCCTCCTTCAAAACTTGGTAAATTGCGCGGCAGGTTTCTGGAATCAGTGTTGATAAAGATGACCGTGAAATCCGCGTTGAATACTGCAAGTCAGTATGTGATCGTCCAGTGGCCAGGAATCGAAGTGTTGCGATCAACCTTTCTTCAGGAGTTATGGCTGCATGCATGTTAGTGTCCATCTTCGAAATGAGAGGAGAAACAAGACGCAAAAGTTTTTCAAAAAGATTTCTGTCCATCCTCAATTATTCATGAAATCACCGTTGTTTTCCATGTCAAGCTCTTTGACTAGGCCCACATGCTCCGATCGCTTGAGCAGCCACTTTCTCTTCTTGCTAGATTTTTCACTTGCACACAGAATGGCAATGGCTGCCCAAGTACGTCTTGCCTGTTAGAATGGTGAAGAGATCACCTTTAATCACCGTCACCCAATTAACACACGCTTTGAATTCTTCTGGCATCGTTGCTTCTCGAAAAACGGTGCATCGTCGAATCGTCGAGGCGGGATTTGTATCCAAAACACCAAGAAGAGTTCCTATCCTTACCACAGCGATGAAAAAGAAGAGACTAAGTTTCCCCATGGCCCACAGAAGCTGGACTATCAATGATTGGAAAAAGGTAATTATTATTTATTTATTAAACTAAATGATTTTAATCATTGTTTAATGAATACATGTACCTTTTTCATATTTTACATGTAAATTTTATAAACATATTTTGGAAAATGTGGTATTCAAAAAAAAGTCTATAATTTCCAGGTTGCCTTCAGCGACGAATCCTCATTCGAAGTTGGGTTATCAAGTTCCAAGAAGGTATGGTCCTCCAAGAAGCCGTTTGGAGGATATTGGATCTGTTACAGATCTTCTTGAGGAACGACCCAGATACACCATGCGCAAAGAACATGCTTAGTATTGAATGAAGAAAATCCAACAACTTCAACACGCCGGTCGTTCTTAATTGGATCACATTGAAATTACGATTCGGACAATTATAAAACATGATTTGATCAAACGACTTTCAGGACAAACTATATTTCTCTCGGAATTTCGTGGCTTCCGCGTTCACCAGATGTAGCTGTACGAGACTCCTTATTATGGGATATTTGTAGGAAAGAGTATACGTGAAGAATTCCCAGGCTATCGTTGTTAAAGGAAAGCATTCGAAGCGAGAAACATGTGCAGAAACCTGAAACACAGGAAGCGGTGACGTAAATGTATTGGAGAGATCATCCCTTTGTCAGTAAGATAACAGTGGCTATTTGAAGCACATATCATGCTCCATTCGTGCTTAGACTAAACAACTCTTGTACCTGCATTAATTTAAGTGCATTTGAAAATAACATTGCTTTTCTTATTTTAGATTGAAATTCTTCTATCTTTCGTCGCCCCCCCCCTTTATGCCAAATGCTACCGTTATGTCCGAATATTGGATTTGACATTTGAGGTGACTCAAAAGAAGTACAGGCCTTTAAAACAATTTCGATTTTCATGATAATACTTATCATTTGATTAAATCAATAAAAAATGAATTTTACGGCCACAACAAAGTAGGTGGGTCATCTGAGTATTGGTTGTTTAGAGTAAATCTACTGCACGACGGGGAAAATGTTGATTGTCAGACTTCCTACGTTGAATGTTAGTAACTCAATTCAATCTTCAGGCTAGGTAATGAGCTACAGAAATAAATTGCTATTTTGGCTGTGTAGATATCAAATAATTTTTTGATTGCAAGAAATACCAGACAAAATCACAATCACTGACAAGCTGCCTACTACATACCTATTAAAGATACATTGTATGTGCCCAGTATTACATCGCCGTGTATCAAGATATATCGCCTAAATAATGAAAGTATCTCAAAATATTTCGCTTTTCATGCAAGATTCGATGTTATACACGTCGTGTGATCTCAATGTCATTTTTAAATAAGCTACACAACATTCTGTACAAATGATTGCAAAATAAGCAAGATATTTCTAAATCGAACCGAATTCATTGAAGTAAAAAAATCAAAGCAATGCATATACATACAGAAATCGCCAGCAGCTCATGTGGAAAAGTCCTTCATCTGCTTCTGCACTACAGGGTGAAATACAATGAGCCTAATAATAGGTATACCAATACAATAAGCCGGGCCAATAATTCTAAATCACAAACGCGCCGTGTCAGTCTCGACTTGACTAACAGCGGGTCAAGACTAGACAATCACCACAACCCTTACTGTAAAATGCATACAAAACTTAATTCCGCGCAAGGCTCAACTGAGAAGTTCAATTCAGTATCTAGCTATACTACGTCATCCATCATCTTTGAATCGACATTGAATTTTCTTCAAAAGGTAGCTCACTAGTCTTTCTCACCATGTTACTCGTATCATCAAGAGTACTCGCAATCACAATGCGATGAAATCGCTTGCAATAAATTTGCTGTAACGATCTTGATAATGTTTTTGCCTAACATTGAAAGAAACTAAAATCAATGTGCACAATCATATCATTCCGCCGATGAATCGGTAAAAGGCATCATGTGCAACAGCGGTAGGGCTTGCTATCAGGAGTTTCTTCTGATTCAGTTCAGAACACATGCTTTAAGTACAAAAAATCACAAATTTCATCATGTCATGCAACCACAACCGTATAAACATAACTCATGATGATCGTTCTAAAGCAGTAGAGTGCGATTTCTTACGATGTTCTCACTTTTGATATTCAATTGCCACGACAAGCGTCCTATTTCATAAAATGACATCATGTGCTTGATTCATTAAGCTTATTCGAAAGCATGCTAGACTGTTTGCTTATCTTTATAAGACAATCTTTGCAAGCAACAAGAACACTTCGTGCCCATGTAACGCCTTTTGCTGATACGCATATTCATTGCATTCCTCTTCAACACTTCAAATACACTGCCTCACTCAGAAAACTTGAATTTGAAAATATCTTTACAGCTTATGTTGTGGATTTCCATTCAGGTCTACATTAAGAAGTTCTTTTCAAAAATGATCATGTGATTTACCGATTAATCGACAACTTGATATAATTGTATCATTAGTTGATTTATGTTCCCAGTGACAAGATATTTCTTGCAGAAAATTGAAACCATCTCTCCTCAAATAAACGCAAACTCACGCAAGTTCAAGGATTGGCAACGCCTGTCATTGATAAATGCAGTGAAAGATGGATGAATAGCTTGCAGATTTTCTACAAAGTCATCGCTCACATTTGCCTTAGTAAATACCACGAATATCTGATTGTACACTGTAGTCATCGCATTATTAATCGCATTCTTTGACTTTCAAAACATCAACAAATACAAACTTCAACTGAGAAATATGTCACTTATTTCTATGTTGTCTCTTCATCGAGACCTCAAGGATTGGAGAGGATAATAATGAGAGTTCGGAAGTAGATCACAAAGTCAGAGATTGATGGAATCCTGTCCAGAATCATTCATACTTCCACTTTGGTATACATCTGATATTATGACGAAGCAACGTTAATGTTTTGCGAATATCTTTCCAGTGATTTGTGTTTAATTCTTTAAAAGAACGGAAATTGATGCTAGCAGTCACATTATGTGATAAGGAAGAATACAAGATGGATACAATAACTTCATCGGACGCCGTAGCGAGAGGTTGTGTCAGCAAGCTCTCTGTTCCGTCTTAGTGCGCGATTTGCATTTTTGTGTTTTACAGCGTGATTTAACATCGATCTGTTGTGACATTCTTATATCATTCTACTCCTTTTTCGACGACCTGCATGTTTCGACACATTGCATACCATGAAGTTACACGACTGACAAGTTTTCTTTGAATTTTGAATATCTGCTGCTGACTCACACGACCGACCGCGTGTCTCACCCGTGCTGTCCCTTTGTCCATCCTCCGTCAGTCAAGTCTCACAATCTTAATTCTGTATTCATCTCGTCCTCGCTTCTACGTCCACTCATTCTCCTGTATGATGGCTACGCATTCCTGATATGACGTCATCGCGAATTCAATACTCCCGTGCCAGCTTGCTTAACATGCGAAGGGATTTTCACATTGCTCGCCCGGTCAGAAGAGCGCTATGGTTTCACAGACTTTTGCCCTATCAGTGTCTCAAATCTTCTGTGCGACGCAATCTTCCTAACTGTCAACGTGTTCCTGATCTACCACCTGGTCTCACATCAGTGCCTCCCTTACCTAATGTGACTGCGAGAAATGATACTAATTCTGCCAAACCCCGTAAACAGAATAGACCTCAATTTCCTACCCCTTCATTTTTTCCTACAATGCCCGATCTCTTTTCAATAAGGTTGACGATTTTAAAATCAGAGTTAATGACTGTAGCCCTGATTTCATTTGTGTTGTGGCCATTTACTACAGAAATTGCTTTCACCTTTCTGTTGTAAGTGACAAATTGATAGATGACATTAATTTCAATATACTTGTATGTCACTCTTTTGATTTTTATGTGACGATAGTGGTAATTTATCATCCCTATTGGGGCACCGTCAAGGCCCATGATGTATTTTTATCTTTTCTCCAAAGTATACTAGACATATCTGAATCTAGTAATGTGGCTATTCTGGGAGATATTAATGATATTCGGCTTGTTTTTGAAAGCTTTTTGTTGAACAACAATATGTCTCAGCTTGTTCAGCTGCCTACTAGAGGCCAGCATGTTCTTGACATTTTTGCTTCGACTCATCCTTACAAGTTTGAAACCCCCTCCCTGATCCCACCTCTTGGTCGCTCAGACCATAAAGGTATTTTTGCAAAACCTTCTGTTCGTAAGCCTCCCATTGTCACAAAAGTCAAGGTTCGTTCATTTTCGCCGTCCTCCTATGCCCAATGTTGTCAAGTTTTATCCTTAGTTGATTGGAAGAATTATTTTCTTTTCGTTGATGATGTCAATATTTTAGCTGATGAACTTCAGAACTTTTTTCGGTTTTTGTACGTCACCTTCTTCCCGATAAAAACTGTTAGGATGCGCAGTACTGATCCTCCTTGGATCACTCCCTCTCTTAAAGTCCTCTCTGATCGTAGGGACAGAGCCCTCACTACTGGGAACACAGGCAAATATTTGTCTCTTAGAGAGCAATTTTTGACTCAGCTTGCCAAAGCCAAGTCGATCTATTTCTCTGGTATTTCTTCCTCTACTGAGTCCATGTGGAAATCAATAAATGCCCAAATCGGTTCGAGGAATTCCCGGTCTACTTTTCATACTGCTAATGACGTTTATGACCTTAATGACAGGCTTCATGCCACATTCTCTTCGCCGGATATTCACCATTTTTCTTCCGATGATAAACCTTACCCTTCCAGCTTGAATTTGATTTCTGTTACCGAGCATGACATTATTCGTCATATTAAGAAGTGTAAATCTAATTCTGAAGGACCTGATGGTGTTCGAGGTGTGTTTTTCCGTTCTGTCGCTGATTTTGTTGCTTTTCCTCTCAGCATCCTTTTTACCAGATGTCTGCAGTCCGGGATATTCCCTGACATTTGGAAATGCGCTAAAATTCTCCCACTTCCTAAGAAAGAAAGCTCAGACTTTAGGCCAATTTCTATTCTTCCTTTTCTAAGCAAAGTTCTTGAAAGATTATTCAGAGATTTGGTCATTTTGCCATCGTTGTGCAAAAGAATCCATCCTGGACAGTTCGGATTTTTGCCGTATGGTTTTGGTGGCTGTACTAATGCCTTACTTGCCATCCGTCTTTCCATCTTACAGCATGTCACTTCGAATTCTCACTGCTCAGTTTCTCTCCCTGCTGTCGATTTCAGAAAAGCTTTCGACAAAATTAGTCATTGTAAACTTCTGGAAAGCCTTCGTGATAACTTTTGCTGTTCTCCCGTCGTCCTTAATTGCATCAAAAGCTTCTTGGTCAATCGCAAGCAGCGCGTTGTTTCGAATGAAATTATTGCGCCATGGCGTTCGATTTCTAGTGGAGTTCCTCAAGGTTCAATTTTCGGACCTTTACTTTTTTCCTTGTTTATGGACGATTTGCCAGTTCTTGAGGGAACAAAAGTCATTGTATTCGCCGATGATGTTACTTTGATTCATTTTGACGGGTGCGGTGCTGATTTTAAGACAAATGTAAATGTCTTTTCCTCTTGGGCTTCTAACAAGAGTCTGTATGTTAACACATAAAACGAAATGCATGAAGCTGTCTAGAAGCAGCATTGATTTTCCCGCTCTAAATGGTTGTATTAATGACGAGTTGATTAATGAAGCTGACTCTTTGATGATTTTGGGTGTTCATTTTTCTTTCGATCTGCGATGGGACAATCAATTTAAGCATCTCTATAACAAATGCTGCCGTGCCATGTCCTTTGTAAAGCGTTTACGTGGTGATGGCAATAATGGAGATGTCATTTGGAAGGCCTTTGTGAGTCTTGTCTTGTGTCACATTACATTCTGTTGGCCGGTCATCTGCGACTTAAATGCTAATTATTTTGGAAAATTTGAACAACTGTATCGTCGTCTTGCGATCCGCTGGGCCAATGTTAGTCGTAAGCCTTCTCTTCGTCTTGTTCTTGATAAATGTTGTATTAAATTGATCAAGAAGATCTGTAATAATGTCAGTTTACACCAACTGTCTGAATTCTTTTCCATGAGAGAAACATCACACAATGTTCGTCATGCCGGAGTTCTTTTGCCTATGAAACGATCGTCTGCCCTGTATAATAGATCGTTTGTTAAATTTTCTGGATATTCATGAATACAAATTGTGCCATCTTGTCATACCGCTTTTGTATTTGACAACAATAAAGCATTATTATTATTATACAGGTATGATTGAAATAGTGGAATACGCAGAATCGAGCTCACTTTTAACTAATTCTCCTGACTCAAATCACAAGTCATGTTGCATTCAGTCTAAATGACTGGACAATTGCTATCGTCGATGATGCCTGTTATCCTGGCAATATACTATCAGTCGCTTCGAATTACTTGGTGATCGGCTTCTTGATAATTGTCGAAGTAACAAGTAAATTTCCTTAATAAACTTACTGCTATCATTTACATAAATGCCTGAATTTTTAATCAGGTCTGTGTTCCCGGAAAGAGAAGAAATTCTGAAGATTCCAGGAGGAGCCATTTTGTGTCGAGTACATTAGTCAATTGTTGAGGGATCATCATCAACAGCTGGACATTTCAAGCACTCCCTCTCAAAGGATGACCTCAGCATGTCGAGCATTTGTTCTTTTCATGAAGTGTAGATGACTACATCACTTTAGTTGATACATGATCGTACATGTAATTCTACGACATTATTCGTGTAATTTCACGAAAATGTTTCTACTCTCATCATATATTCATAAAAGATTCAATAAAAAGTGATTGTTTTTCATTAAATGGTGAAGTTTTCATGAAAACCTCAGCAACTTTAAGAACATGCAGGTATTGCAATTCGCAGAAAATTAAACTCAAACATTTGATAGTGAATTTAATGGTAATCTGAGTAATTCAACGACATTATCACTAAAATGACTCGCTTACCTAAAATATTTCGGTAAATAACCTGTAACCACCACACCGAAACTTCATATCATGATGCGATTTAACTTCAAGCTTGAAAAGGAACGGACCTATTTAACATAAGGGTCATTCCACGTCAAAGCACCAAATGGCCTGTGGCTCACTTGCTCAAAAACGGTCCAAATCGTAATATTCTAATGCCTAGGATGCATCTACATGGAATCCAAGATATTTTTGGGAAATTCGAACTGCTTCATGTATTTCGAGACATTTGAAATTTGAATAAATTGAAAAAAATCCGTCTTGCCCTAAAAATATGCCTATCTTTCAAGACATGTAATTTCGGTCTCGTTGCTAGTATTGTCATAATTTTTGGTATTTAGAAAACCAATGTATCCAAGATTACATGCAAGTTTATGCGGAAGCTCAACTGCTTGCGAGAAAAAAAGTTCAGAACTTCAAAAAATGCAAAAAAATAAATTCGAAAGTCAAAAAATCAACTTTTCGACATTTTTCATATTTTTAAACCACATATAGGGCTATTCTACTACTTCAGGTGGATTGAGATGTAATAGGACTATTTTTTAAAAATAGTGAAAATATCCCTAATTTTTTATGGGGTATTTTTAACCCCATAAAAATTGACAAATTAAAAAAGTCATCTTTAATGAAGTCTGACCAATTTCTCGCAATCATAAAGAACTAATGAATGCAACATTTCAAAAGTACTTGATGTCATTTGCTGGAATCTGTAAGAATATTTACAATACTAGAGCTGGAACTTGGTGTATTTTGAATTTAAAAATGGGTTAGATAGAGCATTTATATCGCTACTACTTATGAGAAAATAGAAGTAGTATCAACAATTGCATGATGTAATTACATGAGTCTTTCATGATAAACATGATGAAATTTATACAAATGATACTGTGACACAGTAAACGCATGAGAACAGTTCCCCATCGCAACTAATACCAATAGACTGATAGACGACGATTCAATTATTATGCCACAATGAAACCTCGGTCACTCCAAAAATGAGTCATTATTGAATAGCCGTCACCACTTCAACATGATGAAAGGCTCTCTGATGATGTAATCTCACTTTACAATCTGTCATTGTATCAACCAACAAGCGGTGTATCTATGCTTTGTGTAGTTGTAAATAATCCCTATTGGACGAACGAACTATTTTCAGACCTGTGCAAGTCTAGTTTAATCAGTGGTCAAGCAAGATAGTCAATGTGCGAATGGAGGATAACGAGGTAAGGGATTTTGTACATAAATTATTTTTGTTTAGGGTAATACGGGACAGTTGACTAAAGCGTGAGAATTAAGATACTTAAAATGAATATTTTGTAATCGCGATAATTTCTATCAATTAATATGGTTATCAGTAATGCACACAATTTCATTAAAATCGGTCGAATTGTTTTATATCTAAGAACAAATATCGAAACACATACAACTTTTTCTTATCCAAAAAACGTGCTGATGTAAAATTGATATTTCATTTAAGTTAAGAATTTGTCATCAATTAAACAATTTTGCTAATATCTTATTGATATTAAAATAGGATGCTTGAGCTTTCTTTAAAATGATTTACTTATTCGTTTTGACAAGTTCTTCATACATTAACAGATATTTTAAGAAATGTTATGTATGGCGGGTAATACGGGACACTTATACGGCCGTATCAAGTTACTGGCCTTTCGACGATAGGCCAACCTTTCCTTTCGGAAAGGTGCATTTCTTTTCACGAAACTGCACTTTCATCGATACCTTCCTTTCATTAATAGAAGGTTTCCTTTCATGACAATACAAAACTAAAGGTCGGTTCAAACCGGCCTTTAAAGCATATTTTATTGTGTTCACAGCACAACACAAGCGTAATTGTTACGGGCACTTGTTCTGTTTTGTTTCTGTGATTTATGCCAAGGATGATGGAGCGACTAAGACGCCTGCGAATGATTGAAGCTGAACGATCTCGAAAACCTTACCGCGTATTAGCTGACAGGACGAACCCGTTGAGTAGGTACCGTCGAAATGAGTTCTTAAAACGTTTTCGATTTTCGAAATCTGGCGTACGATTTTTGATGCGGACATTCATTGAAAATAACGAAGAGTTCTACAAAGGTCGTGGTTTATGGGTTCCTCCCATACTCTCCCTATGTATTGTCTTGCGAATGTTTGCAAATAACTCCTTCCAACTGGTTATTGCCGATGTGGCTGATGTCTCCCAAGCGTATGTATCGAAGGCAGTGAAGCGAATTACAGCCACAATTTGTAGGCGTCGACGTGATTTCATTCACATGCCGAATACATTTCATGAAATAAATGAAGAAAAGAGAAAATTTCGAGAGATTGCAGGGTTTCGTCGAGTAATAGGTTGCATCGATGGAACTCACGTCCGAAGAGTTTGCCCTTCTCTTCGAAGAGGTGAGTTATTCAGATGTCGAAAAAATTATTACTCCATAAACGTTCAAGTTGTTGGCTCTGCGAGTGATACCATATCAAATATAGTCGCTCGTCGGCCAGGAAGCACCCACGATAGTAGAATTTTTGAAAATTCTCGTTTGTGCACTGAGTTAGAAGCAGGTAGATATGGAAATGCTCTCCTCATTGGTGATCAAGGTTATCCATGTCGATCTTACCTGATGACTGTATTATCAGATCCCGTTGACAATCGTGAAACTCGATTCAACGACTCATTGACAAAAACGAGAATGTCAGTTGAACGCATTTTCGGTCAGTGGAAAAGGAGATTTCCTATAGTCGGGACTATCTTAAGATTGAAGTTGGAAACTTCCTTAAATGTTATAGTAGCAACTGCAATTTTGTTTAATATTACGAAGATGTTACAGGAAGAAGAAGCACCGTCTGAAAATGGAATCCATATTTGGGATGGAGTTGAACCGTTTGTCCAAGGAATACAAACCGATGTTGCTGGAAATGCTGTTCGTCGGAATATTATAAACACTTACTTTTCATAAAGTTGATACTCACTAGCATTTGAATGGTAAATTTATCGTGTTCTTTGGATAATATCCTACATAATGTAGTCCATGGTTTGTGTGTGTTGCAACGAATATCTTGCTAAATAGATGCATAATGTTTGTTAAATCAGTTGTTTTGAAAGTTGTTACTAATGCTAAGCTAATGTGCTTAAAAGATTATGTTAGAATTATATTCAAAATACGTTTAGTTACTGGATAGTAGTATGAGTATTTATAAATGTCGATTCTATATGTATATATTTCAGTTAAATAGTTAAAAATTTATGCTTTTCAAAAATAGTTGTAGTAATTAGTAATAGCGTAACCAGACGCGTATCTAGGATTTTTTACGGGGAGCAGAGCCAAAATTTCAAAGTTGTCTCATATCAGTGACTCATCTGTGACACCGAATACATCCCATCCCATGTAACTCTATTCATATGGAATGCATAATTTATTTCCAAAGTATTAAATAATCTGTTATGGGTATTATATAACATGTATGTTAGATTCGCCGATGCATTTAGTTCTGACTAGGTCATGATGTATGCCACAAACTAATGGTAAGAGATCGAGTCTTAATTTAAAAACCATCTTTAAGTAATGTGCATTGAATGAATTTGATTGTATTTGATCGAAAAATACGAAATTACAAAATGAGTAGGGCCTATCTTCTGTAAATAGAACTTGAACCTTGAAAATTTCGTTATTATCCATTTCAAATGTGCTCATGTAAGTGATGGTGTTCATTATATCAAATGGCCTTCATGTCAAAAATCCAATAAAAATATGAATTTCAAATTTCATGAAATCTTCTCATTATATGCTAGTTTTTAAAAGCAACAAGAAATTACAGTATTTTTACAAAATATTCGCTTCCTAACGGCTTGCTTTTTCCATCATTTCATTTGCATGACTGCAATATTTGATAGCCCCATTTTTCTGAATGAAGTAGAAACTAAAATGTAATTTTTTCAAACATTTGGGATTTATTCGAAAAAAGCAAAGGTGATAATCTAATGAATTCATTACGGTAATAACAATTGAATCAACATAATAGTCACTTTGACATCAAATTTGTCATCTCTTGTTCGTGTTTCTCTTTTAAGAATTGAATCTTCAGTCTCCAATACTCCATTCGCAGGTTGTGCTCTTCGCTTTCATACTTCAAGAGCAGTTGAACATTCTCAGAAGTTCCTCTCGAGTCGGCTTCTTCTACTCTTGACTTCTTCCTTACCGGAATTTGGTTTCCGTCTGATGTTGTGGATTGCTCATCATTAGGCTTACTTATGACTTCGTCTGCTGCATCATCGTCATAGGCATTTACTAAAGCATCAATCTTATGGCTAATGAGATCAAGCACAGTGTTGTCTGCTTCGCTAATATCTGCCTCCTTCGGTAACTCTCCACCTCCGGTCCGCGTCATCTCTCGATTTTCAACGGCCTTAGCCTTCTTCGCGGATACTTTAAAATTGTCCCAGGATTTCTTCAATTGTTTTGAAGTTCGTTCTAAAGACGAGTTAGCGTTATATTGACATTTGACTGCTTCCCATGCCTTCTGTTTTTTTAGTATCATGCTCGTTCCACTCTCAGTACTCTCAATAACGATGACGTGTGGCCTGATCAGTTCCGTTAATAAACTACGATCAGCACTTGTCATAGGAGACACACGTTTGCATTACTTGCCTGAGACAGAACTTCGTTCAGGTTTGTATTTTCTTCGGACTTATCCATTGACGAGCACGTTCCTTACACTTAGGTTAGCTTGCGGATGCATAAACCTTCACTTAGACAAAGGCATTGTTGTGACCAATGAAGTATTTCATTGGTTAGACAACCAATGGAGTTGCGTCGGAGTCACAATGAATACGTCGCAAATGTTGAAGTGACACACGTTCGATTACTTTCCTCTCACGAAAGTCACTTTCGCGGAAAGAGCATGCCTTTCGTTAGTGAACATGAAAGGAAGGAAACTTGATACCAAAATGAAAGGAGAGCCTAACGAAAGTTACCTTTTGCTTGAAAAGTAACTTTCATGAAAGGCCAGTAACTTGATACGGCCGATAGGCCTATGGTGTTACATGTTGTTATTCTGCTCTGCTATAGCATTAATGAATCTGTAAATATTCAATTTGAGTAGCAAACTGTTCAACTACGTCAATTCCATCTTTACTAATACGGTAGACTCTATGATGGGTTTACCGAGTTTTAGATATGGTACTGGTACCGGTATCATAGGTCTATTGATTGAATTAGGCCTAAGCATACTACAAATCCTGATAATGACCGATTATCATTTCCATATCATTTAAACTGTTACTTTTCTACGATCATAAGATAAAATTTACTAGATTTATAATTTATGGCTCAACATCAATCATTTATTAAGCCATTTGGCACATTCAAGTGCTCATTTTATAGTCTACTCATTTCGTATTGATAAGAAACTATTTTACTTGAGATTGCAGAATTCAGTACGGTAGTTTATATTTTGATTATGATGTGTTTAGAAGAGTCTATCTTTGATCTTAGATGAGTTCAAACAAGATTCCTATACTGATCTGTCATTGATTTCAAAATATTTCCTTTTGCTCTTGCTGATACTCCTTTGAACAATTTTATTGATTCTTACGTCTTTTCTTGTTTAAGAGTATAAGTATAAAAAGCGTGAGTCCAAACAATTCAATACAGAACGAAATTGAGCAGGTCATTGAATCCTAGGTCATTGAAAATGAATTTAGTTTATTCTGATCGACATATTTTTATTTCAGCCGAAATGTTCTGTCGGTGGTCAGTTAGGAAAAACATGTTGCTTAACTTCTTATGTAGCTGAGTCATCAATTGATCATTTGTTAGATCATGAGAAACGTATCATTTCACTAAGAACAGGCATTGAGGAAGAAGATCTCTCAACTATATGTACACATCACCGTCTGCAATTTACGGAGTATTATACATCAAGAGTTAGAAATTGCTGCAATCCTCTAGATAAGCACAAACGATCGGCTAAGACAAACCTCAATCACGTTGGAAGATAATGAAAAGTTTCCGCAACTTATTCCCGGAAAGAAGATTTGCATAAAATGTTACACTGAACTGAATTCAAAAAATGACAGAGACTGTAGCGGCGAAAATAAGAGCGTTACCGTCGATGAAACATACACTCCTGACATTATACAGGAAGCTGAGACAGATGCGATCAATGACATCTTAGAGTCGACTGGCGTATCACCCATCAAACGCCGGAGATTGTCTGGATCTCAAGTCCGACAGAAGATCATTCGAAAGAGCCACGAGTTGAAATCAAAAATTCTTGATATGGCAAATATCGATGACAGCGAAGTCCCCGACAGTAAGCACTATTTGTTCAACGCTTGGTGGATGCATTGAAGATCAAAATTCAGCTTACGACTGACATTGCTGAGAAAATCGAGCTACTTACACTTGTTCCGGACTATATGACATTTCAAGATCTCATGGCAACATTTAATGTTAGTGAGTACATGGTGAGAAAATCAAAAGAACTAGGGATACTGGGGACACATCAGAATACGAGAAATCAACATCTCCACATTCCAGAACACACGAAAAGACGCATTAAAGAATTTTATGAAAATGACGAATACACACGGCTTCTACCAGGAAAGAAAGACTGCATTAGTGTCCAAACTGATGATGGAAAAGTCAAAGTGCAGATTAAAGTGATATTGCGCAATCTAAATGAGCTCTATCAACAATACAAAAAAACCTACGAATCAGATAAGGTTGGGTTTTCCATTTTTTGCATCGCTACGACCGAAATGGTGTGTTGTAGCCGGCTCGGCGGGCACGCATACAGTCTGTGTTTGATGTCATCACCAAAATCCGAAATTAAAACTGAAGGCTATTGCCTCCAATGTCCGTCTGGAAATGTTGATGTCAAAAGGGGTATGCAATATCGAAGAAAGATCGTGTATGAGTGTGGAGCCTGTGCCACAGAAGAAGGCATAAAGTCATCCTATCACTGCTCGTGGAAAATGGATTGAGGGATAATGAAGAAATCGAATATACTCAATAGCAAACAACCTATAGAAGTACACTCAAATCCACGAAGAAGACAATTGATGAGTTCATCGAAAACTTCGCAAGGAGACCTACAATCTTACCATACATCATTATATTGCTAAAACTCAGGCGAAATTTTTGAGCAACTTGAAGGACAAACTGGAGATAAATCAAGGCATCTTGCAATTAGACTTCTCTGAAAATTACACCATGGTTATCCAAGACGCAATTCAATCCTCGTACTTCAACACAGAGCAAGTCACTATTCATCCCTACGTATTTTATTATCGAGATGAAGATCAATTGAAGTCAATCAGCTACTGTATTGTAAGCAATCACCTAATTCATGATTCTGCCACCGTTGCGACATTCAACGAGCAGATCATCAACAAAATTCGAGAAAACTATCCAATGATCAACGACCTACATTTCTTTTCTGATGGGTCAGCAGCCCAATACAAAAATCGGTGAGTAATTCAACACTCAAGTTCTTGAAAAAGTAGGCTACTACAATGATTGTCCACTGACACAGAGAAATTATTTTATTTTAGATATACAAAGATTGTCTACTAACAGAAATTACTTTCTTTTAGATACAACATGAGAACCTTATGTCTCATGAGAGCGAGGTATGAAATGACATTTTCCTGGCACTTCCTGGCTACAAGCCACGGAAAAGGACCTTGTGATGGAGTGGGAGGCACAGTAAAGAGGGTGGTATCAAAACTTTCCCTTCAAAGTCATCTTATAACATCCGCTGACATGGTATACAAAGCTGCAAAAAACATATCTCCAACATTGAGTAAGTATTTGAAATGTTGTCGATTGCATGTGGGCTTGTTTACCTAGTTCGACATATTTTTTATATCTATTCATCTACATTGACTCGAAAGAAATCCAATTGAAGACGAACGATGATGTCAAGCCTATTCAGGGCATCAGGCAGAATCACTTTTTCGTTCCACAGGCAGATGGGGCCATCAAGTCATACAAAATGAGTACCGATACTGACGGACAGATCCATAATCTATATACAGGAACAACATGCAAGTAAGAAAAGACACATTTTTTTGATTTGGCCATGAGTCATGTTCGCTCGTATTTCATTTTAGTGAGCAAACGGAAAAAGAAAGTGACTTCAAATCAAACGACTGGGTCTTGGTGGATTACCACGGGGAGCGCTACCCAGGCCGAATAATATCAATTGAAGGACCAATTGCCAAAATTGAAGCGCTTGAAAAGGCTGGACCAAGCAACTATAGATATCCAAAGACCACAGACATTCATGACTATCCTATCACCAATACCGTGTCAAAGATAAATAAACCTGTGCTTTCAAACTCAAGGGGAATTTAACAACTTGCTTAGAAATTGATATGTAGTAATGTACTTGTATGTATGAATGCTTCCTCATACCTCTATTGTGTCGCAGTATCATTTGTATAAATTTCATCATGTTTATCATGAAAGACTCATGTAATTACATCATGCAATTGTTGATACTACTTCTATTTTCTCATAAGTAGTAGCGACATAAATGCTCTATCTAACCCATTTTTAAATTCAAAATACACCAAGTTTCAGCTCTAGTATTGTAAATATTCTTACAGATTCCAGCAAATGACATCAAGTACTTTTGAAATGTTGCATTCATTAGTTCTTTATGATTGCGAGAAATTGGTCAGACTTCATTAAAAATGACTTTTTTAATTTGTCAATTTTTATGGGGTTAAAAATGCCCCATAAAAAATTAGGGATATTTTCACTATTTTTAAAAAATAGTCCTATTACATCTCAATCCACCTGAAGTAGTAGAATAGCCCTATATGTGGTTTAAAAATATGAAAAATGTCGAAAAAGTTGATTTTTTGACTTTCGAATTTATTTTTTTGCATTTTTTGAAGTTCTGAAATTTTTTTCTCGCAAGCAGTTGAGCTTCCGCATAAACTTGCATGTAATCTTGGATACATTGGTTTTCTAAATACCAAAAATTATGACAATACTAGCAACGAGACCGAAATTACATGTCTTGAAAGATAGGCATATTTTTAGGGCAAGACGAATTTTTTTCAATTTATTCAAATTTCAAATGTCTCGAAATACATGAAGCAGTTCGAATTTCCCAAAAATATCTTGGATTCCATGTAGATGCATCCTAGGCATTAGAATATTACGATTTGGACCGATTTCAAGCAGGTGAACCACACCGAATTTTTTTAAATTTGGTGTTTTGATGTGGAATGACCCACAACAAAAACGCGCTTACTTTTAAGTAATATACAAATCTTGTAATTCCACGACGCAAAGAATTGGCACATTCACTAATGCTGATTAATACATTCCTTGTCCCAGTGAAAATGATATAGAGACCTTTGACATTCTAGGCTTTCTACACCTGTTTGCTAAGTAGCCATTCATACCAACAAAATGTTCCTCTTGGATTTTTACCGATAAGTACGACGAAATCAGAAGAAAATATAATGTTATGTATGACTTTACATTTCTAAGACTCACTTTTGCACTACAGAGTAAAATACAAGTGCCCCATGGGCATATAGCCTACTGTTCATGAAAAATTGGGAGGACTAGGTCTTAATAACAATGTAATAATTAGATAACATCATAAATAGTAAAACAACTGGGTCTCTTAATTGATCAAGAAAAAAACAAGAAAATCAAGAGAAACCCCAGCAGTTTTCTGATACCATCGTTATAAGGCATTAGTGAAATTTCCTTATTTCGTAAGAGCTGGTCGCTTATAGCGCTTGATGGTTTTATACGCTTCAAAAGCAGCATTGATGGTATTCAGGAGACTTAATGAACGACGCTTAAACACCGAAACCGGCAGAATATTCAGTCGGTTTCGGTGTTATGTCGTCGTTCACAGGGATGTGATCAACCAAACAAAAAACAATCAGGAAACCAATTTTTGAAGGAGACCAGTATAAATAGACATAGCTTGTGCGATTCAATTCGATTATAGGCAAAAAATGAAGTGACACAAAATGAAAACAAAAGCAACGCACTAACTAATGCATGCAGCCCATATGGTCTACGTGCATATTCAGGCGAAACCCATATGACAACAGATGTAGGGCTACCAAACGTCTCTTTTATCAGGATTCGTCCTCTTTTATTGGCCAAAAAATGTGTCCGGGGAGATTTTTTCAAATTGCGAAAATGTCCGGGGTTTTTTATCAGATGAAAGAAGTTAGTTATGATATTGTCTTATCTAGTAATCAGAAGTTGGATAAAGTTGACGTTAATAGAAAAAACATCCATTTGCTTCACCTAGAACAATCCCTCACATGGAACAATAAGCTGCGGATGTCATCTACTAGCTGCACTAAGTGAATAATAACTCCCATTACCCATGAGTTCACTGCACTAAACTTTTCTAAGAAATTTTATTGCTATCGTTTCAGACACTAACCTCTCTGTTTCATTGAGAGACAGTGCGTCGAATAGGAGTCGTTCTAGAAATCGTGTGACGGACATCCAATCCTATGATAAAGTCGTGTATTCCATGCGTAACAGCTAGATGTCGATTTGTTTAAAAACAATCATCTTCAAAAAAAAACAGTGTACATGACGTCCATCACACGTGCACATTTGGTTCGGTTGCAAATAAAGGCAGTGTCCATCTTGAGACTCATATTGGAACTGCGAAACAAAAGAAAGCAACCCGTGGAGAAAGCTAGTCAAAAGTAACAGGTTTGTTTGTAAAAATTGATACTAAGTGCAAGGATCAGGTTGCCGCCGCCGAACCGACCATAGCTTTTCATTCGGTCAAACATCATTACAGTTACAAATCTTATGATTGTACATCAAAGTTGGCTTCAAAGGTATTTCTTGATTCATCTATTTAAAAATATGCATGTGCATAAACGAAATTGGAAGCTGTGGTAAACGATGTTATTGCTCCGTATTCCATCGATTCTGTTTAAAAAGACATTGAAAATGATGTCATTATGTATCTAGGTGTTTCTACAGATGTTAGTAATCATAAATCTACGAAGATTTTGCCAGTTGTCATTCAGTATTTTGATGGGAGAAATGGCGGATTACAATCCAAACTCATCGAGGTCAAAAGGACAACCAATGAAACTGATTCAACTATTGCTACTGAATTGAAGAAAACATTGGTTGAGAAAGGACTGTTTCATAAATGTATGTCATTTCCTGGTGATAACTGTAATACGAATTTTGGGGGCTTGCAGCGAAAATATGATGGAAATAATGTGCTTGCACATAAAAAAAGATAAAACTACTTTAGTAGGTATTGGGTGTCCTGCTCATATTCTCAACAACTGTTTACATCATGGCACAAATCAATTATCTTTAGATATTGAAAGCGTGATTTACAAATTTTATCAATTCTTTTGCATGTATACTGTTCGAACCGAAGAACTAAAAGAATACTGAGATTTTGCTTAAGTAGAATGCAGGAAATTGTTGCCTTATAGTGCTACACAATGGTTATCAGTGTATCCTGGACTTACACGATTCTTGCAAATGTACCCTGCTTTGAAGCCATACTTTTGAGTATCGGTATTGATAAAAACGTCAAAGATTTATTTAGAATATGAACTGAGCGAATTGTATTTGTGACATTTGCATTCTCTTGTTTGCGTTTTCCATAAAACGTTGAGAAAGTTGAAAGATCATCGAAGGCTTCAATGATCGTAATTCTGAAGTATTTAACATCAGTTTCTGATGTCATTGACAACAGGCGGCATCAAAAGTTTGTTTCATTGAAAGTGAAGCCGATGTTGACCAGGTTGAGAGAAAATGGTTTCTCTCAAAAATGTGATCATTTCATGTCTGATATCACAAAATTATATTCTGCATGTGCTGAATATATGAGTCGATGGACGAATTCTTCACATGAATTCAACTGTTTCAATTGGATGAATCTCACAAGGAAAGGACCTGATAAATCAAACTGGCAAATTGCCGAATCATGTATTTTGTATTTCACGAGTAAGAATATCATGGTTAATGATGTTCTTAATGCTAATTTTATTGATTATCAGGCTCAAGAATTTGATTCACTTCTATGTCATGAAGAGTGGGCGCTCTTTTTCGAAAACAGTTTACACGAGTTGTATCATTCATGAGTTACTAAAAATTGATCAATTCTATTTTTGCATTATGGCACATAATGCACATGTGGAGACAATATTTTCTTTGATGCAACCGCAATGGTTTAAAGACCGCGACAGCCTGCTGATATCATCGATAGAAAAAATTCTGATGGTGCAATACAATTTCATTGATTTACCATGCAAAAGCTTCTATCCCATCGCAAAAGTAGATATTGCACTACTGAAAAGGATAAACAATAATGAAAACTCGATATCGAGTCAGTTGAATATTGCTGTAATCAATCATTTTCTCGTGTGTTTCTTTTGTTCAATTTTTTGCAAAAAAGATATTTTGATCGAAAAACGTCCTCTTTTTTGCTTGGGATAATATGGTTGCCCATAACAGATGTGCAGAGAAAGGAAACTCAAAAGGGCCAGCAATGTTATGAAGAACGTGGCAGACCAACATATGCTATTGAAGTGTTATGCCATTGATTTGTAATGACGACTGTTGTTCATCCATCAAAAATGTGTATATTGTTTGCCTCTGCGACGCATTTCACTAGGAATTTGTCAAGTGATTAACCCTTAAAGGTGTCATTTAATCGTTGTTTCACTAAATATTTTTGTACATGAAGCGAAATTATGTGATTAGGTGATTAGTTCATTACATGGCTCTTGCCACATGTGCAGAAGAGGCCCGTAGCCACGGGAGCCGTGGGGCCAGGCCCCCCTTTTTAATTTTTGTACCCACTCTGCTAATAAGGTTATTTATATGATCAATATACAATCAACAAAATCTCAGAAGTGAGAACAAATTGAAGGATGAATTGATTGATGGCTGGCCAGAACGGAATTCTTTGTCGGCTCAGATCAATTGTAGGAGAGAAACAACTATCTAGCGAGTGTTGAACGTTTACATCGCAGTACGTCTCATCTTTTTTGTTTATGTCGATGGTGCTAGTGCCATGAGTGATGGAAAGGGTGGTGTTCAGAAGATAATTCAAGAACAAATAGGAAAGAAAACCCTTATATTCATTGCATGAACCTTCGTCTTCATTTAATGGTGACTGATTTGCTCAAAGTTGTTCCTGAACTCAAAATGTATTTCGAACATCTAGGTACGTTTTACAACTTCTTCAACAAATATTAAGTGAATAAAGAGTACGCAGGTCGAAGCCTGAAGCGTGTGACTGACACCGGATGGTCTGGTCACTATGATGCCACTTTGGTGATCGTAAATAACTTTGATGAGATCTGGAAAACCATCAACATCGTTTAACGCGCTAAATAAGGGACATTTGACAGTGATGCAATTGTTAGAGTTGACGGGTTGATTAATGTAAAGATATTGAATTTTGCTTTTGTGCTGTCTTAATGCATAAGATTTTGGGCGTACTGAAATCATGCGATTGTGACCTGCAAGAACGAGAACGGATATTGTAGAAACATTGAGAATCCTCGATGCAATTTACGAGCTTCTAGTTCGTGAGCGCGGAGATCATTCATTCACCTGCTCAGCGAAGCGGCCGCAAAACTTCATAAAACATGCGAAGCAACGTCAGACGAATTTGCAACAAAAAAGAGAAAAATTGACCATCCCTTTAATTAAGACGTCATCATAACGGATTGTCTGCCATCGAGTTCGAGAAATGAAGATTATGAACAAACATGAAGAGACTATTGTATGAGACTATCGACATTGTTCTTGAGGAACTAAAAGCACCGTTTCTCCGACAATGCTTCATTATACGATGCAGTGACCGGAATGTCGCCGAAGTTACCAGAAAAGTCTTTGAGCTTAGAAACATTCCGTCCTCTCGAAAGCTTAGTAATTGCATTACCTATTGAAGCAGAGCTAACAGTGGCAAAATAATTTCTGTTGAAGTCCAATGAGTCAAAGGAAGCAAACACGATTTTAAAGGCCTTGTGCGAAAAAGACTGCGTTTCCGGAAATGTACAGGTTAGCAGCCACAATCGCCACCTTCGGCAGTAGTACATCCATGTGTGAATACTTTTTCCAACTTAAACTAGGACCGATGATCTACTAGGAACAAAGACAATCAATGACTCACATCCCTTCAACGAAATTCGGTTATTCTTGCATTTGAAAAGAACAAAACTGAGTATGTTAATGTGGACACATTTCTGACTGGTTTTCGTCGAAAACATCCACGCTTCGAACTAAGTTCACACTGTAGTTATTCAATATAATATTTCAATGATCAGATAGAATTTTTTTCAGTTAGTAGCCTAAATTGTACATGCATACTTAAATGGCTATCCGTAGAATTCTATCGATTTCATTATCCTATACTGTAGCAATGTTAGGATTACTTTGATGTCAGGCTTACATTATCAATTTGCAATTGGAAACAACAATTCATATGAGATATTTGAATCCTGATATGTCTGTGAAAGAATCATATTCACCCTCTCACGATATGTTTCTTTTTTGAACCCTCTCGATGCAGTAGGGTATACCGGGGCAATTCCGGCCACATTCTGGCCGGAATTTACCCGATATTTTATATAATACCTCATGCTTAAACATTGCGCTCTTGATGAGTTTTCTTCTAAATAAATCGTATAACTAACAAAAAATACTGCATTTACGGTTTAGTACCGCTCCATGCAATGTAATCTACGCCTACCTCATAACTTAGACGACCCTTTAAAAGGATTAAAAGCTTTCTTTGATTTTCATTATAATTTGATATTTCATCATTTGATGCTCGTTACAAAAGTGCATATGCCTAATCTTTTCTGATCTGGAATGTTCTATGAATGATTTCACTTCTTATGATTGGCTGTCTCTCGTTGGCTGCTATGAATAGCCATGACACAACATCTTGCTAATATTTCAGGTGATGCCTCGGGATTGAATTACTTGACTCGACGCAATGCCTCGCAACTACTCTTAAGAAGAAGACCAGCCGTGCGTACACTGAGGAAAATCTGTTAACAGCTGTGGGCCGTGTTCAGGCAGGAGAATCCGCCAGAAGTGTTTCTGAAGATTTAGGCATACCTCGAAGCACTATTGGTGACTGGGTACGTGACAAATGGAACCCGCAATCGTCCGACGAAAATTGGGCGAGACTCTCATTTTGGGGCGGGACGCCCAACTGCCATCAGCGCGGAAATAGAAGAATACCTCGCATCGGCTTTGGAGTTTCTTGGAGAAGCAGGGTGGCCATTGGAACCACGACAAGTATGTCAGATAGTGAAGTCTTATCTCGACGAAACTGGTGCGCCTAATCCATTTCAAGATAATACACCAGGTCAGGACTGATTAATAAACTTCTGCGGTCGTTGGAAAACCCGCCTCAGTCGTCGCAAACCTGAATATGTCACGATAGCTCGTGCGAAAGGTCTTACGACCGAAGTCATTGATGGTTTCTTCGACATGATTACCATGTTGGTTGATGAGATAGGGACTATCGAGCCTACGCAAGTATATAATCTCGATGAAATCGGTATGGCCTTGGATCCAAAAGCCAAAAAGTGCCTCTATCATCGTGGCACCAAGATCGCGCAGTATATTTCCAACGGAAGGCAAGACAATGTTTACAGTTCTCTTTTGCGGCAACGCAGCTGTGCAGTATCTGCCACCTTATGTTGCATACAAAGGCAAAGGAAATCAGATAATGGACTCTTGGATGAATGGGGCCCTCCAAACACCGCGTACAATGTCACACGAAGTGGATGGATGGAAAATTGTGTTTGAGGCCTTGTTTGAAAATGTATTTCTGAAGTGGGTCGAAGGAAAGCCTAAACGACTTCTTGTGTACTTCGATGGCCACGGTTCTCATTTGACTTACCAGACAGCAGTGCAAGCCAGGAGTGCAGGTGTGCACATCATTTACCTGCCTCCTCATACGTCAAGTGCACTGCAGCCACTTGATATTGCGGTGCACGGACCGGGCAAGAAAGCATGGTATAGCATCCTGACGATCTTCTAGAGGGAATCACGACAGAAGACTGTACAGAAGGCCGCTTTTCCATCTCTCCTGAAAAAGTTATTTAACCAGTCCTTCGTCAACAAACTAGAAAACATTGTCAGTGGTTTCAGAAAATCTGGATTATATCCGTTGAACAAGGAGGTCATTCCAAAAGCGAAAATTCTGCCATCTACGACATTTACTGCGATTGAAAACCTGTCTGATCGACAATCGTCTTTAAATTCTGGGACACCAGTAAGAACATCTCCTCACCAAGCAATGTGCGACGCCGTAATGTCTGCAGTTTGACCGGTGATGTCGGACTCCACGCAGGCAGGTCTTGCAAGTGCGGTGAGGAAAAGAACACGGGTCCAAAAGAGACATGGTGAGGTCCCGACGCACGAAGCTTCACTTGAGCGTTTGCGGATCGAAGGTGAGTGCCGAAGTCAGAAAGAAAATGTTAAAAGACAGAAGAAACGCGAATCAAGCATCAACGACTCAATCTGTTCGTCTGTTATGATAAAGAATCGCCAAGTACAGCCAATATGACAGGTGGTATTGTAACCCCTGGAAAAATTAAACAACTTAAAAGTTGTTTAAGTAGGCTAATTTTTATTATCGGCAATCTGGCGCGATCTAGGTAAGATCGAAGAGACACTTTCAGTTTCTGATTATTTGTGATCTGATAGTGTGAACTTGCTAAATGATAGTCGAAATTGCGAACTTATCGAATACCGAGGCGAACACTGATTCGCTGACAAACGAGGCAACTCGTTTGTCTCTTACGGCTTCGGTGGAACACCGAGCCGGAAAAGGGCAGCCAGCCAGCTCACCCAGTACAGCCAGTTCGGCTGTAGGTACCGCCCCCCAGGGTATTTGGGGAGTCGGCGAAGGAGAGCGCCGGGCAGCGCCTCTCACGGAGACAGCTGCTGGTGCTATCGGGCTGCACCTAACAACCTCTGAGGTGAGTACCAGGTACTATGGTTACATTGGTGTCAGAAGTGGGATACGACAATCCGCCCCGACCGTACCCACGGGTTACTCTAGTTCTGAGAGTAGTAGTGGTTTCGGGCCGAAGCAAATGGCCACTCCCAGGGAATATCAACGTTTTCCCCTGAACAATTTCCCCACCTTTAGAGGGGGTTTCCCTCCTGACGGAAGGAAGTTCCAGCTATTCGCCAAGTTAGATGACGAGGCGTTTAGTTTAGTTTGTAGTGCCCAATCACGAGACATTACCGATCTGGACGAGATTGTCTTGGAATTACTCAAGGCATATCCTATTCCAGTTAAACCGGATTTTAGTCATGTTACGATCCGGAGGGGACAAGGGTTAATGTATTCCCGCCTGTCTCTTAAAAATTATACCCCGTTCCATCGGGGGTATTTTACGCGCTGGTACGAACAGATCGTGCGCGTATTAGCCTCGTATCCACCCGAGGAAAGAGTGGACCAGCTGTGCAGCAAACTCAGAGGCGAAGCCCTTGGGTTTGTTGCAGATGTCTTGGCTCCAGAGAGAAGGACCTTGGAAAGGGTGGTCTCGTTTTTGAAACGGTAATATTCTCCTGACGTCCCTACTGAAGTTGCCCGGGAGGACTTCTACAGTAGAAAACAGAAGCCGAGCGAGTCTGTCACGGCTTTCTATGGTAAACTGAGAACCTTGGGCACTCAGGCGTTCCCAAATCTTCCAGAGGAGGAGCTGGAGGACGTCATCCGCGACCGTTTGGTGCGAGGCTTGGCCGACGAAAACGTCGGGCTACATCTCACGCTAAACCCGAAGGCGTCTATCTCCGATGTTCTGGACACGGTGGCTTCGGTAGACACTTTCTTCAGTCGTCGGAAGAAAGACCGGGGAGGCTGGGACAGCGGGGATTATCGCCGCCGAGCTGACTCCCCGTCGGACCAGAAGGTAGGGTTTCACTTACCGTATGCCGGGGATAAGGAGAAGTCTCGTAGCCCCTCGCCGTATAGCGACGCGAGACGGCCGGTAGATAAGCCGGAATATAGTCCTAAGCATAGGCCTAGGAATTTCAGCCCGTCTCCCGTGATTCGGGAGCCAACGAATGCTTCAGCGTTCGTTTGTTACCATTGCGGCCGGGGAGGTCACACCAAAGAAATTGTCCGTTCCGTAATTTAAACGGATAGACGGGGCCAGCGAGAGTGAGAAGATAATCCGCATTTCTCAGACTGGTCCCGGGAATCTTGTCGAGGTAGCTTGTCGGAGCGGGCCGGTGTGGGCCCTCCTGGACACTGGGGCTGATCGATGTGTGGTAAGCTCTAGCTACGCTGCCGCCAACGGAGCCATTGAGCCGTTACGGGAAATCGACCGGAGGCTTCGTCTGAAGGCCGCGAACTCTTGCTCCCTCACCATTAAGGGGATGGTAGAGCTCACCTTCCGAATGGCCGGAACGCATTGGACGCACTTGTTTGTAGTTTAAGAAGAGCTGAACCAACCTATGATCTTAGGTATGGACTTCATGGAGCTTCACGGGGAAAATATCAGGTGCGACCTAGGACTGGCCAGTTTTGGCAGGGAGTTTTGGACCACAGCGCTGAAGAAAAAAGGAAGCCCACCGTCGGCAGTAATCTTTCTGAACCAGCGGGTAACTGTTCCGGAGCGTTCCGCTATGTACGCTGGGGTGCATCTGCGCAAGCAGTCAGCAAAATTTGATGTTTTAGGCATTACGACGGCCGAGCCGGAATTGTTGGCAGAAGGTCTCCAAATTGCCAACGGAATTGTGATGCCTCATGATAGAGGCATGGTCATTAATATCTTAAATGTCACGGATTCCCCCATCACCCTGGAGGAGGGTGAAGTAGTGGGCAACTTTTCTCCTATCGAGGAGATAAAAGTTTTAACGGATCAGCCGGTGGAAGGGCCAATCAAACGTGCAAACCGCGATCGATCGGGTCAAAGCCGAGAAGCTGAACCCCCGAGACGAACGTAGAGCTGTCAATCTTTTAAAGGAATTCCCCGACGTGTTCGTGGAGGACGGCAAGCCTCTGGGTTGTACTACACTTCTGTATCACAAGATCGATACGGGTGCCAATCCTCCAGTCAAGATAAGGGGAAGACGCGTCCCTCCGCATCAGCGAAAGGATGTCGACACGATGCTGGACGATATGATGCAGGAGGATATCATCCGCACCAGCCAGAGTCATTGGTCTAGCCCCATCTTGCTAGTGAAAAAGAGAGACGGTTCGCTGCGATGCTGTGTTGATTTCAGGAAATTGAACGATATCACATTGCGCGACGCCTACTCGCTGCCCAGAGTTGATGAAAGCCTTGATGCCCTGGGGGGATCAAAGTTCTTCACAGTCCTGGATTTGAAGGCGGGGTATTGGCAGGTACCTTTAGATCATGTATCAAAGGCCAAGACTGCCTTCTCGACTCATCGGGGACTGTTCGAGTTCAATGTTTTGCCCATGGGCTTGGCTAACGGGCCAGCCGTTTTTGCGCGGCTGATGAACAATGTCTTGGCTGGGCTGACTTGGAAGGCTTGCCTGGTGTACCTAGACGATACCATCGTGATTGGGCGGGATTTCGATGAGCACGTAGATAACTTGCGAGCAGTGCTGCAACGGTTCCGGCGTGCAAATCTCCAGCTTAATCCGAAGAAATGTCAGTGGTTCAGATCAGAGGTCCGTTATTTAGGGCACCTGGTATCTGATAACGGGGTAAAGACTGATCCCGAGACTGCTGAAAAAGTGTGGAACTGGCCTAAACCAGAGTCACAGCGGGAGCTGAGGGGCTTTCTGGGCTTGTGCAATTACTACCGGAAATTTATTCGAGGCTACGCGAAGATAGCAGAGCCGTTGCACCGGCTCACCGGTGAGTATGTTAAATTTCAATGGACGGATAAATGCGAGCATGCATTCCAGACACTCCGTCAGGTGCTATGCCAAGCACACATTCTCTCGCTACCGGATTTTTCACAAGCGAGTGGAAGATTCGTCCTGGACACAGATGCTTCGGACGTCGCCATTGGGGCTGTCTTGTCGCAGGAACAGTCAGACGGAACCGAGCGGGTAATAGCCTACGGTAGTAAATGCCTGAATAAGGCAGAGAGAAATTACTGCGTTACCAGACGCGAGATGCTAGCCATGGTGCATTTTATGATAGATTTCCGGGCCTATTTATTGGGGAAGAAATTACTGCTGCGTACGGATCACAATGCGCTTACGTGGCTGCAGTCTTTCAAAGATCCTACTGGCCAAGTCGCGAGGTGGCTACAACGGCTTCAGGAATTTGATTATGTCACCGAATATCGGAGCAACCCCAAGCACACCAACGGCGACGCTCTCTCTCGTCGGCCCCTCTCGGAACCATGGCAACTGCCCTTCGTGCGGTCCGACGGATAATTCTGGAATCAAGGGATTAGGACAGCTCAATGCCATAACTTGGAACTATGGCTGGACTAAGGAGGACTTGCAGGAGGCCCAGCGCAGTCATCCAGCAATCTCCCACGTCTTGGCGTGGTTGAGACAGCAAAGAAGACAGCCCCCTGATCTGCAACACCCCGAGGCAATTCCAGAGCTTCCTGAAATGATAAATAACTGGGAAAAGTTCTGCATCCGTGACGAATTATTACATATTCGTAGAAGAGGAGATGTGTATTGTCGAGTGGTCTTGCCCCCAATTTTGAGGGATCAAGCCCTTAGACAGTGCCATAACGAGCCGGCAGGAGGGCATATGGGAAAGGAATCCACGTATCAAAAGATCCGGCTGCGGTTCTGGTGGCCGAGTATGCTGGAGGACGTTGGCAAGTGGGTTGATACTTGCGGTACCTGCGGGCAGATTCGGGCCCCAACCCTCGCATTCGAGCCCCCTTGAAGCCCTTGGAAACGGGCGATCCTTTCAGTCGGCTATCGGTCGATATAATTGGCCCGCTTCAGCGGACGAAGAACGGATACCGTTTTATCCTCACCATGGTGGATGCGTTCACGAAGTGGGCAGAAGCTGTGCCGCTCAAGGATCCTACAGCTAAGTCGGTGGCCACCGCTATCCTTCAAACGTGGACAGCGAGGTTTGGTACACCGAAAGAAATTCTGTCCGATCAAGGCGCCGAATTTGAATCGGCGGTGTTTCGGAATATTTGCCGCATCCTGGGGATTCAGAAGCTGAGATCCAGCCCCTATCATCCTATGGGAAACGGGGGCGTCGAAAGAATGAATCGTACCCTGAAGAATTTGCTGTTGGCACACGCGGCCAAGGATCGGCATGAATGGGATCAGACTTTGCCTTTCTGTTTGTGGGCCTACCGGTCAAATATCCACCATTCAACGGGGTATTCGCCAGCCCGTTTGACGATGGGCCGCGAAATGCGCTTCCCTATCGACATTCTGCTCGAATCGTCGGATTCTGATAATACCGAAGCCGAAGATTATGCCGACTGGGTCAAGGCCAGCGTGCAAGCGGCCTCCCGTTCGGTCAAAGAAAATCTGATAGCAGCCAAGCAGCACCAGAAAAAGTCTTATGACCACCGAGCTACCTCAGTCCCCGTTTATGAAGCTGGGGATTTGGTATGGCTGCATAATACCGCGGTCCCTCAGCGTTCCTCTGCAAAACTTACGCGCCCGTGGCACGGGCCTTACATTATTACAAGAGTAATTAGCTCCACTAACATGGAGATTCGAGATCCCTCGTCTGCTGGTCGTAGGACTGTTGTCCATGTTAACCGGCTCAAACCTTGTCCGAATGACATTCGGTTGGAGGAGGGGCCAGTCAACCGCCCCGCGCCGCAGGCGGTGCAGGTGCCGATCGATACTGTACCACCGATAGGGCAGGAAGTCACCATCACCCCAGTCCGGAGTGTTGACGGCGACCACCACTTTTCTTTTGTTACTTTGCAGGAGCCGGAGCTGATGGAGGTGAAGGTCGAGCCCAGCGAAGCGGACACCGACCAGACGCGACCGGCCCCCGGGGAGATCGGCGACGAAACGCGGAAGCTGCGGGGTTCCCAGCTAGCCGACCACCTGATGTCCGGAAGGCAGATAAATTGCTATCTGTCTTTCGCTCATCCGGACGCTCGACCGTGGATGAAGGCTGTAGGCGAAGAGGCTGTGCGGCACGTGTGCCGGTTCTACGAGATCCGGTCAAAGGCCAAGAACGAGGACAGGCGTTCTACGGCCTCAGAGGAGCGGTTGTCCTCGATCGAACGGCGGCTGAAGGGTTGGATGGAACACCACCAGTTCAGCTCGGAAAAAACGAGAGGTCTTGCTAGCCGGCGTATCGAGGAGCCGTCGAGTTTTGCAGGAGCAGCACGAGCTGAGGGCAGCTCTGCTGAACCCTCCGCCAACGGTTTCAGCCGAAACCGGCGCTCCGCCGCAGTTAGCGACGAGCGATCTTGCGGGCATGTTCCAGGCATTCATGGAATTCATGCAGCAGAACCGCCTAGTGACCACGCCAGTCACTACGGGTTCTACCTCTTCCACCGCTCCCGCCCAGTCTAGTTCGGCGGGGCCGAGCGTGGCACAGCCCATCTCGACCCAGCCTAACTCGGCTCGGCTTAAAGCGAGCGGGACCGCAACCGTGGCGTCTGTGGTAAGTAGGCCCACGAAGCGGCGACACCAACCGTACCACAAGACGGCTGGTGTCGTTAACCCTCCTCGAGTGGCATCCGAGGAGCCAGATCTGCGTCGGCAGTGGGCGGAGGACTCGCCTACGCCCGAGCGCGAGAACTCCAAGCCCCAAGAGCCTTCGCGGAGTCGCCGCAAGCGACGAAGAGGGGGACGGCAGGCGGATCGTCCGCGGTCGAGTAACGGCGAGCCTCTTCGTGAGAGCAGCCGCAACAGGGTGACCTTTGCGGATGCGTTGCGAACGAGGCCGACGCGACCAATGACCCCGTCTCCTCCTCCCCCAGCCTGTCCGATACTGGTAATCGGGGACTCTGGTAAGTGCGCACCCAGACCTGACGGGATCAAGCTGATCCTGCTCGGAGTTGGGGTAAACACCATGCCCGGAACCTCGAGGGAGGCGATCAGCACGGCATTCCGTCAGGTCGAGCACGAGCTGGACCGTCACTTCCCCGGAGTAACCAGGTGTTACTTGGAAGCTCCAGCAGGTAAGTTTTCAGGGGAAAAACGTGCCGTGGTTAGGGCTGTAAACGAGATCGCGCGAACTCGTTTCCTAAATGTGGATCTTCCCATTCCGATGCCGATCCACATTTCTCGTCGTACGAGCGAAGGTTGGTGGCGTCTAATTCGATCAAGGCGGCTAAGAAGCTTGTCCGCTCTCTTAGCCAACTGCGCGATAGACCGTGGAACCCTCAGCCGAGATGGTAGGTATGAGCCTGGAGGGTAAGCCAGGCTACAGTTGCCGATGAAGGGTCCTTTCGTACCTGCCGCCATAGGTACGCAAGGCGCGGCTGACGCAGGAGCGTCAGAATTTTTGTAAGGGGGGGATAATGTAACCCCTGGAAAAATTAGCCAACTTAAAAGTTGTTTAAGTAGGCTAATTTTTACTATCGGCAATCTGGCGCGATCTAGGTAAGATCGAAGGGACACTTTCAGTTTCTGATTATTTGTGATCTGATAGTGTGAACTTGCTAAATGATAGTCGAAATTGCGAACTTATCGAATACCGAGGCGAACACTGATTCGCTGACAAACGAGGCAACTCGTTTGTCTCTTACGGCTTCGGTGGAACATCGAGCCGGAAAAGGGCAGCCAGCCAGCTCGCCCAGTACAGCCAGTTCGGCTGTAGGTACCGCCCCCCAGGGTATTTGGGGAGTCGGCGAAGGAGAGCGCCGGGCAGCGCCTCTCACGGAGACAGCTGCTGGTGCTATCGGGCTGCACCTAACAACCTCTGAGGTGAGTACCAGGCACTATGGTTACATTGGTATCATGTGGACTGTTTAGATGATCCTAATAATCCTTGCTCATTCTGTTGAATTTTAAATCAACATTCTTAGTTTGTAGGCTATAGATCTGAAAGGCCTTGAGGCCTAGAATTGCGTTTGTACACTTTGTAGTGTAGAAGTAAATTCTTTCGTTATCAGAAGTTCTTTTAAAACAGGTAAATGGCCGGAATTACCTCACATTTAAGTGATTGTGTAGCAGTATTGTTTTACTATGATATCATTGATTACGTGACACTTCAATGAAACTATAAATGTTAGTTTCGTTTTTCAATGGCATGAAAATGTGTACATTTAAATGTATTATTTATGCTTATTATGCTTGTTGATGGTACTGGGAAACAACGAATTATATACAATCATGATATGATGCAGGAAAACCACACTTAATAATAAGAATGTTTATTATCGACGCGTTTCGTTCCCCTTAGACCAATAGTTTCATTTTGCAATTCTCCTGCCTATAATCTCTCGAAAGAGTTAGCTATGATGTTGTCTCCTGCTCCTGTTTCCTTCTCAGATTCTCATCTAAGGAATTCTGGTGAATTTATTGATAGGTTGCAATCTTTGACTCTTCCACCTAATACCAAGTTTTTGTCCTTTGATGCCGTTTCTTTGTTTACTAATGTTCTCCTAGATCCCACTATTGATTTTCTTGTTCGAAAATTATCGTCAGTTAGTGATAAGGTCTCTTTTCCATTTAGTATAGATTGTTTTATTGAATTGTGAAAGCTCTGTTCTAATGATAAATATTTTTCTTTCGGTGATTGTTTTTATGAACAGGTTTTTGGTTTTGCGATGGGAAATCCTCTCTCACCTGTTCTAGCTAATCTTTTCCTCGAGCACATAGAATCTGAGCTTCTGCCCACTTTTTCTGGTCATCAGCCGCTATGTTGGTTACGTTACGTAGATGATGTTTTCACTATTGTCGATTCTAGTTTTGATTTATCTTCTTTCCTTTATTTTATAAATTCTCTCTATCCCTCTTTGAAGTTCACGGTTGAGTATAATAGGTAATAATTCGATTCCTTTCCTTGATGTTTTAGTTTCTGGAGTTTGTTCTTCTACTAAATTCAAAGTGTTTAGAAAAGTAACGCATTCTAATAGCTATATTCATTTCTTTTCTTTCCATTCTTATCAAATTAAGTTAAATGTAGCCCGCAGTTTATTTTATCAAGCCTTTCGCATCTGTAGTGAAGAATTTCGTGCTGGAGAAATTGATTTCGTTTGGGAATGTCTCAAAAAAACGAGGTTATCCAGATGCATTTTCATTTAAAGCGCTTTCTAAAGCCAAATCTTTTTTTTTCAGACCTAACATTGATAGGGAGCTGCCTAAGAAGTTTTATTCCATGCCGTTTGTCCCATCTTTAGATAACCCGGTAAATCGTCGCTTAGCGCACTTAAATAATACCCGTATTGCCTTCACTTATCCTAATAGCTTGAAATCTAGATTAATTAATAACTCGTCCCGAAAGAGTAATAATAGTAAAGGTGTGTATCGTATTTCTTGTAAGGAATGTTCTAAGTTGTATATAGGAGAAACTGGTAGGAGTTTTGATGTTCGGATGAAGGAGCACCGTCATGCAGTCGGGTCCTTCGACACTAATAATGCCCTTTCAGTTCATTCTTTTAGTACTAACCATTACCCTGATTTTGATTATTTTGTTGTTTTAAAAAGGAGTTCTGATGTTAGCCTTCGTCGTGTTATTGAATCCGCTTTTATTAGTTCTGACCCTAACTGTATGAATTTTAATTCCGGTTTTTCTTTCGTTGGTCCTCTCACCTCAATCAGCGTTTTGTCGTCTATTTAATTTGCACCTCATTCTTAGTTCTGTGGTTTTCTGGCTAATTCTATTTCTATGTTTCGTTCTCTCTTATCTCTATGCCCTCATGTGCGTCTGTTTTTCACTTCTGTATGCGACCTTGAATTTTGAATTTTTGTATGTTACAGTGTCAATACATGTACAATCATGTTTCACATCCAGTTTGTCTTGATAATGGTCGCAGTGCTGTCGACCGAAACGCGTCGATAATAAACATTAGTATTATAAAGTGTGGTTTTCCTGCATCATTTACCAAAAAAAAATATTCTTTCATTCTAATCATAATCATTATATATATATAGGTGCCGAATAATAGAAGGCATGCAATATTCAAATAATTACCAAAAACAAAATGTACGACGCTGTCGTTTAAATATGCTTTGTAAGTCGATTTAATAAATTTGGTGAACTCCCATCCGTTTGGCGAGGTGATGCCCATATCCACCTCTACGACGCTTGCGTTCGCGCGGACCATGATGGCCATATCGATGAGGTGGAAGCTGATATCGCAGAGATGAGCGCAGTAGTGGACATTCGGGACAACGTCGACAGCTGGGGACACAGCGACCTCCAAGAAGATTTTCCCCTTGTCAAGATAATTTTAGCTATGGGTCTGCACCCCCGTCATGCGGATATTTGGTCTCCTTCGGTTGAAGCACAACTTCGCCGCCATGTACGCCACAACAACAACATAGGGGCCATCGGCGAGACTGGACTCGACAGGAAATGGACCATTGATTGGGACTGCCAGAGTCGAGCATTCTGTGACCAGGCTTTGTTGGCCGCTGAACTTTCCCTCCCATTGATCCCACACTGTAGAGAGGAGTGGGGAGATACAGAGGCCCACGAAACCCTGGCAGAGATTTTGCTCAACCACATAAATCCGGCCATCGACTGGTTTTGCATTTTACTTACGTCCCTCGGGAGATAATACGTTCCTTTGCCGATCTCTTCCGCAACATGTTTTTCAGCGTTGCCCCCATCCTCGTCCGCAACGATCTGAGTCAGAGGAACGATCCCAGGATTCAGGCCATACGGGCCATCCCGATCGAACGCCTACTGGTAGAGACGGATGCGCCTCATCTTGCCAGATATCCGACGCGAACGCAGTATGTTCTCTCCCGTGTAGCTAAATGCCGCGACCTCACAGAAGAAAACTTACGCAATATTGTTCACGACAATTTCAAGCGTGTCTTCCGCCTACGAATTCCATAATCGAGACGATTTTTTTTCAGTAGGGGGGGGGGAAGTGCAGTAGTATTGTTTTACTATGATATCCTTGATTACGTGACACTTCAATGAAACTATAGAAAATAGTAACACATTTGTTTATTAAATGAATTGTATAGTAAGTGTAGTGGCTGAGTAAACTTATAACTTCACGAGTTGGGTTTGCTCTGCCACATAAATTAAATATAACAACAACAAACCTATAGCTCTCCAAGTTGGGTTTGCTATTTCACAGACATAATAATAATAAGAAGAAACCTAAAGCTCTCAGAGTTGGGTTTACGCTGTCACAGACAATAATAATAATACGCCAATTCTTTCTAACGGTTAGCCTCAAGATGAAAATTTTAAGTTGAACTACACATGTTTTAATGCCTACAGTGTTGTAGGTGATGATTTGAAGTTTAGAAAACTGATTGGGTTTTCAATCTCACCGACATATTTTTGATATACAACGCCTTCATTCAATTGACAAAATATTTTTTATTTTCACGGGAATTTCACTATCTTCTCACACCGGCCAATTTGTATGGAAGAAAAAGTATTTGACAACAATGTATAATTTTTCAGTGAGGAATATGACACCAAAAGACTCTCTGAATCGTTCATTTATCACACTTTCAAAACATGATGATACCAGAGGCCTCTGTTTCTGGTGATTTGTTTTGTAATTCCACGACATAATTTGAGCATGAAGTTTTTCTAGCTCAGAGCATTCCCAATATAATCCAACCATCCACTAATATGATATTGCCAAACATGGCTTGCAATGATTTTAGGCATCGAAGTTACTATCGATTTCCATATAACATGGAAAAATCGATTTCAATTGTGTAATTCCACGACAAAATATTTATGTCGTGGAATTACTGTAATTCCACGACATAATAAAAATCTCTAAAATCAATCACTAGAAGAAATTTTTCAATTTGATATCACTGTTACTTACAATGAAGTTATCAGGAGCACGAGCAAGTTATCTAAATCGTCTAAAGTAGCGAAATAATTGATCGATGACAACGATGAGCCAATCAAATGCCTTTTCCTCTAATTTTCAAATCAAGGAGGTAATCCGAATTGCATTTCGCTATTTCTTTCGGTATGGGTAGAAGGAAGATTTATGCGGCTTGATATGACGGAAGAAAGGCCTACGAGCAGAAGAATAAGGAAAACAGAAAGGTAAAGGATCGTGCGCGTAAGGCAAAGGACCGCCAGAAGATGTCCACTCAACAACTGGCGGATCATCGCATGAAGAACAGAACATGCGTAGCGCGTCATCGCCAACGATGTCAAGAGGGCGACGCACGGGCGGAGTCGTATACATCCAAGCATACACTTAGCCGAGCAGTATCAAGAGTCAAGGTAGCATTGCCAAGAACAGAAGGTAAGTTGCAATGACTGGTATCAAATTCAATCCATAAAGCGAGATCGTTGACATCACAAATAAGTATTTTTCACGGTAGGCCTGTATACGCACGTTTTGTTGGGCCAAATACTGCATCGTAATTGAATCAATACTAGCTCGATGCCAAGAAGTCCTACAGGATTAAATGAATTAGCTACATGTAGGGACCATCTCTAGTATCTGTCCCTCTTTTGTAAGCTTAAGAACAAAATTGTAACGTAGGCCTAGTGTATGGGGGTATTCAAAACATAGTAGGGCCTACCTCTCTATCTCTAGCCGGGCTATCAAAGCGTTCTATGTCGCTTAGCGTATTGTATTGTATATAAATTCATGGAAAGCTCATGCTGGGCTATGATATTATAATCATTACTCCCATTTTTTTGTAGCCAAGAGGAAAGCTGTTATCCAGCATTTCACAAAACAGACTGGCTTGATTAGTGATGACAGGGACCAGGCATTTTCTCGACCTTTATCTAGACTTCTAGATCACACTATCGCAAAAGTATTGAAGTTTTATAATTCGGATTTAGCTTCCTGGTAATTTCCTCAGAAAAAAGACGTTGTGAAAACTAAGGAAGGAACTCTTGTAGCTCGAAGGTTTTTGTTGATGATGCTGAAGGAGGCTCGTCGTTTGTTCTTGATCGAGACTGAAACCAGCATTTCATTTTCTAAATTCGCGAGCTTGAGACCATCATATGTCAAGCTGAACTCCTAGCTTCCACACAACGTCTGTGTTTGTAAACAACATCACACTTTTCTGAATGTCCTGAATGAGATCGCAGAATCGAAGTATCCAAAAAACACAAAAGAGTCGCTCGAAATGATTGTCTGTGACATTAATGACACAGTTTGTATGATGCAGCCATGCGATTGCGTCCAATCTGTGAGAAATAACATCATGCTTGAGAAACTTGACACGATAACCCAGCCCTTCGAAATGTGGGATGATTCTGAAAATGTGACAGTTGCTGATTGGACTTACAATGATGTCTACGATCACTTGCTAGATATGCTGCCTTCTTTTAAGAAGCATTGCTTTACGAAATGGAGTCAGGATCAGTTGTTTCTCGGGCTTAAGTCCAATATCTCACCAGAAATGGCAATCGTTCAAGTAGATTTTGCACAAAACTATCTAGTGCAAGAACAGGACGCAACACAACAATTTCACTTCACTAATAGCAAGCAAATATCGATCTTCACTGGATTTGTCTGGTTGAAAGATAAAACACAGTCGTTTGCATTGGTCAGCGATGTTACAGAACATACAAAGTTCACTGTGTACGTGTATGTGAGATTCCTTCTACATTGGCTGAAAAAACATTCGTGCATTTCAACAGTATCGTTCTTTAGCGATGGGGCTGCTTCCCAATTTAAGCAAAGATTTTGGATCTTTCTTTTTACCCAACTTCTGAAAGAACATGAACTTCTTGGTGATTGGAATTTCTTCCCAACTTCTCACGGCAAAGGAGTGATTGACGGAGTTGGAGGATTAGTGAAATCCATGGTTTGCAGGGCAGTTGGTTCTCGTCGATCTGTAGCTAGAAATGCTTCGCAGTTTTTTGCCATCGTCCAGAATTCTGACGCAAAAATCACTTGCTCTGAGATATCTTCAGCCGAAATCGAAGACGTGCGACCTGACTTGCAACGATTGGTTGAAGGTGTCAGTGAGATAAAGAACTTGCAATCCATTCATTGCGTAAGATATCGTGATGCAGGTCTGGTGGAGATAGCGGAAAATAATGATTGCAAGTCTGAGCTACTCAGAATCAAGGCTAAAGATGCTAGCTCAGCCCCACGTGATTCTCAAGACCCTGAAATGCAGACCACAAGTCATGTTTCTTTAAGTCCAAATGACTGGATAACTGCAATCTTCGACGATTCCTGGTATCCGGGCATTGTTCGATCCGTCTCTTCGAACTACATGGAAATCAGCTTTTTGAAAATTGTTGGAAAAAACAAGTAAGCGTGACTGACATTCTGTACTACTACCGGTAGTTACCGTACTACCTACAAATGTTATTATTTTTTTAGGTTCATCTTCCCAGAAAAAGAAGACATTCAGGTGGTTGCAACTGGTGCGATATTGTCACGTATTGAGGATCCAATCGTCGAAGGGTCGACATCGACTGCGAGACATCTGAAATATTCCTTGTCAAAGAAAGATCTAAAGAACGTCGATGACTTGTTTTATTCATGAACTTACCGTCAATTTTGATGTTCCTGAGCTTCCTCAACATAGGAAGAGAATATAGATTATTTTTTGTAGTTTAGTTTTGTATTCAAGATTCGACGTCATTCGTGTAATTCCACGACAAAATGTTTTTACAATTATCTTAAATCATTGTGAAATATTTATCAAGAAGCGACTGCTTTTTATATTCTAGTAAAGCTTCTTCAAAATCTCAGCGATTCCTAGACCATAAGGGTATTTCAATTCACAGCAAATGTATCTTAAACATTCGATCGTGAATTTTGTGGTAAATTTAGTAATTCCACGACATTATCATAAAAATGACTTGCTCGTCCAAAGTATTGCACGAAATGACTTGTAACAGCACTCCTGAGTGCCTTGAATGCACTGAGCAAGTAAAGATTATCATTGGAATGCGGATTTTACTTACATAATTTGACATGATCGTACGTGTAATTCCACGACAAAATGTTTTTATACTTGTCTTATCCTTGGGAAATATTTACTAAAAAGCGACTGTTTTTTATTCACTGGTGAAGCTTCCTCAAAACCCTCAGCAAGTATTAGATCATAAAGACATTCTCATTCGTAGGAAATTTATCTCAAACATTCGATCGTAAATTTTATGGTAAATTGAGTAATTCCACGACATTATCACAAAAATGACTCGTTTGTCCGAATTATACCGAGAAATGATCTGTAACTACCACAGTGAAAACTTCATATCATGATACGATCTCAGTCCAAATTTGAAGATAAACGAACATACTTAATATACTGAAAACATTCAATACTTTTGAGTAATATGTAAGTGTTGTAATTCCACGACGCAAAGAATTGGCGAATAATAGACCTATAGCTCATCGGAGTTGGGTTAGACTTAAAGTCATTCACGTGTTGATAATAACTCGTTTATAGCCTTTGATACGGTTGGTCTGGTAATTTAATATTGTCCTACCTATATCCCCTTGGGTTGGTTAAAATTAGTGCGTGAATAACACCTATAGGCCTTCTGGTTTGGGTATTGTTCTTAAAATAATAATAAATAATCTTAATAGTGAACTGCTGCTGCTCCTGCTGCTTCTACGACGAGAGTCAAAGGATTTGGAGACTGCTGAGGATTCAAAGGACACCACTGGCAGCTATCGGTAGGTTTATAACGCAACACTTACAGTACGCGCATCATACCTACCTAATAAATTTATATCTACTAGATCGGCCCGTTACAATTGTATGTTACTTCCGTTGCATATGTTAATATTAAAATATTATAAATAAATATTATAAATAAATTAAAAAAAAAAATAATATTAGCTAATTATATATGTTGCATATATACTTAGCTAAGCATATTGTTGAAATTATATCCCAATTACTAAGAATTAGATGATTCCAATGTATGGAAAATGCAGTTGCAGTTCATTCATTATCATGCATGTGATAAAAATTTAACAAAAACTAAAAAATTGGCCGGAAATACCCCGATATACCCTACCAATACAAAATCATATAGTGATTTCAAACTTAATATTTAACTTATTATCATGCAAAAAGGTTTCATACATTCAAATCGTCTGCTATACATGCAATGCATTTAAACAAAATAAGGCTACATCACATTCCACTGAGTTTTCCGAATTATGTAAAACTTGTAATTTCTTGTATAAGCATATGCATCGCCGCCAAAACCCGTCGGCTAAAAATCGGGACACAATAATCACACCATTTTTCGCACCTTTCGAGTAGATCATGGTAAGAAAATGCTAACACAATATATATACATACATGTATATATATATATATATATATATATATATTTAGACAAGTAACCTGGCAATTGATAAATTTATCATCTGTTGATATTTATCATCTGTTACATCTGTTGAGATTTGATAAATATATATATATATATATATATATATATATATATATATATATATATAGGAGTTTGTAATTAGTCTTTCATTACATACTTAATTATCTTGAATAACAACGATCATTTAAACTACAAATGCAGGTATCATTAAATCAAGATTGTAGTCTTCTCATGGTTTATGATGTTCATGTCAATATTCTCTCCATAGGGACCATGCCCTTGTAGATCAGATCTGGTTATGGGCTTGGTCCAGAATGTGGGCAAAAGTGAAAGTTTCTAAGAGCTGACCTGTATAGACGACGGCCTCAGCCTGAGACCACACCACTCGACCACGTGTTGAAATCGAAACTTTTTTCGATAAAATATTTTTTAAACGAAATCAAACAACGAGCAACTTTTTTAGCGACTAGATGACATTTATGCTGCACACGTGTAGCTTTCATACTTGTTCCTCACCCGAACATTTATATGTCGCATGCCCGGTATAGTTCATATCTCATTTCGTCGCATGGCTTGTTATGCTGAATGCTGTGATCATGGAGCATGGTACCCTGGATTTCAAGCATACGGCCAAATCTGGTAATTTATTATAAAGAATGAAATTGCGGCTAAGCAACGACCGAGGAACACGGATCAATTGTCAAAGCTTTTCTGTTGTCAAACATTGTACGCCGACATGATTTAGGTACCGTTGTCATGACCACGCATGTCAATCGTGTCACGGTTGTCAATGTCCATGTATAGAGTGTCCATGTTCATTCTAGTTCGTTATCATTTTTGAGTGTGAATGTTTGGACCGGTTGGAAGTGAATCATTAGTGAAGAAGTTGTGACAGACAATGTTACTTAACTAATCTCTACATTATAAGTAGCCCAATTCAAGATCGAGTGTCACCCATAGACATCGAACAACAACCTTAATGCTTAATGTTCGATGTATGTGGTGTCACCCATCAGACAGACTGTTCGGATTTGGTTCGCAACAACCACTCTCACAGAGCCATTATTATTGAATGCCGAAAATTAAATATTGTTTCATTTGTTCAAGTTTGCCCATTCTTGGAAAATTGTATATAAATTGTATTATATATAACATATATAATATATGTTGTTGTAATATAATATATAACATATATATAAATATTGATATATTGTATTGTAATAGTTCAATAATTGCCTCTGACTTCTCAAGTTTTGATGTCCAATATTTCGTATTTCTTTGTCAAAGGATCAGATAACAATGAAATGTTGATGCAAATTACATGAGATAACACGACGAACACTATGACACGTCTAGACAAACAATGCATGAATACATACGATGTCTATGAATACATACATGCAGAAGGTATATCCATAGACATCGGATAACATTATTAGGATATAACATCCTAATAATGTCATCCGATGTCTATGGATATATCTATGATTTGTGCACTGAATGTCTGGACATGTCATGGTGTTCATCGTGTCATCTCATGTAATTTGCATCAACATCTCATTGTTATTTGATCCTTTGACAAAGAAATACGGAATATTGGACATCAAAACTCGTCTTATTCTTGAGAAGTCAGAGGCAATTATTGAACTATAGATATTGTTTGTATACCTCATCGAAAGTGATGAAAATCTGATTTAAATTCAATATTCTGGTAAAAATGCTCTTCTTCAGCTGACATGTGGGGAGCAATCATTGTTCTTTTTCAAGTTGCTTCATATTATGCAGCAGGAGGTAGGGAAAACCGTGCTCGACTTAATTCAATTTATAGCTGTGGGGCTTTCAAAAGGATTGATTGCTCCACTATTACACGAGTTAGATCTTTGAAGAATTCACGTCCTTTCGATGCTTGTAGATAAAAACAAAACGATTTTCATACCGCACGTATTTTGTCAACCCGAGGTACCTTTCACCAACTCTCATCAAGCGTGTACGCTGGAGTGATCGATTACTTGTGAAATGAGCAAATCTATGAAGTAACAAAGTGACAGCCAATAAGAGCAGAGGAAGAAGTTAAAACCATTGAAGTTGCAACGTCATGACATGCTCTTTCTGATTGCACAAATCTGGCTTGAAGGCTCAAATGCCAATGACTTCCGGGCTTTCAATTTAGAAAAGCTGTCAGATCTGTGCACAACAGAGAAACACCGAGTGGCTCTCGGTGTTGACTGACCAAGCGTCAGTCGGGCAAGATTGGAGATGACGCGTCACAGCACTGCTAGGGATGCGGTTAGATCGGTGCGGGCGCTTACTGTCAGTGCTTAACGGGGCACATGCTCCGATATCCTCTCTTCAAGTCGCATAGAAGTTCTCCCTTGTAACTGCTTCCGCATCTGAAAGTGTACTTGTACACGTTACGGTATAATGAGAGAACTCTAACGATCCTTCGGAGGGAATCGGGACACGGCGAGTGTAATAAACCACGATCAATTCAGCACTGGTGAATCACGAAAGGGTGTTAAGAGAACATTTTAAAATGCGTGACGCGCCATCGCCAATGATAGGAAGCTTCAGAAACAGACACTTCTTTTCAGAGCCGAAAAACATGTCACGTGGAGTGGGTGACTGTAAGTACCGATTCACAAGTTCCTTAGGAAAACCATTCTTATATAGAGCAGATCTTGTGAAATCAAATTCTTGGGACAGGACCTCAGTTCTACAAATACGTTTCGCTCTAAAAGCTAGAGTGCGAACCAAGTTTATCATGTACAAATGTGGTACAAAACTGGGTTATTCGTATAGAGTCCTGTCCAGGTAGGTTTGCGATGGACAGTGTGACAAAAATTCCCATCAGCACGTCTCATTAGCAACACGTCAAGAAAGGGCTAACAATCATATTTCTCATATTCAAATGAGAGCTCTATATTGTTGTGAACATCGTTAAAAAGGATCGAATTTGCTGGTCAATAAAAGTATCTAAATAATCAAATAATAAATTCAAATGTACGCTTCCCCTTCAGACTTTGAAAAGTCTTTTATTGTCTTGCACTCAGAATGTGCAGTCTCTATGTGATGGTGCGGCCCTGTTTTTGCTCTAATATTTATGGGACATTTTGAAAAGTCAATTGAACACGTTATTTGCAGTCTGTTTCATATCCACGCTACGTTGATGACATTTTTGTAATTGTGAGGAATATTGTAGACGTCAAAGAGTTGTTATGCCTTTTTAACGATGTTCACAACAATATAGAGCTCTCATTTGAATATGAGAAATATGATTGTTAGCCCTTTCTTGACGTGTTGCTAATGAGACGTCCTGATGGGAGTTTTTGTCGCACTGTCCATCGCAAACCTACCTGGACAGGACTCTATACGAATAACCCAGTTTTGTACCACATTTGTACATGATAAACTTGGTTCGCACTCTAGCTTTTAGTGCGACACATATTTGTAGTACTGAGGTCCTGTCCCAAGAATTTGATTTCACAAGATCTGCTCTAAAAATCTGCTCTGAAAAGAAGTGTCTGTTTCTGAAGCTTCCTATCTTTGGCGATGGTGCGTCACGCATTTTAATAAATGCTCAATTTTTAGCAAGACTGCTTTAATTACGAGTCAGATACTTTTATTAACTTAGTAAGAAATGAAATCCTTCGCTCTTAATAATAATAATAATAATAATAATAATAATAATAATAATAATAATAATCGTATATTTTAAACAAGCCTCAACACTGAAAATCGTGAGGCCGACATAAAAAGATTTCAGTTACATAAGTCAAAAAGTCAATACCGGTAACAAGTACGAAAAGTCACACTAAATTCAGCACAATCCTCGGTTAAATGCGCGTATCATGGCCACAATGAATGAATTTTGTCTCATTTTTGAAGAGCATTCAGGCATTCGAAAAGATCTGGAGTTCGGGTTGATGTCAGGAGAAAGATGGTGAAGCGGATGAGAGTGGTCACTGATAAACGATTTGAACAGCTTGGTAGACAACATGAGTCGACGATATTCTAGAGGAAGAAAATGTCCACATTGACAATCAGAAGATGATCTTCTTAATGCCTTAAGAAGCGAACAAGCCATCGTGTTAAGAAAATGTGATGTTGGCGTAAACTGTATTCCGTAATTTTATCTTGCATCTCTTGTTTCCCGAATCTGTAATTGTTTTAATTACAACAATTTGGAGTGAAAATATATTTAAATGAAGATACGATGTCTACGTACACATTCTCATTCCACAGACAAATTGTGTTCAAAATGTATCCAAAAGAGGTTCATAGCGCACAAAGTAACAATTAACAACAATGAAATTAAATAAACGATAGATCAAATTGCCATGCAAAAGATGTGCGTCTGGTAGGATTCGAACCTACGACAAAGGTTAACTAGACCTGTGCTCTAACCAACAAAGTATACAAAAATGCAAGTTATACAAGTTACTTTGTTTATCATAATCTTCCTCCAGCAACGCTTGACAGTCAGTAAACTGCTTGAATTTCGAATATCTGGAGGGATGCGACTCCATACCGTAGGAAGTTGAACGCTGAACGCTGGACGACCTCGAGACATGGACTTAATAGAGGGCACTTCAATTCGGCAACTATCTTCAGATGAACGCAGATAGATTGAAGGACGACGAACATGCAGTAGTTTAGAGATATACTGAGGCGATGGCAAATGAAATGCTTTGTAGCACAAACTACCAACTTTTAGTTCAATGCGTTGAAGAATTGGAAGCCACTTGAACCTCTTGAGGTATGGCGCAATATGCTCACGGCGAATGACTTTAAATACCAGGCATGACGGACTTTATTAAAGAGTGCTAAGGGACCTTTGCGATTGAAAACGGGGCACTAAAGGATTCCGAAAGGGCCCATCTTAGATTATAAAGGCGCCCCTGTAAACGGTTACTCTTTCAAATTTTAAAGAGATCATTAATTGAGATTGTTAAAGGGCCATGTAGATTGTTAGGGGACCTTAAAGGTCCTTCAGTTTCGAAGGATCACCAATTTCAAAGCACTTACTTCCTGAAAAATCACATGACGCTTTGGCGGAAAATTGTTCTACTAGAAATCTGCCATTAAGTCTCGTCAACACAGGAGAAAGATGAAAAAGGATTTTGTGTGATCACTGGTTGACAAAGCGGCGAAGACAAAACGAAAATTTACATATCGTAAAAATTTGCATATGTGAAACTCGTCTTGATGTTGCGTTTACTTATCTGCTTTTGACGTTTTTATCAATTTTCATGCCATGATGACGACTTGTCATAAGCTTGATTAAACCAAAAATTGTTCCTAGATGTAATTGTTTTTGTTTGTTACATATTTTGAATACAAGAGATGAAAACAATGTTTGATATGAATAATCACAGGAACTGCAAACAATGATGAAACCTTTTTCTGACGGGACTGCTAGTGTTTCTGGCTATTTTAGCCGTCATCGGTTGAATATGCCATATTGTAGAGTATCAACTACTTAGTGCACAAACCATTGGTAGGTGCATGTGCTAGGAAATCCGGTAGCTGAACTTTGTGCGTAGAACGAAAACACGAATTAACTACTGTACTTGCATTTGTGCTTGAAATTTTGAAATTTGATAACGAGCTTTAGAGAATGAGGCTTGAATTATTTCATTTTTTGCATGCAGATGTTTGCGGTTCAGACAACAATTTATCTGCATATGAGTTGCCGATTCTTTATAATAGGGCACACAGCAGTGATGCCAGTGCAGAAACGTTAATCCAGAAACGATAATACTTCCCATAGGCCCTAATGGCTTCAAACATTGTTTCCATCTCTTGATTGTCTTTCCTTTTGTGGTCTGAGCATTGCTGCAGATTATAAAGCATATTTAAGTTTTATGGCGTCTGATAATGTGTGACATTCGAACACAATATTGAACCCAGCTTCATCATACTGAGCAAGTCGATAGTTTCTAGTCTTCAATTTATGATGTGCGACATGAAAGTCATTGTGTGTTGTTAGTCCAATATTTTGTTAAATCTTTTTACTTAGAACAAATACCAAATATTTTTGCTTGTTCCTTGTCGCATAACGAACCCTCAATGTCACTCTCAGTTAATTTCCCTGATATCGTATTGATCAGGTCAAAGATTTTGAACGGCCATTTACAACTAAATGATGTCTTTCTGTAAATTATTCATTAATCAAAAATTGTAGGATTAGCAGTTCATAGTAACACTAAACATTGTTACCGCTATAACAACCTACTATATCCTCACAACTTTCCCGAATCCAAGATTTATGAAAATTGTTGTTTAAATAATTTTGTCAATACTAGTGCGGTGGCACACAATCCTACTTGAAGTCACTTCTACGTGTATCCTCTGTGATATTTACTGTCACTTCATTCAGCATGGAAAAGAAGTATTTGCCATTCATTGTTAGCTTCTCGAAAGAAACATGGCTCCATTGCTTCTAATGATGACATGTTTGCCCAAAATATTGGACCGCGCTGATCCATGAATATTGCATGAAGATGTTTGTTGTCACCAGACTGCTCAGCTGAAACAACCTTCCAAATGTAGAAGAACTTGTCAATAATCTCCAGTGGTTCCATGAATTCCATGAAAATTCTTCACAATAAAGACACGTTCTTGTTTCGTGTGACATCATGAGATGATTAATAGAAAATGACAGGGCTGCAGAGCCAGTTGATGGTCATATACAGGAGGTTATTCATCGGCTAGGAAAAAGAAAATTCCAAAAAAAATTTCATCACTCCTTTACGTTATTGACCAACTTGTAAAATAAAATATTGTGGTTAAAACAGCCGGCGGTTCGTGCCACTGACACTTCTGTTGAGCTTGGGTAAAATATAGCTTCGATTCCCTCGGTTAAATATGTCGCAGTAAAACTGAGTTCCCTAAAATGTATTCAGAAATTTGGGAGCTCGTGTTTTCGGTTGATGCTTGGGTGTAGTTACCTAATCAGGCGGGCTTCGGTCAACCTACAATCTACGGTATTCTGGCTAGTGTCGATGACATAAACTGTGCAATTTGAAATTCTGCCGTCATCACAGTTATGTACATTGTATCCGTATCGTACATTCCTATTGTTCTTATTTACAAGATCTCGTTTGTGCTCACTGTCAACCGACCTTTCTGGAAGCGCATGACTATACGAACACAACGTAAAACTAAAAGTACATGACTGTGATGACATCAAATTTTCAAACTGAAAATGTTAAGGTTTTCTTAATTTGCAAGCATAAAGTTTTATATCTTTCATTTTTGTTTACAACTTAACAAGCAAGAAAAACTGCCTTTTAGTGACAACATCATAAGCAGTGGACTAAACAGATAATCTCCCTCTGTAATCCTGCCAGATGCACATCTTTTGCATGGCAATTTGATCTATCGCACTTTTCATTTCACTCTATTGTTAATTGCATTTGCGACATGGCTTAAGATGCTTCGGTGGACAATCGATCCCCGCTACTTGCCTTAATGTCGGCGGTCACAGTTGTGACGAGATATCTATTCATTGATCATAATTGATATGACAACTGATATGTGGTGAGGGCTTGATCTTCCCAATTGACACAGTTGCCTGTAAGCGGCTGTAGCTCAGCTGGTAGAGCAGAGGTCTAGTTAACCTGGGTCGTAGGTTCGAATCTTGCTAGCCGCACATCTTTTGCATGCTCTATCGTTCATTGCATTTCATTCTATTGTTAATAAGATAAACATATTTTAAAATCACATTCCATTAAATACTGAAGATGTATATGGTACCTACATATGATTATACTAATTTTAAGAAAATGTTCGCTCAGCTGCTTTTATCAGTTCATTTTCCTATCCAGGTGCATTATGTGGACCGTCTGTTCTAAGAGGAGACGAAGGTATTGTGCTCAGTCACCAAGGATTCAATGGGACAACATCGTATGGAGATGGAATGAGTTGTATCTGGCTGATCGAAGGACAGAAGTCAAAATATGTTCATCTGCATTTCAATCATTTTTATTTGGAAGGTTGCTGCGACAAGTTGACTGTCTACGATGGTGGAAGTACGAGTGACAGGAAGTTGAAGACACTGTCGGGCAATCAGAGACCATCTGATATTTATTCCAGAGGACAGAAGTTGACGTTGAAGTTCACAACTGATAGTTCAGGCACTTTCCAAGGATTCAATATTTCTTATAATCTGAAGAAAGCTACAAGTGAGTGTTCAAAAAGTTATCGATTTACAACGAAGGTCAACGAAGTCACCAGAATCTTTGATTCCCCTACCACAATCGCCTGACTTAGGAATCGAACTGAATTCCACGGTGGAGACGCGCTTGCACCTTCTTCACTAAGCCACGCCGTAGTTGTACCTTTTGTTGGCGCCGGCAGCTACTATTGCAAACTTCCGAAAAGAGATGCGACTATTTTTTGACGGTCATTATACGAAGAAACACGGTAAATGAATTACCACTCGCATTCTGATACCAGGGTGTCCGCGCCCCCTGGAAGACTCCTGGACATTTTGAGACTAATTAAAACACTAATTGCAAGTTGTTGAAGTCATGCTTGCTCTAGGGTTGAAGTGTTTTCTATTTTTCCAGATTTTATTCTTCATATCTCTACTTATTTGTTACAATTATAGCCTTCACTCGCATACAATTTTTTTGTTGTTAGAATATTTCAGTGACTGGAATCTCCTATCATAACGTATACAACATGAATGAGACTGAGCTGCGTGGTATGGTTAACTATGAACTGTTGTCGAACTCCTAATCGTTGTACAGTATGGTGAATTGGTATCTATGAATTCCCTCATAAACGCTGCGCGGTATGGTGAACTAGAAATTATAAATTCCCTCATTAACGTCGTGTGATATGGGGAACTCCGTAAACTCCGTTATTAACGTCGTGCGGAATGGCGTACTATGAGCGGTAAACTCCCTCATTAGCGTCGTGTGGAATGGTGGACTATGAGCCGTAGACTCCCTCATTAAGGTCGTATGGTATGGGGAACTAGGAGCCGTAATCTAGGATTAATGCTATTACACACTTGATTGCCGTGTGGCAGAATCTACTGACGCAAAATGGTGCTGAACATATAAACTTCATTTAGGCACTACACTGTAAACTGTAGGGCACGAAATTTCGCTTGAATTTGGCACGAAATTTAGGCATCAATTCTAACCAACACAAGGCACGAGTAGGCACGAAGCTCATAGCGCCGAGTTCGTGCCCATTGATTTTTCCTTCGATTTCATTGGATAAAAAAATATTTGGTTTGGTGCCTAGTGGCGCCTACTGGTGCCTCGAGGCACTAGAAAGGCGCTAGCTAGGCGCTAACTGGCGCAAACTTTCGGCTTCGTGCCTAAGTTAGTGCCATACAGTTTACAGTGTAGGCTTGTTCCGAATGATCCGAGGCTAATATCGAATATTTTCAAACACATTTCAAGTAGGTTTTCAATATGCAATATATTATTCCCGACACGTCGTGTGCCAATGAGTTTTCCTCGGTCAATTCTTCTCTATGTCATTCTCTTAAGCTGACTGTGATTACTCTCATGCATATGAAGCACATCAACCATTATGTTCCCTTTTTGGCTCTTGGTCTTCCACCTTCTACGGATTCACGCTGCAATGCTTCAGTTCAAATGATCCTATCTGAATGACAACGCTCTGACGTTCACCTTGTTGAATTTTATTATAGAGTGAACTTAACAGATATTCCGTTAATGTTGCATTTCATTGTTAAGTCTTATATTCTATTATTCTCTTTCTCTATTTAGTTCTCCTCAATCCGCAAGCTTTAAATTTGTTATGATCGATTATATTTTCATTTTTTTATAAATATAATGTAGCCGTTTGATGTATATATTGTTATATGTTATTTGGAATCACCTGCGCCTTAAAAATTCAACCAATTTTACGTCACTTTTCAAATTTTTGTCTTCAATAATATAAATTTTATGGTGTGTAAGCTCCGTAGCCACGGAACTTTAGGTAGATTTTTACCGGAATTTTTCTTTTAAGTTTGACGCGTGCATTTGAGTAAAATTTCCCTGCAGAAAGTCAGGAATTTTTTTAAAATTTGAACCCCCCCCCCCCGTTTTTTGTTAAATTTCCCTGGAAAACCTGGAGAATGAATTTTACCCTGGAAATCCTGGAAAACACCTGGAAATTTTCATTCAAATTTGCGCGGACACCCTGTCTGATACAGTGTACTGGAAAAGCGCAAAGTAAAGGTCACGACCTAAGTGGACACCATGATCAAGTATTCACTTGATAATGGATTCAGCATCATCCGAAATGTCACTGCTTCTATTTTGTACTTTTTCAGTACACCGTATCTGATTCAGGGTGTTATTCAATTTACAATTAATAAGCGAAAGTTTTTCATCATCCACATTACACTGCATGACTTATGAAAGATAGTTTTGTTAGTGGGTTGGCGCAAACAGATATCTCACGCGGACCCGCCAGCTCCCAGCATCAATGTGGTGTAATGTAAATCATCAATTATTTCGTTGTTGTTTCTCTTTCCCTTTTTCTTGATGTTCTGTGTCAGCAGTTACCAGTGCCACACACAATTTTGTAAATTCCATTCACACTGCACCCGGCGCGTTGCGTCCTCAGGCGTTCAGAACCTTAATAAACCTATTGAACTGTTCACACTGGACGCGGCGCGGTCCCAGAAGTTTATTAAGGTTCTGAACAAAAATTCTTACGCAGGTCCGGTGTGAATGGACCTTAAGTCTTCTCATTTTAATTCAGCGCTCCTCGGTTAAGATGAATGAAATCTGATGTGACGAGCGGTTGCTTTATGGTGTCTCATGAAGTGTTTTAGGCATTCAATATATTGTTGAGAACAGGCCTAATGAACAGCTCCCGTATGATCTAAATTGGTATCCTTTCGGGCCACATGGCATCTGTTTAAGCCAATCCACCAACAAGTTTCCGTCAGACGTTCTCAGAGCCTCTGATCTATCCATATATGCATTATAAATGACAAGCCTTCCATCTAAGTTAAATCCCCTGATCGCCTCGTCTTGTATAGAAGTGATCTCTGTAGTTGTACTCTTGCAACATGTGAAAAAAAATTCGGCCGAGTAGCAACGAGTGGTAAAATTATGAGTAATTTTTCCCAGTATTAGTTGTATTTTGCGATTTGATTGCATTGAAGTTATATATTTCTTTACAAAATCTCTGTATTTAACTTCAGAGTGCCGTTAACTGAAGAATGTGAAATTAGTATCGGGTGATAGCCTGAAGTAAGTATATTATGATAACACCTTGTGTTGCTTTCGCTGACGAAAATGAAAATCCAAAGCTATCAAAAAATGAAAACGAAAGTTTTCTGACATTTTTACTTTCGTTTTTTATGTCGGTAAACGAGATTGTACTTTTACGGTAAAATGAATTGACATCTTCTCAGCTCAGCTCTCGGAATGCGACAAACTACAAACTGCATGCAATAGTCAGTAGGCCTCCATGCTTGGAAGGAAAATATTTCTGACAACGCTTCAGTGTGAACTTTCCGCATCATTTGTACCATGCACAAGATCCCATCATCTACCAGGATATCCTAGTATATAGGCCTACATAGAAATCATTGCCTCATTCACTTTAGTGACGAAGTATTCCGAGTTCTGAGAACCCATGTGAAAAGAGCATTGACGTTGATGTGAAGATGACGTGTAGGATACCACGACGGGATTGGCTGGCTACCACAGGGTTCCCACGCACCCAGGAAACCGGGAAGAACGAAAACAAAATTCCCGGCCGGGAAAAACCCGGGAAAACGAAAAATATCAACGATATCCGGGAAAAACCCGGGAAATTTTAAAAAGTATAAGTTTTTTCTTCAGTTTGGATATGAGGTGGAGGAGGAACTCAAAAGGCTGAAAAATGAAGACCTCTGTTCGTCAGCTGAAGTACTTCAATTCAAGGCGCATTGTAAAAGAATGTTCATTGCTATGGTGAAGGGGTTGTTTGAAAAGTCTCCGGCATCCTACGGGATAGTCAAAGAACTCCGATGCTTCAATCCACACCATATAAAACAACACTCGGTAGACAAGTCATGCCGTCGTTTCAAAAAGGTGTTGGCATATCTACAAGATATTGGATGAGTGAAGGCATTCGAATGTGATGATCTTCACGAGCAGTTTCGCAAGATGCTAGACGAATTTCGCTGCTAGACCTTTGATGAAGATGAGCGGGCTGACAAACTGTATCATGACTTCATGAACAAGAAAGATCAATTCAGAGCACTGTGGTGCATCATAAAGAAGATCCTGTTGCTGTCGCATGGTCAAGCCCAAGTGGAACGAGGTTTCTCGATCAACAAAGAGGTGTCATCGACAAATATGTCCCAAAGAACTTTGATGGCACGTAGAATAATTAAGGATCATATGATGAGCATCGGTGGAATTGATAATTTTGTGATTACAAAAGAACTAATCCAGTCCTGCAAGCTCTCGCGACAACAATACATGAGATCATTGGAATCTGAAAAAAACAAAAATGAAGAGAAAGTGAAATGTGAGAAACGAAAGATCATAATGAAAAGCATAGAGGATCTGAAAGAAAAACGGAGAAAGACAGAAGCCAACATTTCTCTCTTGAAAAGTGATGCAGAACTAACTTACGACGAAGCCGAGCGAACGGGACAAATAACTTCGCTTACAAAGGCAAAACGCATTGAGAAGAAGATCCACTGAACTTCAAGGTGAGATGCGAAAAATGACTGCTGATTTGGAAGAAAAAGAGAAGCTACTGAAGAAGACATAGTGATTTGTTTATACCGTGTTGTTGCTTACTTTCACCGCTTCCATTTTCCAATATTAAGTTTCGGGTAATAGTTATTTTTGATAGTTTAGACCAATGCTCTTCCGCTATAGTTTGCAATTGTTTTTTATATGCATCAAGTACCGGTATAAGTTGTTATTCCATTCTGAAACAAAGAAACAGTCTTCATTTTTGCAGTGTAGATGAGTTGCGTTAGGCGGCTTTCACACCATGGACGTGGTATGTAGCATGTGACTGACAGTATTTGCCGTATAACATATCTATTCAGACAGCTATTCAGCTGACCAACTTGTATAGTTGCTGCTTGATGGTGCTTCAAACTTGCTAAATGATTTTTCTTTTTATCGAGCATGTTCATTGTTGGCATTCTGGCAAGCAACATGCTTGATACTATCTAAATCATGCAGTCTATTCATTTATCAGCTCTTTGTTCCGATGCCGCGTCTGCTATTGATTTTGATGCTGTCATTGTCACAAGCTGTATGCTGTAGCCTATATGCTACGCTGGTGTGAAAACCGTCTTAAAGATCTGTTTTTATAATAATAATCAATGTTTTACATGCGATTAAAAGTCAGTAATTTCCAAAGATTCATGATGTGATTTTCTAAAAAGAGTTGAGGTTTTGAAACTTGTTTTGTTTTTTACGAATATACAGTTTTTCGATACTATAGTCTTCTACGTGTTGGTGCTATATTGAGCAAATGGGGTAAAATTATCAACAGCAATTGAAATGTACTATAATACCGGTACGTTAAAACATCATTGCCGTGATTAATCCACTATTCACTGCGAAGATGATAGATGACTCAATGGCAAAATTTATTGCAATAAATAGCCACGTCGACTAGGCTGTTGATGCACGTAGGCTTATTGCTGCGCGAATTTCGTATTATACAACTTCAACGCACAAAATGTTACCCGGGAAAAATCCGGGAAAAACCCGGGAATTTCGTTTTTCAAAAAGCGTGGGAACCCTGCTACCAGCTCTTTTGTCAATTCGTCTTTCTTTCTTTAGGAAAATGAGAGGAGTAACACCGGTACAATGAGCATACATACCTTATGATTTATACGTGCATGATCATATCTACTCAGGCTACAAACATTGGAAATTACTATGCAAGCAACTGAGAAGCATTATTTATTTAAATATGATTTAATAGAACTGATAAAATTTGAGTTAATAAAATTGATTTAATAGATTAAAGTGGCTTTTCAATTTTACTTTCGGCAATTTTCAATTGTCAAAAAATAATGAGATGTTGAAAAACGAAAAAAACATCGGTGTGACAAAAGCAAAACGAAAATAAGCAACTGTAAAACAGTGGCCGGCGGGATTCGATTTTCGCGCAATTCCGAGTCGTGCGACTCAGCTCATGATTAATCGAAAATCGTGAGAGTCTGAATATTTTGGGATTCAGTGATTAGAGAGAGATTCACAGTTAATTTGACTTGCATTATTTTTGAGTTCTGAACCATTTTTCATTAAAAGTCTAATAATTTCCATCAAAATTGAGAGTTGATATGTGACATTTCTATAGTCTATTTAGACTCAAATTACAACTACTCTAATAAGTAATGCGATACTCTATTTGTAGATGTTTGGGAAAGATCACAAGCATAAATCAGAACACATAAAAAGTCGCAAACAAGGCATGAAAAGTATTATAATTTATTTACAAGATTCTACTGCAAATCTGCCATCATAGAAGTGCTGCAAGTGCATCATGTACATGTACTGTGAAGTATTATAGATACTTTTATTTTGGTTCTTTTAGTCTTTTTCAATCATATTTTGTCGAACTTGGCCGTAGGAGAGTGGGTAGTTGTTGATGTTTCTTCTATCAGTCCTGAAATAAGCATAATTCTGCATCAATTAAATCAAACTTATAACGACTGTGAAACATTAAATCTAATCGAGAAGCGTCCTCAGACTTGAACAATTTTAAGCACAAAAATTGTGGCGGCCTTAAACACTTCGCTTTGGTCTGCAAGGGTTTGTCAGTTCGGCTAGAAAGGGTACAAACCAGCTTAAAATATCCAGAACTGTCTCTATACAATCTTTATGAATATCAGCCAGGATGAATAAACACAGAGTAGCCCGTTGTGCAGTCATTTAGCTTGCTCAGGCATTCCTGATAATATCAGCTACTTTGCTGCCTAGGAGTTTTCGTGCTTAAGACATAAGCAGTTCAAGTCTGAGGACATCTTTCTAATCTACGCCCAGGCGAGCTGGCACTCTACAATCTCCATGATTAGCAAATCTACAAGTGCAGTTTACCAGGTTATGTTCTTAGTATGCATGCTAAATGCAAATCAGGCATTAATACGCATTGTTATCAAATCATTTATATGATTTTAATGATATGATAGGGACCTACTATGTCTGACTGCATCGCCAACATGTATGATTCGTGTATATCGTGTACATGGACTAAACGAACGTGTTTAACGTTATGATATAGATTAATGCATTCCTGCGGTATGGAAAGGAAGCCCATGGGTATGGGAGACTCCCGTATAGAGATTTCAAACGGCAACTCTGTCTAGCTATAGATGATCTCAGGAACGAGCACCGCACATTGCAAGAATCTGAAACGATGAAAGAGTAAATAGGACCATTGTTTTTACCTCATCAACCAAATTTCATTGAAAAGTCACATTAGCAAAAAAATTGCACGATTCCTGGTCATTCAAGAATCGCGCGATTGATTCCGTCGTGCGAAATCGATTAATTGCTCCCGCCACTGCTCTAAAAGCGAAAGCGAAAATTGAAAATCTAGGACGAAAACAACACTAGTATGCCATTTAAATACATTGCTATTTCAACAGAGTCAGCACTTGGAAAGATTCCTTGGCTATTGGTCATATTTTTTGTCTTTGGAAAGAGCCAAATTCTAGTGTTGGATTGATTTTTATTCTCTAACGTTCGATTAATTTCAGCTATTATCTATAGCTATCTTCAGGAAATGATTTTATGACATTATAGAGTAAGATTTAAAAATTCACATCTGCATACAAGCGATACAAAATTACAAATAATACAAAACTATGTACAAAATTTTGGGGACGGTATGGAAGAGTGGGAGCTATTCGGCAGGTAGTAAAGGATTACATAGTACCATTAGCATTTGTTAAATGACCTGACATAGAAGAAGGAAAATGTGATGTGAATTAAGAAATCTGATTACCATAGAAGGTATGTGAAAATATGTAAAAAAAGCATCTGAGTCAACGAAAGAGGAAATCTCTATAACTGTCTAATTCGTGCTTGGCATTAATAGACGGTTTCAGTTTATTTATATAAAATGCCTCACGTAATCGGAGATTGGTGGGATCTTTATCAGAGGATAGAATCGTCGTTGTTATTGTCTGTGAGGAGTCATTACAATTTTCCATGTGTTTATTTACCGATGAGTTGTTATCAGTCAGATGTTCTCGACAGCGTATATGCAAACATCTTACTGTGCTGCCGATGTTGGTGTTTTTGCATTTTTTACATAAAATTTGATACACGACGCATTTTCGGAAACACAGACTGTTGCTTTTGATGGGACAGTTTTCAAGTGTATAGTTTTGTTCAGTTACTTTTTGTTTCAATGCACTGCGCAGAGTTTTGTTTTTTCTTGTGATTCTGACGTTTACATTTTCACGATGAAATACATTTTTGATCTGATTGTCGACCTTTTCAGAAACATACGGAAATGGAAAATATATGCCATCAAAATTTGCTTTACTTCGTTTTCTACGCTTATTGTTGGTCTTATTTATCATTGAATCAGGATAACCATTGAGTTGGAGAGTTTTATTGAAATTATTCTCATGCTGTTTAATGTACTTCAGCGTTTGAACAACGTTCTGATATTCTCTGTCTTTCATTTCTAATGTAATTCAGTTTCGCAGTTTGAGGAAGATGTGAACGATAATGTATGAAAAGATTTTTCTTCGCTCGTTTACGGTAAAACTCAAAGATAGGTTCATTAGAGGCCTACATCGTAACAGAAAAGTCAAGTAGACTTAAACTTAAACGATTGTTGTTTTCATTCGGTAGCTCGATTTCGAATTTTATATTTTCATTTTGTGAGTTGAGATGTTGAAGAAGTATCATGGCTTGATCTTTGTTCTGGACGAAAGCAAAGCAGTCATCGACATAGCGCATGAAAAGTGGTACATCATACATCACTCGCATTCGTCTTAGAGCAGTGGTTTCAATACTATCAATAAAGATGATGGCAAGAATACCGGATAAAGAAGATCCCATTGGTAAGCCTTTTATTTGAAGAAAAATGTTGGTTTTGAATTGGAAATACGTATTTCTGAGGACAACTTGAAGGAGCTGCTGTATTTGTGCAATTGTGAGTCCATTAATCAGTTTCATGCTGCAGTCATCTAATTTGGTAGTTAGGGCTTGAATGGCATCGGCGATTGGAATTGAAGTATACATGCTGACGACATCGAAGCTGCAGGGATACATTTCGTTGGTCTGATTAATCGATTTTATATTTTCGATAAGTTGTATGCTGGATTTTAAATTGGCTGGAACTTTGTCAAGTAATGGGAAGAAGAGTCGTGCAAGTAACCATCGCAATTTAGTCGCAGGTCCTGAAGTGGTTGACACAATTGGCCGTATTTTCAATTCATTGCCATCCTTATGAGTTTTGATAAGATGGTAGAAGTACGGCAAAGAAGAGCTGTTTGTGCAGTAATTAATCGAACGTTAGAGAATAAAAATCAATCCAACACTAGAATTTGGCTCTTTCCAAAGAAAAAAAATAGAGTCAGCACTGTATCGAGTAGCGCCAAAGTAGTACTACCATCACATCCCAGGGCAGCAACTTTGTGGGTTAGAATATTGCGAAATTAAATTATACCCTGGTACTTAATAGTTAATACCAGTTAATACTTACTTAACCTATGTTGTCATTTCATTGTTGGGCTGAAATATAATCAACGAATACTTTCTATGTGAAGTGCATAAATTCATCTTTCAGATTCCGAGGGTTGTGAAGGGCCTGAAGTACTAGTAGGGCAGAATGGCTCTATTGTTAGTCACAAAAACTTTGGCAAAACTAGTTATGGAAAAAAGATGAGCTGCAAATGGCGAATTGAAGGACAGCATTCTAAATTTGTTTATCTTCACTTCAACCATTTTGATTTGGAGAATTGCACTAAATGCGCATGTGACAGCTTGAGTGTCTACGATGGTGGAGATATGAGAAGCAGAAAACTGAAAACACTGTGCGACAACGACAAACCCCTTGACGTTTATTCTAGTGGACAACAGCTATTTTTGAAATTTGAAAGCGATTATGGAGAGGAGCATTCGGGATTTAATATTAGCTTCTCTTTGAAGAATGTCGCGCGTGAGTACATTTTTCCTACACCAGGTTCAAAATTGCAATTTTCATTTCTGATTTGACAATGTTCGTCATTACTTTCATGTCATTTTCAACTAAGCACGTCAGAATTCGATTGTGCAGACATTGATGACATTAATATTGCAGATAGAAGTATTGCAGCCTATTTAAATTGAATTTATTTTTCGTTGTTATTGTTACATGACAAAAATTGATAATAACTTAACAGAAACTTAATAGAACAAGTTACGTGAGGAAGATGGACATTTTATTGCAAGATTCGTCGAACTTTGTGATGAATCCAATTCAGAAGGATGATTTGCCGAAGTTGAAGACAAAGTGAATTCTTCTCTTCGTTATTTGAGTCAGCGTGGTGTGATCGACGATCCTAAGGTGAGAAAGCTGAAGCCTTCGGGTTCTTATGCCCCCAGACTTTGGTCTGCCGAAGGTGCATAAAATAAACACTCCTCTTCGTCCCATCCTGTCAATGATAAATACTGCTACAGTTGACTTGGCAAGGTGTTTGTGTCGTGTTTTGTAGCCGATTGCTCGTTGTGTTTCTGACTTTAATGTCAAAGACTCCTTCGAGTTTGCGTCCAGGATCAGGAATGTAAATCTACCTGTCGACTGTATTTTTTCATCGATTCAGAAAGTTTTTCCGGCCATTGAGCCTGTTGTTGTGTTCTCACCCTGTCGTATTCCCGCCTGTTGTCTTAAGGATCCTGCACCATCCCTCAGTCGTGCTTGCCCTATCTATAAATTTTCTTGTGACTACGGGTGCAGCTATATTGGGCGCACTGAGAGATGTTTCAGGATCCGAATGAGGCAACATTTACCGAAGTGGACTGAAAGTGGACATTGTCGTCCTCGCTCTAATAAGTCTCCGTCCAGCACCATTTATCGGCATGCCGTATCTTGTGATAGTTTTTCCGGACGTACTTTTTCTTCTTATTTTTTTATTTTATGTGCTCCTCGGTCCCCTTTTCTTCTCCGCATTTAAGAATCTCTGTATATATCTCGTTGCCGTCTTGACTTATGTATCCACAAAGACTTAAAACATATCTTACGTTCGCCTTGGCTTCAGCTTTTTTCTTTTTTCATGCCTTTGTTACTTTCTATTGTCTTCGGTAAATATAATGTGTTTGTAAATACACTATTGAGATATCTCTGAAGTTTGTCCGAATGTCATGTCCGTAGTCTATGCCAGTCTGATGAGCTGTATTAAACTTGTCTGTGCATTTTGTGTATCCCAACGGTCGTACTTCTCCTGCAGAGAGGTCGCAAAATAGCTATCGGGATGTCAAAATTAGCTTTGTTTTTTTCTCTTCAAACTATGATTGGGCACAAATCTTGTTTTAAAAATTAATAAATCAATCAAATAAGTCACTGTCGTTGACTTTAGATCTTCAACACAGACAAGCTGAACTTGTGGCTCCTGACTATAGACTCCAGACAGGAAGGTCGCCTACGATACATGGCTCACTTATTGTTGCAGATCTATCTTGGTGCGGAGGACCACCGCTGTTGAAAGGACCCAGTGGTGTCATCACCAGTCACAAAGAATTCAACAAGAAAAGTACATACCACAGAAATCGGATCTGTGAATGGATCATTGATGGAATGAAATCAAAGATTGTTCATCTGCATTTTTCTCATTTTTCATTAGACGATTGCAATACGAATAGTGACAAACTTACTGTTTACGACAGAATAGATGAAAGTGGTAGGAAGAGGACATTCTGTGGGAAATTAAAGCCATTTGATATTTATTCCAGTGGAGAGCAAATGAAGCTTCAATTCAAAAGTAATGACAGATCGGAAGGAACAGGGTTTGCTATCGAATACAATCTCATTACTGCCTCAGGTGAGTAAATTGAGAGCAGGGATTGCAGGCGGATCCTGTGGTAAATACCCGGATCCGAGATCCGGTATGAGATCCGCCCGGATCCGGGATCCAGTGAAGAGCGTTTATGATGAGATGTTGGTGGTCACTAATGCTGTGGAAAATCCTATTTAACGATAGAAGTTATAAAAGTCATAGAACCTCAATCTTGTTTTTCTCGTTGCTCACTTAGAGGTGGGAGTGGCAACCAAGAATGCGAATATATGAGTAGCCCATTTCAACTTTGAATCAAAAATCACACATAGAATTCGAATTTCAGCTTTCATCGGAATGTTTGGAAGACCTATCGACGAGCTAGGAACAGTCAATCGGTTTGTAAATATAACCTGCTGGCTCTTTTCCTCTTTGACAACCATTTCATTTTCCTCTACCCATTGTAAGACATTGCGATACAACTGAAGAATATTAGAATCAGAGTGCTGAGAATTGATTTTGGAAAGAAGAAAAATATCGTCAGAGTCATAATACTGAGGTTGAAAATCGGACACAAAGTAGCTGAAGGTCCGAAAGATGAGCCCTGTGGAATTCCGCTTGGTACATGACTGAACGAACTGCAGGAATTTGCATAGGATCTCGCATATAAAACATACCAACAACTCGTATTTCATCGTAAAACAGCCAATCACAGATAGAATGGTTCTTATCGCTACATACCAATCACATGCGAAAGCAAGTATGCTTTCGTATGAAAAACATGTTTTCTGTAAACATACGAAATTAACGAAAATAACTTTCTGTAACATACATATTCTGTAAACATACGAGAATCTCGTATCAAATGTTAGTTTCAAATTGTATGTGAATTTGGTAGATGTTTGCATGTGATTTTCGTATCCAGCGATTTACAGTGAAATTCTGGGCTCGGGGAACACAAACATAAACTACTGTAAAATCAATTGATTCTATCCTTTTAGAAATCGATAACAGAACATTTAATAACATATTGGTACCTATAACTTCCTGTGATGAAATGCTCCTCATCTTCATCTGCACCACCTGCACATGTCCCAAGTATCCGCAATTGAACAATCAAATTAATTGACTTTCCGGTTCAAAGTTTTGGGAGTTAATTAAGTGCAAAGGCCATGCCGTTTTCATGTGCTACAACTGGCGACGAAAATAAAGCTCATTGTACAGCGTTGGTTCCGTGTCGTCAGTCAACATGGCTGCAAGTTTGTGTTCTCTTCTTATTCTGGGCTCGAATCAAAAGGTGGGAGATTGGAAGCATTTTTGTCGACAGCATGGGAATTATGTCAACGATCACGGAATTACTAATGATAAAGTGATGGATCATTTATTTTTGAGCGTACTATCGAGGGATACGTTATCATTGTTCGACGGTCTGAAATCACCGAAACATACGTACAAAGATATTGTTCTCCGGTTTCAAGAGCATTTTCGGGTAAAGCATCGATCTTGCTGTAGAGAAAATCATTCTTCCAGACTAAGCAAGGTCTACGAGAATCATTGACTGACTTAGCGTGTCGTTTACGTCGCATTTGTGCTGACTGCGATTTCAGTAATCCTAGTGAAATGTTGAGAGACGTTTTTGTAATCGGCATGAGCAATGATAGAATTGGAGAACGCTCACAGAAGATGTCAAAGCACTAACCTTTGATTTGGCTCTGGCAAAAGCAGAGGTTGCAGAACGAGCTATAGGAATATCTGAACGCATGCATGTTTCTGAGAGTCACAACTCCATTGTTCAAGGAGTTGCTACTGTTCGTGGTGATGATACAACCTCATCCATTACATGCTATGGTTGCGGCCGCCGAGGTCATCGTGCAGGTTCCTAGCAGTGTCCAGCTAAACACGTAGTGTGGTCTGTTTCACCTGTAGTAGAAGTGGACATTTCTAGAAATATTGTCGCGCTAATTCGCAGAAGAGTCAAAATTATTCAACTAGTGATTTCGTTTCGCAGCGACCAAAGACCGACAAAAAAATGCCTTCAGCTCGTCTAATTCATGGTGATTCTCACGAAATTTCGTCGTTGCAGAAAGAATCATTGCCATTCAGAGGAATCATGTTTGCAATTCCTCCGTTCACAAATCCTAATTCAGTTGGTTAACCCGGTTACGTTCAAGTCTTGTTCAATGGACAGTTATGCGATTGTGTAATTGATTCAGGAGCAGCAGTCAACATTATTCCTTAGCGTTTCCTTCCTACTGGAGTGAATTATGTGCCGTCAAATACCAAAGCCCGGTGTTATCGTGGACCTATTCTTCCTATAATTGGCTCCTGTAACCTTCGAGTTTCTATTGGTGACTGTGAATGCGATGCAACTTTTACTGTGTTTGCCGTTGACAATGAATTGCCTTTATTGTGCTACAGTTTGACTATTGAACTTGGTATATTCCCTCCAATAGTAACTCGAAAAATATCGGAAGCTGATAGTGACTCTACCCGCATTTTTCTCAAATTTTCGAATTATTTCAAGGACTTGGTTGCATTAGATGTTCAATGCAAGATTTGTGTCAATCCTGATGCATTACCAAAACACGCACGTCCACGTCGTATTCCTACTTCGTTACTGGAGAGAGTCGTTGAAAAACTTAACCTTCCGGAACGCGATGGCATAATCGAAGAAGCTGACGTCTCGTCTTGTTCCCCGCCTGTATTACCGGTGGAGAAATAGAATGAAGATCTGCGATTATGTGTGGATTTCCGGTTGGTTAACAAAGCCATTCAGCTTGAGTTCTTCCAGATGGCTACAGTTGAAGAATTGTTATCGAAATTGCAAGGCGCAAATGTATTTTCTCTAATTGTCGTTCGATGCTATTACCAAATTCCGATTGCCAAGGTATCCCAACATCCTTTTGTATTCAGTTCTCCGATTGGGAATTTCCAAATCAAAAGGAAGCCATTTGGAATAAATTCAGCACCAGAAGTGTTCGAAAAGGTCTTGTCTCACCTTCTTAACGGGATGCATGGTGTATTGGGTTGTCTGGATGATGTCCTTATTTTTGATTCATCCATCGAAGAACATGATCAACGACTTCATTCTGCTTTGAGTCGATTCCAAGAGAGCGGCATTAAACTGAATCGCTTCAAGTGTATATTTCGCGCCAAAGAAATTGAATTTCTCGGACCGGTATTATCCATAGACGGAGTGTTACCGGATCCTACTAAACGCGAGGCTGTTTTCAAATACCCTCCTCCAACAACAATAAAAGACGTGCGCTCATTATTGGGATTGATTTCTTACGTCGGACAGAAGTTTATTCCAAATTTCGCTTCACTTACGTCCTATTTATAGGGACTTACCAAATCAAAAACGCTGAACTGGTCATCTCAAGCTCAGAGTGATTTTGATAATTTGAAATCTGCATTGGAAAAGTTTTCCCCATTACCATTTTTTGATCGAGAGAGGCTCCTGTATTTGAGAACGGATGCCTCTGGTATGGTTGTGGCAAGGGTTCTCATTCAAGAAATGCCAATCATGTTTGTGTCACGCAAGCTAACTAGTGTCGAATGTCGGTATTCTCAAATATAGAGAGAATTTCTCGAAATTGTGTTCGCAGTGCAATGCGAATGCTGAATGTTCGATGGCTATTATTTGTTTGGTGACTGAAAGTGCTCCTATCAGCATACAAGAGGTTATCAAGGAAGCTGAATCTGATTCTGAAATGATGACATTTAAGTCTGCATTAAGATCTAATTGGCATGGAAAAATTGCAATATCTTCGATTTACTATAGTAAACGGAATGACATTTCAATTTCTGACGATGGTATGCTGATGCATGGTTCAAGAACTATTATCCCACAATTTCTGCGTAAGAAAGTTATGTCACATGCTCATATTGGACATTCTGTAGTAGCAAAAATGGAACAGGTTTGCGTTTTCACTTCTGGCCGAAAATGACATCCGATATCGAAGAATCTGTAAGAGACTGTGAGTCATGTGCTATTGAAATCAGCAGTGAATCATGTTGATACGCCATGGGATACAGTTACTGTCGACTTAACCGGTCCATCTGCTCGTTTGCAAGGTAATACATTGTTTACGGTCATCGACTACTTTTCGCTCATAAAGTCGAATCGTCAGATTCTTCAACGGTTGTCAGATGCTTATCTCATCTTTTTTCCATGTTTGACATGCCTCGCATTCTCACAAGTGATAATGGTACTGCATCCTGCAGTTCAGAGGTGCATGACTTTTTTCAAATGCTTGTTATTCGGCATATTCAATCTAGCGTATATTTCCCAGAATGAAACGGTGCTGTTGTACGAATGCATGGTTCCCTGAAATCTCGTCTTGATAGACTTTTGTTCGAGAAAAAATCATTTGAAGAAGCTCTGACGCAAAGTTTGTTTGAAATGCGCTCCATGCCGCATTCGGTGACAGGATACTTACCTTTCTATCTTATGTTTCGACGTGAGATGTTCACTACATTGAATATTCACCTCCTGAAAAATCCCATTTAAGGTTCTGCTAGGGATGTCATTGCTCAGTATGATTTTTTCAACCGCCGCCGCAAAGCTGTCGGTATGAATTACGAAACTGGTGAACAAGTTTTGACTTGTCTTGGTAGAAGACCTAAGGATAATTTCAGTAGCAGAGGTACGATTATTAGAAGTGCAGATCGTGGAACTTTGTTTACTAAACTGACATCCGGACGCATCATCCTTATCAATCAGCGTTTTCTTCGACCCGCTAAGCAAGCTCATGGTGGTACCAATTATGATAATGGTTCTGGCATACTGCTTTATCCCACCAATTCATCTACTACGCCTTCTCTCAATACAGCTCCTTCATCAACCTATTCAGGGTATAATCTGCGACCTAACCGCCATAAGAAGGCAGGGTGTCCACGCCTTTAAAAAACCAGGAAATAACCTGGAATTTGGAAAAATTAATTAAGGTTGTGAAAAACCTTGGGAAAACCTTGAAAAAACCTTGAAAAACATTGAAACAAAGAAAATAAGAAAACAGGAACACAGTCAGGACTCATTTCACGGATTTATTGAAAAAGCAAGTCAAAGATGAACCGTATGTTTTGCTATATGATGAAAGCCTCAATTTTCAGTTACAAAGCAAACAACTAGACATTCATCTACGATTCTGGAATGAGAATTTAGTCGAAACCAGATACTTCTCCTCCGATTTCCTCGGGCATTCATGCGCAACGGATATTCTAGCGTCATTCGACAAGCTGGTGAAGGACGATATTGGAATGGCGAAGTTGATGCAGGTTTCAATGGATGATCCAAACGTGAACCTTTGTGCTTTGCGACAGCTTCAATCTGACATGATGAGTGAGTATGATCGAGCACTCATTGATGTCGGAACCTGCTCTTTGCAGACTATTCATAATGCGTTCAGATGCGGTAACGATCGGACTAATTGGGATTTATCGAAGTTCCTGTCCGGTATTCACACACTTTTCAATGATGTACCAGCCAGGCGTGCAGAGCAGGGTTGTAACCGGTCAGGTTTTACTCGACCCAACCCAACCGGTAACCGGTGTGGAAAATCTCAACCCAACCGGCCGGTCGACCGGCAATTTTCTAATGACATGTTTTTTGCTCATATATATATATATATATATTTTTATTTACGGTACTATTTTTATTATACATGTATATAGTTATGTATTGGTAATTATATTAGTAATATATTACGATTATATTATTATAACAATCATCATTTCAATTCATGAATTAAATATTAAAATGAAATAATTTAGAAAGTGGATCTGGCATTTACAGATACGTTACCAATGATTGTTTAATCTTTATCATGTGAGATTTAGTATTGCAAAAACGTACGCTCATGTCAGACTGAGTTATAATTACAAAATTAATTCATAAGAATTCTATGAATCAATATGAAAACTGATTGGATATGCAAGTAACATTCACGTCAACTACCAAAGACCATTAATATGAGCTTCTTTAAGCACAACTAAAGTTTCGACACTGCTTGCCGATAGTAAAGATCGATCGGAGGAGGGTATCTTTCCGGCGATAGAAAAATGTCGCTCACTTTCTCCGCTTGATGCTTGGGCCACGAAAATCCGACGGCTTATCTGCGATAACAGTGGAAATGCATCCCGCTCTCGCTGCCAAAAAATCAATGGATTCCTTGAATCCGAAGTTATTCGCTCACTTTTAGTATAGCGCTGAAGCTCATACTTCACTTTGTCCGATATACATGTATTCCTGTGAATAGACTCATTATCTGATGTAGGCCTACTATTTCTCATCGAGGCGAAGGGGTCAATTTCGGTAGTGCTATTTTCAACGGTAATCCTTGGCCGTTTCTCTACTCTTTCTTCCTCTTGTCTTTGATTTTGTGAATCATTGATTGTGAAAACGTCTGCTGCTAGCACTTGAAGATTTGCCATTGAGTCCTTCAACAAGGTATCGCGATCTTTGAGTTCAGGAATAAAAGTCAATTGCCTGAAGCCTGGGTCAAAAACAGTTGCAAGAACATGTGTTGCCTTAATATTCGTCCAGTATTTGGAATCAAGAGATTTCTTAATGTTCTTCTTCAGAGTCGATATAACAATTGAATCGGTGATAACAGCTGAACAAATTTTATCTCTAACTAGATAGTATGAAGGTAGTACATTCTGCAAAGTCGGCGTATTACTGGATTCTAGAAAATCAAACACAGAATTATATTGAGAGAAATGATCAGCGATAGCTGTACACAAATCACATGAAATATTGCTCAGTCGATGAATTTGGCCAACAGAAGATGAAGATTCCTGAATACAGGCATATGAGCGCGCAAGTGCAATATGAACTGAGTAGTATGATCGCCATGCCCTCGTACCACTGTAACGCTTGATTTTGATTGGGAATGACTCTTGAGAAATACCTGAACGATGTATGTATGAAATAAGGTCGCGAACAGCTGAGTTAAAACAGCGAAAAGATTCGCACTCTGCTTCTGTCGAAGAAAATCCATCATGAAGCACAGTATTCAATCGATGAGCAAAACATGCAAGTCTCGGCTCATCGTGCAACGCTGCTACAATGTTTGCACCACAATCTGTAGTAATGAAAGTTTTTCCTTTTAGTAATCCAAATTCATCAAAAATATCATGTAACTCTTTGGCGATATTTTCCCCGGTCTTTCGTTCATCCGGAAAAACTTTACATCTCAACATAGTATGTTTCAGGTTCCAACTATCACTTATCCAGAAGGCAGTTAGATCGAGATAGTGTCGTCGGTTAACATCGTCTGTCCACAGATCAGTAGTACATGCTATTTCACAGCGTGCGATTGGTTCATGTAATACAGCTTTTATATTTGATATGAAAGACTGAATTGAGTCGGTGCACACCTTCTTGATTGTATTTCTTCCATACCATGTTTTCGATAGGTATCTTTCCGAATTCTGCACCGATTGCGATGCATTCGGTGGCCAGCTGTTTGAGACCTGGGTTTTCTACTGATCGATAACTGCTAGAGGAACTGACAACAAACATAGCTTCAGCTCTCTTAAGACGCTCTTGAACATCTGATGTTATTCCACGCTTATTGAAAATATACCGCATCATACTACTTTGAGTTGGAGGCACTTTATTAGTCAATCCACTGGATGATGACGTAGAATTTAGAGCTGATGACTTCTTTGGGCAGTTCGATACGTGTCTTGTAAGTGTGCTCAGACCAAAGTTCTTTCGACGACCTTCACAGTCAGCCTTGCTATGAGTTCTGAAGCCACGATAACAGTGGTTACACGCGCACCATCCCAAAATATGTTCTGATTCATCTGTAGAAATAGTTGTGCATATCAGTGACATACTCCTCCAGACTTCATGTGTGCTGCTGTGTTTCTTGAGAATCAGTTCCTTTTTCTTAAGCATTGACGTTATCATTTCTGATGACAGCCTACCTGGGTCCATGTTGGCCATCGCCGTTGTCATGAGTGGAACTCGTTTGTCCTAACTAAACACAACTTCATCTAACATTGATAATGAATGGTTTGTTGCTTAGCAGAGTATTAACCGGGATATCACGTGATAAGATATCTTTATACCAAAGCGAAGATAGAGAACAGAGGTAACTCGGAATGACGTCACTTGATTAGATGAATTGCCCAATCATGTTGAGCTGACGAGATGTGAATGTCAAATGTGATATCAATAGTCTACTGTAGTCGGATTTCCACATTCACAGCAGCAGCCGTCTTGACTGATGGGATAACAGAACAAGAGATTTCTCATACATTATTGTTTATCCGACCTCTGAATGATAACAAACACAACCTACAGGCCCCCTACCACCAATCATAATCATCGGAGTTATTAGTTGATGTCACAAGCATAACTAAATCGACTGACCACATCGATTTTAAGTTATCGGTCTATTTTCGATTTGTCATGTAACATAGTAGACCGATGTAGAAAATAAAAATACTCATAGAGCCTTCTAACCACAACTCAATTTTCATGACCAGATCATGCGGAGGGATAATCATACATGTAAACTACCTTTGAACAAATATTCGCTTACTTTTAAAATTGTTCAATCATTTTTCAAGAATCTGAAAATTTGTTGGATGATCCTCGACCGGTTTTTCAACCGGTGCCGGTTGGCCGGTTGGCAAAACCTCAACCCAACCCAACCGGTAACCGGCGCCGGTCAACCGGCAACCGGTTACAACCCTGGTGCAGAGTTCGAGATCATCACGGAAACTGATAGTTATCCACTTCAGTATTGTGCTCATCGCTGGGTGGAGATTGTTAAAGTGTGCAGACGAACAATCGAAATTTTCCCTACTGTTTCGAAGTATGTCGATGCTGTTCAAAGAAAAGAAACAAAGAATCCTGCCACCAAATCTTTTGCTCTGGTAAAGAATTGGTCTGCAGACCCCCTAGCACTGGTTAAACTGCACTTCATCGTCTCAATTGGAGAGCCAATCGAAGCCTCCCTAAAGATGAATCAAACCGATGAACCGATACTTCCCTATCTATCCAAAGACATCGAAATGCTCTTAAGGAGTCTCATGGAGCGCTTCATCAAGACAACTGTTCTTGAAAATGCTACTAGTTTGAAGAAGTTGCTGTCAATCGATATATCCAACAGAGAAACTCAAAAATCAGTTAAGAAGATTCATCTCGGTTTTGCAGTCAGCAAAGAATTTCCACATTTCAAGGAAGCAACAGAAGATACAATCACTGCGTTCTGGCGAGACTGTAGGAATTTCCTCGAGACATTCCTGACCCATGTCAAGGAGAAAACCCCGCTAGACAACCGAGTTGTGAAGCATATAAAATGCCTCAATCCCGAAGTTCTGGCTGCGGAGACCACTGACGTGATTCAGGAAGATTTCAAGTTTCTACTTGACTGCCTCCTCCCCAGCAAGTTCATAATTCTCAAGGATTGTGACAAGATTTTGACCCAATGGCGAGCATTTACCCGGGATGCGAGAACACTGGACGATGTCAAAAATTTCAATCGAAGATGTGTGAGGTTGGACAGCCTGTACTATGATACATTGAATGATTCTGAGACTTACTAGATGCTTTGGCCTGCGGTACGACTTCTTTTGACACTATCCCATGGTCAAGCGACTGTGGAACGCGGATTTTCCGTGAATAAGGAAACATCGACAGTCAACATCAGTCGACACGGCCTGATAGCGAGGAGAACCATTAAGGATCACATGGAACATTCAGGCAAGCTGTCGAAGTTTGTCGTGTCAGATGCTCAAACATGCCAGACGGGGCTATGAAGCCCATCTAGCAAGACAGAAGTCTCTAGAACAACAGGCAAAATGTAACGAGACTAAAAAGTCAGCTCTTCAGGACCAACTGAAACTCCTGAAGCAGCGACTGAAATCTGTTCGGCGTGATGTAGACGTTCTCACCGCAGACGCCGACAAACTCTATGAACAGGCGGAGCGAACCCGAGATTTTGCTCATTTAGCAGAAGCAAATGCCTTATCTCGGGCAGTGAAAGACAAACAACTGCAAATTTCGATCCTTGAAACTGAGAAATCTCGTTTATTGGAAGAAGTCGCCAAGTGCTAGTTAGCCTACTTGTAGATAAAGTGTACATAGAATATCCTAAGAAACTGACATACATAGTCATTTAGAAAATAATATTTTCTGGTATTCAAAAAACTCCTTATTGTAGCACTTTTATTTCAATTACATGGCCTACTCAATGAATAAGTTTATTGTAGCCGGCCTATGTGGTGCTTTAGGATGTTTGCATGGTTTTTGCTCTTTGAAAAGTCCTTCCAAATTCAATTGTGTCAGCTTCCTAGGAACTTTTCACATTTAATTCTTTTAATTTTGTTTGTACTCGCTCACGAACCCGTGCATGCCATATATATTCGCCTTTATGTTGTACCGACTGGGCCTTATTGGACCCCCCCCCCCCCGACTCTGCCCGCCTATGGGCGACGAGCTGAAAATGTCACAAACCTGAGACCATCTGAATAGAATCTGCAATGATTGTACATGTATATTGGGAAAGGACAATATCTCCCATTCACTGTGTTGAGCTACAAGCTTTCTGCCCACTTCAGCACTAAGTTCCTTCCTTTACCGTCCAGGACATAGACAGTCTACCCTAAGTTCTCTGACGGTAGTACCGGTAGAAGAAAAATATTTCGAATATAAATGGCACCGGGCTATCAGTTGAGACCCATACTTAAAGGGAAAAATTGGGACAAAAGGTCGACTTATAGGCGAGTATGTGCGGCAATATGCATTATATACAATCAAGTGAGTTCAGACTATGAAAGCTTTTGTTTTGTTTCACTTCTATTTAGACTCATTATAGCACCATTCCCTCACAAGTCCTGAATATGATAATCAATCGACTCAATCCTCAAGTATTTTTATCATTTTACAGAAGTCTTTGAATTTTTATAGATGCTTAATCCAGTTTTTTGTTAGTTGGATCTCTTGATTTTTTGTACTGAAGTTCATCAAATATACATGTAGATGAACAGAATATTTTTGGTTTTTGTTCTCCATATTCATGATTTGTCGGATTACTTAGGTAAATCGGGGTGTTATTTCTGTCATCTAAGTACACATGTATTGCAGAAATTGCCTATTTCATCTTTATAGTCTAAATACCGTACATGACTTTGAATTTCTTACAGTACAGGGTAAGCAAAAATCGAAAATACACTGTATGTCTCAAAACTACACAGATATCAAACAATAAAATAGACATAAATAGTTTCATTATAGCCAGGCTTAAAGGTACAGAACAATGTAGGATTATGAAAGAGAACTACCCCCTCAACCACAAAGTTCTCTCATGAAAGTGAGCCTATTTGTGATAGCTGTTATGTCATCTGTATGCACATCATAAGCAATGTTTAAACGACATAGTGTAAGTGCGAAAATCAGGTTGATAGGCTCCACGCCTTTAGAAAAGGAATAATGCACCTTGAAAAACAGCATGAGAATGCGAAAGTCCGGTAGATAAAAGGCTCTAGTATGAACCTTAAGAATGAAAATGGAGAACCTTGAAAACCGGGAAAAAACCTTGAATTTCAATCCGGAAATTCTGTGAACACCTGAGAAAGGCTTCCACTAAGACTTGAGTTTTAAGAAAAAAAACATTTTTTCAATTTTTTTGCGCCGAGACAGGTTGTGGTGCAGTATAAGTAGACAATTGTCTGGCATTGTTATTGTGTTATGCGCATTTGCAATTGCGCATGTTATGCAATTGCGCAATGCGCGTGTTAATTCTTTGTGCGTGTCAATGCTGATGATCGTTAAGCTGCTATCCTGTGAGGAAAGTTAGTCTTCAGTGAAGACAGTTGTTTTCAAGTGCTACAACTAATATATAAAAAATCATTGTTGTCTAAAGACAGCGTGAGCTTCACCTTATATCAGGACGAATTTTTCTCGAATGCAGTTTCGAATCGAATCGAATCTCGAAGCTTCACAGGTCCTTAGTTTATTCGGTATTTCATAGCTTTGTATATTATCTCAGTAAGACGAATTAGCAACGTTTTGAATGTCGTCATGGTAAGATTTCAATAGCAATAATATAATAAGATTAATTTTCGGCTGTCACATCACTAACTTTAGTGTTGAAAATTTAAAGCGAGAATTCATCAATATAAGTGATCATATTTCTTCATGTTTATTTGAAGCTATTCGATGTAGAGAAGCCTACCCATGACTTCGGAAGAATCCATACATGTAATTCCTGATATCTATTTTAGATGTTGATAGATTTTTAGAAATATTGTCTTAAGAAAGGCAGTCATCGAAGCATGTTGCATGCTCCATCTTTGATTGTTTTAAACCTGTTAAGTCTCACTGATGAGCAGTGCTCGTCATGAAATAATTCTCGTATCTGACAAGTATCACAAATCTGTACAAGCTTCTGACTGCACAATGACGAGCACTTATGCTCGCTATGGTGTATTATAATGAAACGAATGACCTGCACTGTTCGTCATTGTCAGCTGCGGTAGTGTTGGAAATGCAAAACAAGGGCTTATCACATGGTCCATGCTCCATCTTTGATTGTATTTTGATGTCCCACGTATGGTTGCAGATTTATCTTGGTGCGGAGGACCACTGCTGTTGAAAGGACCCAGTGGTGTTATCACCAGTCACAAAGAATTCAACAAGAAAAGTACATACCGCAGAAATCGGATCTGTGAATGGATCATTGATGGAATGAAATCGAAGATTATTCATCTGCATTTTTCTCATTTTTCATTAGACGATTGCAATACAAATAGCGACAGGCTTTCTGTTTACGACAGAATTAATGAAAGTGGTAGGAAAAGGACATTCTGTGGGAAATTAAAGCCATTTGATATTTATTCCAGTGGAGAGCAAATGAAGCTTCAATTCAAAAGTAATGACAGATCGGAAGGAACAGGGTTCGCTATCGAATACAATTTCATTACTGCCTCAGGTGAGAGCCATAATTATCACATATTGCTGATTGGCCAACATCAATGTGGAATTAATACAGGAAGTTCTGATTCATCAAAGGAAAAATATTTCTTTATTGATGTACAGCAGCTTGCGTCAATTATGATATATGAAACATTCTCATGTCCTCTTCAATCACTCCAATCATCTCCATGTCTTCCTTGACCACATCCATATATCTTCGTTTCTGTCTTGGTTTCATTGGTTGATCAGAATTAACTTCTTTGATGGCTGCATTGCAAGGAAGATTCGAATACCTCAAAAAAATAAGATGAATAAGTTAAAATAAAGAAGTATCTATCTTCTTCTTCTTCTCGTGTGACAGCATAGTCAGGTAGTGAAGGTCGCCTTTTGTAGCTAGTTCGTTGTTGCATTGTCCAAAATTCTTAGCCCGTCCGTGCCGTTTGGTGCGCGGTGGCGAATGCAAACCGAAATAAGGTGGTCCGGGGTCTGCTCCTTTGCCCCACAGACACAGGCAGCCATGTCGCGCAGTCCCCAGCGGTGCAGAGTGTTGCCGAATCGGCCGACCCCGGTCGATTAAAGCACCCTGGTCTTCCGCGGCAAGTTTTTAACCTTGACGGTAGTATCCGGCTCTGGGATGAAGTCGTGCAGCCTCGAAGGCGGACGGTGACTCCATTGACTGCGCCACCTATTGAGACTCTGTTGAGGGTCCGTCGAGTCCAGCAGCGACCGAGGTCGACCATTAGGTGTCTCCGCGGAGATTGTTTCGTGCAGCGATTGTCAGGGTTGTTGAAGACTGGTCTAGCGAGTGCAAGAGTCGCCGCTTCGAGTCGAATGTCTGCTAGAGAAATCCCCGCCACGATGGGCAGGTAGTCGCTCGCTGTCGCCTGTGAGCAGCCCCCGACCAACCGCATAGTATCATTGAGGGTTAATCAAGTATCGATTCAAGTACTTAGCTCTTCCCAACCAGCAAAACTGTGCAATAATGAAATTAATTTTCAAAGCAATAGACTTTGTGTATTTGATGCTGCTGCTTTGATTTATGATTTAGATTTACAGGCAGTATTTTTCGGCTGTCACATCCCTGACGCGAGTACTGAGAAAGTAATAATAAAGTGTCTTTGAGTAACATGAGTGATACATTTTCCTACTCAGCCAAAACATGCGATGTAGAGTATCTGCGCTTGTACACAAGAGTAGCGGTCGAGACCATAGAGTAGGGATATAGAGGTAGAGTGCAGGGATGCGGAGTCCTATCATTTTGATAGGACTCTGACTCCGGGTGTCAAGTATATAAAGCCTTTTTTGAAAAATTAACTGGTAGCCTACATCATAGATCATCATAGGCTTACCTGAACCTATATTTAGTGATCATTGCTGCATCAATTATCAATCATTTTCGATGAAAGTTGATCAAATGTCGCTTTCAGTTGGATGCATACGACTCTGCTCCTCCCATCTTCTTGATGTGGTCTTCACACGGTTTTTCTCCAGTTTCTACCAGGCAGGAAAATCTCACATCTTTCTCCAAAATATGAGTACACTTTCGATTTTAATATGCGCTTTAGAGAAGCCATCACATACACGATTAAAGTGAGGGTAAGAGGTAATGTTCTCAAACAAATTAATATTTCCTTTTTGTCTATGATGTGACCTTTGGTACGTAGGTGTGATCGAGGCTAGGAAGGCTTGTCTTCTCTACTAAATCACCGAACGAAAAGACAATCCTTTTTTCACTATCATGGTTCATTCCGTCAACTATTACAAGCTTTGCATGCAGCAGTGTCTCTGTACTTTTGTTTGATGGAGAAAATTGACATCAAGACAGTGACAGCTATACACGAGAATAAATAATTTGCTTGTATTATGTTTCGGGTCTAGTTATAGGCCGGAGTCTGGAGTCCTATATAGGACTCCGACTCCGCATCCCTGGTAGAGTGTCGACTCAAAAAAGTATTTGTATACAGTGAAAATTTTATATGAAAAGATTCATTTTATTGAGGAGATTACGTTTCCGTGGTCCAAAAAAAAATATTTGAGCAGTTTTAAAAAAGTCAAAATTTTGCCAATTTATGTACTACCGATATGACTCCTCTATGTAGGTAGTATGCAACAAGTTGGATATCAAAAGGAATGGATCTTTGCTGATGTGCATCCTAACTAAGCGGAAATTAAGCTGATTCTCAAAGGAATTTCATGATCCGTATTTAAGGAAGTCTTCATGAAAAAGTTGCGATATTATTCGTGTTTTCTTGGCTGAAATTTCAAGTTTTTAATTCAATTTTCATCACGATTTTATGATTCACTAAATTTATTGATCATTTCTTGAATCTGAATAGTGATGTGAATCCATTTGCATCTTTCAAAATTAATTGAAATCATTGTCTTTGATAATGTGATTTTGCTCTGCCAGTGGCAGGTTGCCTGTGATATGATCACGCTTAAGAAAATACTCATGAGGTTCAGCATGAAAGTAATAGGAGCCCATCGAATTGCTAATTTAACAAATATTAAATCTCTAATGCTGCTATGACACCGAGAATCTGTAAAATACCATCATTCCTTCTGCATTACAATTATGATCATTCAATTCCGTGGCAATTTCTTCGAAACTACAAAAATTGTATCTGCAAAAATTACCAACTATATCCCCTCGAGTTCATTTAATAATTTCGAAAGTGTACACATTCGGGATTTAATAAAAGCGGAGTTACCACTTTACCTAATATACCTACTCTATGGTCGAGACATTTTGATACTTGCATACGTGCAACTAATCAAAGAGAAATCATCGCAGTACAACTGTACACGACACATTCATGTAACTTCACTGACAGAAAATAGCTGCGCGTCTTGATGGATGTGAACCACCGACCTCTGGCATTCTGGGCCAGCGCTCTACCTTCAAATTTATCCGAAATGGAAACAAAAGTTCTGAATTCTCTCGGTAAATATCTATTTGCAAAAGAAACAGTAAGTTGCATAAAATCTGACAGGGCCTTCGGCATCCACCGCCTTCTCTCGGTCGATATACATGTATACGCCGAAGGCCCTGTCAGAGTTTGAAGTAACCTACTGTTTCTTTGGCCAATAAATATTTATCGAGAGAACTCATAACTTTTATTTCGATTTCGGACAAATTTGAAGCATGTCTAGCCTCTCTCGCCGTTTGGTCAACTACGTCAGCGCTCTACCAATCGACGAGCGACAATATAACACACGGCCTCAATTGAAGAATCTGCGTAATCCAATCAGATGGCTTAATCCTCCAAGAAAACATAGCATCAACCGTAAAGTCAAACTACTAATACCAAGATATCAGTAATTAGAAGTCAGCATTATACTTCGATTATACAAAGATTATTATACCTTTATACTAAGATACTTACAGACTGATTGTGTGTGAAGTCTCAGCTTCTCTTTATTTGACCGCTGCCTGGAAACGATGAAGATGTCCCGTAACGGTCGTCACGCTGTCGTTTTTGACGCATGGTATTTGTGATAAATCAAATAAATTTGCACTGCTTCTGCTGAAGACTTCATCTTAAAAGTAGGCTCATGTTTCCTTCAGACTTAGCTTTTCTCTGAGACAATTCCGAAGACTTTTTGTTCCAATCTCATGTTATGCCGACTATTTCCGAATCGTAGCGGTCTGGACATTTTGTCCGTGTCAGTTTATTCACATTTTCAAAAAATAATTTGCTGTCTTTGTTTCAATTGATTTCCAAATGTATCAAATGATAGTTTGTAATGAAGTTTCTTTGAGGATTATTCGAAATTAAATGAATCTGATCCGTAATACTTTTTATGTTGTAGCGACCAGCTATGATATTTTGCAGCTCTCTCCACATCATTCATCTCTATGTTATGCATTGTTGATGTTTGTTACTTCACCTCGATACAATCAACCATCATGCATCACTATAACCCTATCATCCACCTGGATTTGTCTTGCAACCAGGTGAACTGTTCATGTCCATGAAAAAAATCAGGATTGAAAATACCAGAGTGATTGGCTTTTAAGTTGATTTCCGCGTGGCACAAAAGCTAGTGAAGATCTCCAGCAATATTCAATTCATGAGACAGTGTAGAAAAATGGAGTTAGTTTTGATCTTTTGTTGGATAACATATATCATTGCTGGTACTTTGTGAATCTCTATGTCCAATTTTCACACGTGAACAAGCTCGTCTCAGCGAACCGTCGTGTAACCTGCGAGTACCATCAATAAAATTAACATCCGAAGAAGAATTCGTACATTTTACATTTCTTACAGAACCAGAATGATTGACGTTCTATATATTATATTGTGCATATTTCAGCCGACAGAGTTGCATAAACACACCGACTTTCCATCTTTTCGTCATAGCGTCGCCTATGACATCCCCAAATATGTTGTCCAATCGAGTATATGTACCATATCATATATGCTAAACGTTTTTTCAGGATTTTCTGCAAAACTGTCCTGAATAATTTCTATAAAATTGAAGAAATTTATATTTTTCGTGAACAAGTCACGTTCTTCACGACAAATTGTCGGGACAACACCAAAAATCATTTTCGATAAGAACAGAGGATTATAGAATTATAGAATTAAATCACTTGGTGTGTTATTAATACCTAATTGCGGGTAGGCACATCTTCGTCAATGGCAGGTGTTCAAATATCCTTTTATTTGCTCACGAACAAATTTTCGCAACAGAAGTGACACCAATATACAATACATGAACTCAGAAAAATTGCACACAAGTTCAGATATGAAAATCTAAAATCATCACGTTCAAAGGAGATAATCAAAAATTGCAATGATCAAAAATGAAGTCTGTACTAGGCGTTTGAATCAAATATTCAGCTCAGAGATGGAAACGGGTCTGGTAGTGTGACCCGTGACCCCCATAGTTTCAAATTTCCAAACCCGTGACCCGCAGATCCGCGGGTCTGTCCCGTGTCAACAACAAAAGGCCCGTGACCCGCAATTGTTCGAAAAAGTATATGAACTTTCACTTTTATTTCATCTATCTTATAGCGATATACAGAGACTTTGTTAAAAGATTACTGATGTGAATGCACGTTCACGTAGCAAATAGCCTATCAGTAATAATTTGATACTCGTATTGATAGTACAAGCTGTATTTCGAAATGACAGACGCCCAAACACGTTTCTGCTAGCTTATAGGCCTATCATTGTCTCCTCCATGTTTAAAAAGTTAACAAAAATAGTTTATAACATTCTGTTTTATAAGGATTAATGCCTACTGATAATCAAAATGAAATGGGGATCAAGTTAATGAGATGTAATTATCAAATCAGTATATTTCGACTGTTATTTTTTCCTCTGGCATGCGACTAAACTGACCTTATAGTTATTCATTTATTCATGTTAATTCAAAAAAAAAAGTTAATTCAATAAGTAAGTTAACAAAGTCGAGGTTTATAGAAAATAATTTCTTCAAGAATGGAGGTATTGTGAAATCGTTCAGCATAAATGCTATGCTATACATATTAGGGCCTACCGTAATTCACGTAATATTGAAAGCAATAGTGCATGTAGTAAAAAAAATTACTATTTTTTGGAGCACAGTCTGGCGGAAATGGTCGGCACTTAGAAGATAAAACGACCGGGTATTATTGTTGCTAAATGTGAGGGGGAATGAATTCTTTGATATGCATAAAATCATCCAAAATTTAATTAAATCGCTTGCAGAGTAATCTTAATGATCTATACATAAATGTGTGACTGCCGTGACCCATAACGTCCGTATTATTAACTTCTGAATGATATAAGGTATATTTCTGATGATTTTTATAAGGTTTACAGTATATATATTTACAAGTGCGAAGGCGTATTTGAATAAAAAAATACACGCATATACAAAGTAACTTATATGTATTTTAGTGTCCGATTGAATAGAACAGTTTTTAGATCATGTTTGAGAAAAGTGATCAGTGAAAATATAACCCATACAGTAGGTCATATTCAGTATATTATAAGCATTATTATTATGTTTCCAAAACTAGCCTGTAATATTGAATAAGTATGGGTTTCCAGTAACTAAAGACGACAGATGTAATGATTTGCCTGAAAATGACTGACCCGCACTAGACCCGCACGGGTCACGCGGGTCTGACTACAGACCCATGACCCGGCTGACCCGCCAGGAAAACGACAGATGGGTGACCCGCAGACCCGCTTCCGTCTCTGATTCAGCTTATCCGAAAGAGGGTCAATCTCCCACCATTTGACAGTGTTAGCAATAATTACGATGACTTTTTGACCCAAGAAAGAGATAAATTTTGGAACTCTTCACTTGAGCGCATAAACTACGATATGTCTATTAATCACATGCTTGATATGAAACGTACTTCAAATTGAATTTTCAGCTTGCATGTCCTTTTTGTGAAAAAGTTTTAATATGGCTCCAGTCATCAATAATTCATAAAAATAATCTTTTTTGAGACACATAGTATGTGCTCCGTCTTTTGATGTCCCACGTATGGTTGCAGATTTATCTTGGTGTGGAGGACCACCGCTGTTGAAAGGACCCAGTGGTGTTATCACCAGTCACAAAGAATTCAACAAGAAAAGTACATACCACAGAAATCGGATCTGTGAATGGATCATCGATGGAATGAAATCAAAGATTGTTCATCTGCATTTTTCTCATTTTTCATTGGACGATTGCAATACAAATAGCGACAGGCTTTCTGTTTACGACAGAATAGATGAAAGTGGTAGGAAGAGGACATTCTGTGGGAAATTAAAGCCATTTGATATTTATTCCAGTGGAGAGCAAATGAAGCTTCTATTCAAAAGTAATGACAGATCGGAAGGAACAGGGTTTGCTATCGAATACAATCTCATTGCTGCCTCAGGTGAGTGCGTTGAGAGTCATAATTATCACAACACTGCGCAGAATTGTTGAGTTCATTACACAATCTTATTCAAGTCTACTTATATTTAACAAATATTGTCACCAGTATTTTGTCATTTTAGAGACCTTAAAACCACTTAAAAACGGCACAAATTGCGCGGATGAAGTGATTAGCTTGAAGACTCATAAAATATGCTGAGGACATAATTTTTGTCTCCTCTATTTAAAAAATAATAATAAATCGACATAGTGTCTGCCAGTATTCCAGACATCACTTTCCAAATCGTGGTTAAGCACGTTGTTGGTCGGTAATTGTCGAGTACATGTCCTTTGCTAGGGTTTTTAATAATCAGCGTTGTACTTCCTTTTACTAGCCAACCAAGGATTGTCTGTGGTCTTAGCAGTAAGTTATTGAATTGATCCGCCAGGCTTTCATGTTCTGCATTAAGCTTCTTAGCCACCCCACCTGTACCATATCTGGACCTGGTGCCTTCCAACTTACCATCCTGCTTGTCTTGTATGATTCGAATAAAAAATGTCGTATATTTGAAGGAAATACAGCCTTAATAATGAAAATTATGATACAAGCGAAATGTAAATCAACCAAAGTAATCTTATGAAAAAAATAAACTTTAACGATACACTGAAGGTCACGGAAAGCCACAACTTGCAAATCTGCACATACTTTTAAGGAAAGATCTTTGTCTTGAGGCGAGATCACACTTTGGAAACGTAGTTTTTCAGAAAAAGGAAGCACATTTGGTTTGAGATGATGGAGGGGATGTTCAGGATCACGAAATAGTTGCGAGAATAACCTAAATGCCAGGAGAGTACGTCGGTAATTTAGAGGAAGAAAATTGTCACATATACAACTTGAGGTATCACATGTAGTTCTATGCGCAGTCGCGCACCTCTTTTCACCAAATCAGACAAATCACTGTCTTTTTGATACACAGAAGTCAATAATGGAGCACAATACTCAAGGATATTTCGGATGTTGGAGTTATAAATAGTCACTAGGGATTCAGTGCTCATAAAAGGTTTCAATTGTGTTAGCGCATTAAGTCTGGATGAGTTGTCGTTGTTCTTCGTCGTGCCTTCCTCATATTGTTATCACAGAGCATGCTCACTAGGAAACTAATAATCTTGTCTTCAGCTACTAGGGCCCTGAGAGTCGGGTTTGTGCCAGCCTCGAATCGAGTCGAGTAGAATCGGGCAGAATTCTCATTTGCTAGACAAACGAGACTAAAACTGTGTATGTATATGATTAATAAGTGGTCCTGTCACCATCCTGTCTTAACATGACAAGAACATCACCCAGTCACTACTAGAAAGCTGATATAAAGCATAGTTTGATATACATGTATAATGGGTTATTTATGCACTGTATATGTATTTAGTGCTTTCCGTGGCACAGTGGTTAAGTGCTTGGCCTAGCGATCTTTTGGTCCACAGGTCGAGCCCCGCATTGTCATTGGAAGTCGTCAGGAAGGCATCCGGACTAGAAGATCGCAACGCTCCAGTTAAAAGTCTGACTGTGTCAGCACCGTCCAAGTCCCCAGTATGGGCGAGTAGTGACGTTAAACCAACGATTTCTTATGTGTTACAGTCATGCAGTGCTGTGTCTACTGGTCTCTCAGAAGTCTGAAAATGTCTGTATTGTGTCAATTTTTATCAAGATTAGTGAAAGGCTAGAGAGGACAAAGAGTCGAAATATGCATTTTGAGTTTGAGACAATAGGTGAAACTTAAAACAAACTAAACTGAAGATTGACCAACGCAAACGGAAAAATATTCATTCGCTCAAGGAATCGCTCAGGGAATAGATATTAAAACTGAGTTCGGCAACCAAGTCTTTTAACTAGTTTGCGGACTTATCTAGCTTTTGCTCAGTTCTTGATTTTTATACTTCAAGCTCATTTTACGAACCATCATAATTTAATTTGAATTAATTCCCTATCCTCGTCTCCCTTCTTTGTGACTATTGTTCGATCATTGCATTGATTTATTGATCTATTACATTGCGTGAAGTGTGTTCGGTCAAGATACAGTTGAAATTATCGATGCATGCAGTTAATCATCATAAAAATAATAGCGTATTTAATTATACCTCTAATGAAAATCGTGAGGCTGTACAGAGACATGTTATAGCACATAAAATTTCAAGTTCACGATGTCTTAGTAACTGATGTAGCATAAAGTAAATACCAAAAAAGAAAATAAACAGAAGGAAATGCCGGGATAATGGAAGCATTAGTATTTGAATTACATGGAGGAATTACTATTAGATAGCTTTGCCTTTGTCGCAATTAAGCTGTTATTCATTGTTGCATTTCAATAATTGACACAATTTATTAATTACAATAATAAGATAGCTCAGGGTTTTTTAAAGGTTTTTACTGTGGGTCATCTGATCGTTCCCACGGGTCACACTCAAATCGCCTCAAGATCGACTTTCATTAGTGTACGCCTAACACCTCAGGATTTATAAGCAAAAACAGAAGTCATGAATGCAGTAAAACATTTAGCATTTTCAGTGAATTTTACTCGCCATTCTGCATGTTAATGAGCTATCTTGAGATGAATTCTGGACACTGATAGTGTTGGCTATGGCGCACTACATGTAACGGATGAACGTTCAAAATCCACGGTACAAGTCGAAAATTCCACGGTGCAGAAGTGGCACATGTACGATCGAAAGTGACACATGTAGTCAGACTTTGGTGTTGACACAGGCGGTTCATGTATTCCAAGTAAAAATGATGAATATTCTATCAAGATTGCGCAGTAATCGTGTCAATGCTTTTCGACAAAATAACTGATGTAGCACACAAGTATACGGACTTCTAAATATAGCATCTGGACGGACAGCCCAATTTGGCTTAGGACAAGATCAGGCGAGTGCTTTGACTTACGACAGACATGCTGCGACTGTTTTTTCTCATAATTCTTTAAGTCGTTTAGAGATTTAGATCGGAAACATGCCTACAGGAATAGTTTTCTTTGTAAATCCCTGTTTATAAAATGGTTTTCATCTTTCAAAATGAATGCGATATTTTTATTATGCTGTGCCTTCTTGTCATAACATTGTAGCTCGAATATCGATTGCCTCTTATAGTTCTTGGAAGTTGTCTTATTTAGGACTAAACACGATTTATATGAGGCAATTAATCTGTAGCTAGTATTTGACAAAAACGCAGGCTTTAGATGTTTCCAGGTGATTATATGGTGTTTTTCACATTTCATATATTTATACAATACAGAAATATGCCAACTAGGCCTACAGATGTATTAACCACAACATATCAAAATTATGATGTTACGCGGCACGTATGTCTCAGCTGTATCCGGTATACGAAGGCCTATCGTTCTTACAAATGAACAAGAGCCTAAAGCCCAAATGAACAAGAAACCTATGTGCAAATTACTTCCGTAACAAAAACACCGAAAAATGCTCCTGTCATGCGCCTGACGATAGCTGGCTGTGCTGACTGAAAGGCTTCGCAATAATGAATCGACCTTGTAAATATCAACTGGTTTTGAGCTTCCTTCGTACACAATTGAATCACTCACTGATGTATCATCTTCTCTGAAGATCATCGAAAGTACTCTGAACATTGAAATTGCGTAGTTTTTTTGTTTGCCAACATCGGGCTCAGAGATTTCCTCTAAAACAAATATGGAAAACATCAGTAGATGATCAACATCACTCTTACTGCAAATGGTCAAACAAAAATAAATGTTCACGGGCAGATGATAAAATTACATGACTTCAAGATAAAAATAATAAGACGAGGATGCTACCTACAAATACTGGAAAGTAGCAGTAAAGAAAAGGAAGAAAATGCCAAAGAAACCAAACACCACTGATACGATGCTTAGTTATGCACGAAGACAGATGTCGAGTCCGCCAGGCCTCTTTGAGAATCCCTTCTCGCCAGTTGCACTCCCGGTCAACAACTTTTTTTCAGAAAGCAAGTGATGCTCGTATGATGCCACCTGATGATAAGCAACAGGGAGTCCTATGAGCCACATGAGCTGACTGCACAGATACATTGTTAGATAGGGGTGTGATAGTGGCCAGCAAATTTCAATTGTCTATTAATACTATTTGAGATTTGTTAGCACTAACAGTGCTTCCGTGCGGTCACCCCGATGGCTCAAAGAACTCTCGTTGCATTCTATTATGATGTGGTATCACTGGGGTTCGCAATACCGGAACGTTTTTATAAAACCGGTATTTCGGTATTTGAGCAGTGATGTAATCGGCATTACAATCGCTTAGAAGTCAGCAAACAGCGGCGATGATGCTTTAGGGGAAATATCATTTAGCACATTGTTCACGTCTTCATTTCTTGTGTCCGTCGCTGACTGCAAAGTCTATCAGTGTGCAGAGGCCTGTAAAGGTGACTGAGAGAATGAACTTCAATTGAAAGTAAGGACGAATTGGCGTCCTTACTAGCGTTTCGCCAACGTAAGGACGAGGCTAAAAAAGTAAGGACTGTCTTTACTAAGTAAGGACGTATGGCAACCCTATTGATAATTGTGGTTTTGCATGTAGCCAATTATTAAAACAGAAATGCTTGTATCCGCCTTTTGCATTTTTTCACAGAAATTTTTGCTAATTTGAAAGTTAAATAGAAGGAAACCGTTGAATCAATGGTTCGATAATAGACTGAATTACCGTAAATAAATTTCATCAAATAGAAAACCTTCCATTAATGTGAATTTTTAAGTATGCAATGAACTAGATGTGTTATGAAAAATGCAAAAATGAGCGCCAATTTGAATGTATAACGTCGCCAAAGAAGGAGTATGAGCTAAAATTGAAATTTTATAAACTTTTTACTTCTAATTTTTGTTTTCTAGCTACACATTCGTCTAGATCAGGATACCTCGCAATTGGAGTGATTTTGCCTTCAGTTGTTGTTATCATAGCAGTTGTTGTCGTCATGAAGAAGAAAGGTGCTTTGAAGTGTCCACAGATTCGTAGACGAATAGCGATGAGACGGTGAGTGAAACGTTTTGTTTAAACAATCTCGAATGAGAATATTTTATTGAAATTGTATTGAATTTCTTAGAGAAACGTTTGGGCATGCGTGCCGAATTTTCTGTGTACTAACAGCTTATCAAGAAATATCATGGGTAACGGTTTTCTTGATACATTCTCTCACGGTAGATGATTGTCCATCTAAGCATTCTCTACGAGTAAAATATAGTATGTCAGTGTAACACCTATAGATGAATGATCTTGGCGATGGGATATCTTCAGATTAATGAATTTGTCGATGCAATGTCAACAGGACAATGATTTTGTCGATGCAATCTCTGCGGGTAGAAGATTATTTCGTTGTAATATGTAGAGATAGAGGATTTTGTTTATGCAATATCTGGTAGATGTGCAATTTTGAATTTGATTTTTACTTTTCAATGAAATCTGATCCGTTTATCGGATTAAGGTCAATCAAATGTAACAATTTATATGCGATAATCACACATTACATCAGGTTGACAACGATCTTTCATACAAAGGAGAATATGTAGATGAATTCGAAAGTTGCAGCAAGGCTAATTAATTCGGACTTATCAGGATGCAAAATTTAGAAATTGCGTAATCATTCTATCATCCATGATAACACTTGTAATCAATATCTACAGGCGATTTTTTGTCGATAGAATATCTACACCTACAATATTTTATCCCTAAACTTTCAGCACAAGAAACACCAATGCATATATTACTCTGAGAGACAGAATATACTATTTTCTCTTTGCAAAAATATGGTACCGCCTAGCCTACCAGATTCTTCATTCATCTTTGAAACTGCGAGCGTTAGGTTGATTCTGTGATGCGCTTGCAAAATATATTTGAAAATATGTTTTGGATCGAATTTATAAAACTATTTCAGCATCTCCATTATGATGCGAAATCGCGCTTGGTGCAAAACTGAGCATTTTAGATACAAATGAGCAGTGCTTTTTTAAGGTGTTCCACGGGTCACATTCTGTACCGTGGAATTTTCGACTTGTACCGTGGATTTTGAACTTTCATCCGTTATACATGTAATTAACTTCAAGACTTGAAAAGTCACCTTTCACAGGTATATGCAGAATCGCGAGTAAAATTCACTGCCAAATGCTAAATGTTATACTACTACATTCATGACTTCTGTTTTTGCTTATAAATCCTGAGTGCGTTAGGCGTACACTAATGAAAGTTGATCCTGAGACAATTTCAGTGTGACCCGTGGGAATGATCACATGACCCGTAGCAAGAACCTTAGAAAAACCCTGCGAATGAGCGAATTTTAAAGTCTAGTCGCGAACCCAAAGTTTGTCATTGTTAGCAGAAAAATTATATTATGAAAGGGGTTTCGATGCATCGTGTCCACGTTTGTACTACTGTTATCTCAGTACTTAAACATGATAATCAGTCTTGTAAACCAATGATAAAGTAAAGTGTTGGGACCCGCTATTTCGGGATCGATCACATGCAGTTGGGCATTCCTTGGAGATGACGAAACCACCTCAAGCACATTTGTTGTAACTCGATATTCCAAACGTTTCAAGCATCCTTCGTTGATCACATATCGAGCATCGCTCGTAATCCATGGAATCATTGAATTTTTGTACATGCTGAGGCGTGCTGCTAGGTCTTCTGCCTCGGTGGCCCATATGAACGAAACATGCAGCTATGTCCTTCTTTTGTATGTCTTTGTAGGTTTCCATCATTCATGAAGATAATGGGGAATAATCGAAAGATTCCTATCACTTTCATCTCATTAGACCATAAACAGTTGAAAATGGCGTACTTAACTTCATCACTTGAACAATTTAGGTTCAATTCATCCTAAAATCATCTTAATGTCCATCATTTGCATTTTCAGAGATGAGCGAGCTACCAACCTTCTTGTGGAATTGAAAGACCGTCTTTCAAAGTCAACAAAGGTATTATGAATTATCAGATGTTATTTTGACTGTCACAGCATAAAGAAGGATGTCTTAGCCCTCATCAATTTTTGATTGTTACTTCATTTTTTGAAGGTTGTATCGGAGTGCTGCCAATAATGAAATTTTATTTGTCTCCGTGCATGTAAAGTTGATGACAATAATGAAATTTTATTTAAGGTATCCAATATCTATGACACAGAGTTCAGTAACAATATTTTGTAGATCCTGCCGTCATACGAAATATCATAGTACAAGAATGTACAATAAATTACAATAATGTAACATTCATCAAAACAATACAGAAAAGAGAGTGGGTAGGTCAATCAAACCCAAGATTTTGCCCAACCTTTCCTCCATGACCGAAGCCCCAAAGCCCCAAAAACCCATTACCCAATGGATCTTTGACTCAAATGTAGGTTTTTGACCAACCCCATGGCTTGTTCCAAGACATATTCAATCATGTATTACCGCTTTTTCTTTCTCTTGTAGGAAAAAGAAAATGACAAATATTCAGACGCAGAAATATGCGTAAGTTCGGAGATGTTTGGATTCACCATTTTTTCTTGCATTTTTGTAGGCCTACAGTAATTGCATGCTTGCGTTATAATTGTTTATTATGTTATTGCTAAATTTCATACTAAGGTATAGTGAACAGTAGGCCCACATATTAATCTTGATTAACAAACCAGAAACGTTCATATTTTGTTTTGGATATAACTAAGCAGCATGCGGTTTTGAGGACTGTGTCATGCAAAAAGATGGCGAAAAAGAATATAGGCTTTTGAAATGAAGGATGATGCAAATTCAGTGGCAAAGAAGGGTGACTGACGTTTGTGCAGCGCAAAGAAAAAAGTATATGCAGCCTTGTGTAAATCGGATGTCAAATTGTTAGTGATGGAATGGCCATGCAAGTACTTGTTGGCTCGTTATAGCACAGACAACAAGTAATTACAACTCATATTATTGAATTCAACAATATTCTTGGATATACTTGTATTTTGTTGATTTAGAAATTCATTACAACATGATAATTTCCATTAGAATCTGCATGTGTGTATCACAGCTTTTGTAGTGTATTCAGTGTTGCTTACAGGCCTATCTTGTCTTCAGAGATCCCTCCATCCTTCGGTCAACCAAGCGCGATATTCTTGAGCTTCGCAGTATAAATTGAAATTCATTTTGTTTTATATAGAAGAAAGTATTTATGCATATAGGCTGATTGCATTAAACAGTGTGGACATTTCTGCGGTAAATTGAAAGCTTAGGTGTGTGCAGTAAAATAAGAGTAGCACTCCATCTACCGAAACCCAGTGAAAAGGATCTTTAATGTTGCAGATGTGGACATTACCATTGACAACAAGTCGACCTATTCATCGAAGACATTACTAGCGATGACTTCTCAAAGTTACTGTTCATCCTCAACACCCATTTTTCTTATTACTAGTTTCCGGGATTTTCGTTTCGCTCAACTTCGAGCTCCGCAGTCATTCACAATACAGAACAAACTTGGCTGCCATGCATGGCTTTCACTTATAAGATCTCTGTACAAATTCGTGCCAATAGCTGGTCTATTTTCAAAATTAGAATAGTCAAAATTGCATATTGTATGATGTATAGTTGAGATACTGATATGTGTTATCTTGGTATGTATTACATGAGTAAGTTTGTGCCGGTCTTTCGTTTTAGGAGAATTTTTACGAGGACGTGGATTAAAAAGCCGTGATGAAATTCAATGATTTCAGCTGCTAAGGTGAGCATTTCAACTCATTCCATTGACATAGAAGTCTGTTTTATGTTGTCTGTTGTGAAGTTAGCGGCGAACTTCGCGTCGAAAAGCAAGCGAATTTGTCCAGTTTCCTAAAAGACACGAATACGACATACGATTTTCTTGTTCCGCCATTCCTGCATTAAAGAAATTCTCAGCGCAGCCGTGGTGAAGTGTGAATGAAATTAATTGTTTGGCTGAAACAGAAGCAACAAATTTTCCGAACTAATTTTGTTGACGTAAACTAACTTTGCAAATAACATTGTCGAATATGTCCAGCCCCCTATTCACATACTGAGAGCTATTATAAATCAGCATGAAACGTTGTCACAGTTATGCAATTGGCCGCTCCGCCATTCCAATTTATCTTTAACATATTCTCTATAAAGCCAATTCTTTTATTGCGCTCGGTTAGAATACCCATGTTTTTGAATGTTTTAAAATAGAATCATTTTGCATCGTTTTTTAGTTGAACAGCCTATTAAATGAGCCGGCCACCTCAGAATCATTTGATATGCGAAATAAAGCACCTATAATGGCGATGACACATTATTCGTAGGTTTTTTCAGTCGCATTTTGTAATTTGCCAAGAGGTAAGAAAATGGCTCGACTTATTTTGTCTCGGTGGACAGAACCTCGGACACAAATCCATTAATCTGATAAGTCAAATCAGAGATATCATTTGACGAGTCGTTAACTCCCAAGAATATAAAAAATTTAAATCCAAACTCCTTTGCACTTGTGTACCGATTGAGACTATCCACGGAGGGAATGTGTCAAGGAATTTTACTTTTTTCTTATCTATTGGCAAATTGCAAATTGAAGAGCCTCCCGTTGACGATCCACCTAGTGGTGTTTATAATTCATACTGCCTGTATTTTTCGACATCGACAATGTTTCCTAATAGTGCTCTAAACACTCGCATCTGCTTCTCTTGTAATCCATGGATAGTGAATTGGATTACTAGTTCATTTGTACCGGATCTGTTATCGCTTGGGAACTTGATTCTTGGTAATGCAAAATGTAGGGTTTCAAGAAATCCTTTCAGAATACTCAAAGAAGTGTCATTTTAAATAACAGCTGATGAGATAACACAAAATACTAAAAAAGCAGGCACAAATGATAATTAAGCGAATAAGAAAGATAGTCACAGTCTTTTGTATTATTGATTATTGTATTACTTTTTTATTATTATCTTATTTCATGTCATATTATTATTTATATTGATATTGGTATTGACATCATGCTAATCATATCGAATGTCATGGTTTGAAAAATCTGAAAACGTTTCTGAATAAAAGTTTTACCTTTTATTCCACAAATGTGTATTTGTTGTTCTTTCAACTTGCTTTTATGGAAAAATAATAACATTTCCAATCACTCCAAGTTCCAATGTTTCCTCAATAATGTAAAATGGTTTAGACATTTGAACTGCAATTACCATTGTATATCCATACCTACAAATGATATGCTAAGGCTTTTAAAATGATTTTGGCCGATATCTGGAGCACATTGCATAGCTTGACAAACTTATTTGAAATCATTAGGATACATTTTTCCGACCAATTTTGACAGCTGTATATTTTACGATAGCTTCCAAATGCTTCTAATGTCGTTTTATTATGTCCTTTTCAGTATGGTTTCGCATTTCAAGTGAAAGTTCGTAGAGGCAACCATATTGACTCAAAACTTTTCTGTACAAAGCAAATTTTCATATCAATCATGCCTAGCTGACTATTGTGAAATAGCCACATTCGATGCAAGACCCAAAATCATGTCAATAACTTATGCAAGTGCCATGCCATAGAGTAAGTATATAAGGTAGAATAGCAACTCAGCATTTATTGAATGTCCTTTGTGTATACAGTTTCGATTTTATCAAATGAGCTCGAATGAGACCCAGTACAACATGTGAGATATGCAAGTTTTTACACTTTTGGAGAAGTTTGCACGGATTTGACTGATCATGATAGCGAAACAGAAGGAATAATGGTATTTTAAAAATCATCCTCTTCATCTCAACCTTGATGAGATAAAATACTCGTATAGTTTGTCAAAAAGCAATTCGATGGGTATAACTATCATTGTAATGTCTAGCCTTATCAATAAGAGCATTTTCTTGAGCGTGATCGTATCACAAGCTATATACCTGCCACTGGAAGAGCAAAACAAATCAATCATATACAGTGATCACAATAAACTTTAATAGCTGTATATGGGTCCACATCACTATTCATATTTGAGTGTATCATAATATCATACCGATGAAAATGAAATTCGAAACTTGAAATTTCATCCAAGAAAGCACAAAAAGATCTCGACATTTTCATGAAGACTGATCTTTGGTAATCAGCTTAATTTCTGCTTAATTAAGATGCTTGTTGAAGCAAATTTTCATTGCTTTTTATATCCAAATTGTTTCATACTAATTATACAGCGGCTTCATCTCGGTAGCATATAAACACAGGAATAGTTTGAAAAAAATGGCTTTTAAAAGACTGCTCAAATTATCTTTTGGACCGCAGAAACGTAATCTCCGCAAAAAACTTAATCTTTTTAGACAGATACTTTTTTGAAACGACACTCTACTTATATATACTTACTCTATGTGCCACGCAATGTTTTTTCTTGATATTGTTTCCCGATTTGATTGCATTTTGATTGCCTATGTAATGTTCATATCCTGTGTTTTGACAGGAAATAAACGAGTGATTAACTGTATATAAAATGATGCATGTATAAAAAATTAAGTGTAGTGAATTGATTAATTCTTTGAACGCATCAATTTTCTTAAATTCTAATTTAATTTTTCAAGAAAATATACCACATCTACCATCATAATGTGCTAATTTTGTATTTTTGTAAATGGAAAGCAGTGGCGTGGTGTTCATTTATCTGAACATGCAGTGTGTTCCAAAACACTGGTCGTCGAACTTAAATATGGTAACTTCAGTGTAGTGTTTCAAGGAAAGCAACTGTCAATTTCTCGAAAGCTTTAATGATCCATTCTTCGGTACAGATCTTCAGAGAGGGTAAAAATCGATAGAATTACGCCGCTCGTGAGCATAGAAGCGTATTTATCGACAATTTTAAATCATGCAAGTTAAAACACTCGAACACTCAGCTAGATAAACATGCAAGAATTTAATTAAATAAACGCTGTGAATTGGGAATGTAAAAAAGGGTCATGACATAGCCTAAACCAGCTTATAAACCACATTTACGGCTAAGTTTAGTCGACACATTCAGAGTATTAGTCCGGACACCAATAGCTAAAAAATTTCAGCTTCTTTGAAAATGTCAATCTGTGTCCAACATGCATTTCTTCAGTAACGAGGCTGGAATTGAACAGAATGATGCCTTCCCTGGTTCTGTTACTAACCTCAATCTCTAGCAGGTTAGAACTCGGCAGACACTCAGAATGTAAAAGAACCAGGGAAAGCATCATTCTGTTCAAGTCCGGCCTCGCTCCTGCAGAAATGCATGTTGGCGCCCCCTCACGAACTGCCACATCAGTTCAGTATCATTTCTTTTCCATGAAAAGAGCTCTACACAGAATCAATCAGGCCTGTAAATCGGCAAGAAATGCTTTTATGATTGGTTCGTTATTATTGAAATATGCAAATATGTTTTAATCCTTCTGTGTAGGCCCACCTCCATAATATGTTGAAAAGCCGAAGGCTCATAAAATTATTTTATTCCTTGCGCACGCTGTCTCTTAGAGAGTAGACGACAGAATGAAGCAATAATAACGCACGGACGGATTACGCTCACGAACACAAATCAATTTGGCATGATCAGTCTGTCTGACGCAAACAGGAATACATGAAGGTCACGATAAATAACGGTATAGTAAACTGTCTATTGAAAGCACAGTTCAAAAGTAAAGATAAAATAAAGCAAAAAGGAAAGTAGAGGTATCAAGTCACAGCGGTAAACAAAATCCTTGTGTACACGAAGAGAAGGAATCTCGCAAATTGCTTCAGATATGTGGAGCTCCAACTGGCTACACGACATTGCCTCAACACCTTGAATGAGACTTTTGATGGATTTTGGCTGCAGATCAGGTAATGCCGTTATAGTCCGGCAGCCAGAACGAGTTTCTGCAGGGAACGAGGCCGACAATGAGACTTTCACAGAATGATGCACACCCTATGCCTACTACGAATCTGCACGTCTGCCGAGTTCCAGTGAGTTCCTCTACTTGTCAGACAGGATAAAAAGAAAACACATGTAAATCCAATGGGACGCAGATTGCAGTTTTTAGTCAAAATGGATTTTTCTATGTTTTTGCTTGCCAACTGGAAAGTATTAGCCCTACGTCTAAAGTCATGATTTTTTACATGGATTGTCTTCAAGTCATTTACCTGTGATGTGCATGTGCTATTATCATACTTCTGATCGGCAATGTATGTGAGAATGCGATTGAATGTGGATAAAGCTTCTTAAAATGTTTGTGTTTGCCGACATTAACAGGCTCGCCAAGTTAAGCTTGTTTAGCTTTATAGACAGGAGTGCATGAACATGAAAGGAAATGACCTGAAGACATTCCATGCCAAAATTACTCTGGGCTCAGTATCTTTCTTTTAATCAGAGAAAACATAGAAAAATTCATTTTAACCAACAACTGCAATCTGCGTCCCATTGGATTTACATGTGTTTTTCTTTGATCTTGTCTGACAAGAAGAGGAACTCACTAGAACTCGGCAGACGTGCTGATTCGTAGTAGGCATAGGGTGTACATCATTCTGTGAAAGTCTCATTTTCGGCCTCGTTCCCTGCAGAAACTCGTTTTGGCTGCCGGACTATTCATCTGCAATAATAGTCCGGCAGCCAGAATGTGTCTTTTCACTCGGTGATTTAGTAGAGAAGACAAGCCTTCCTGTTGTGGTTACGAGTTGGTGTGCTTGTTTTCTGCTGTTGATTTCTGTTGATCTTCTTTGTTATTACTCTTAAATGAATATGTGGTATCGACTCCAACTCTCAACCAGTAATGGTAACCGACTAATCTGGATTTCTATGGCATGTGACCTTTCGATGAACATGACTTTATTTTCCTGATGTCATCCATTGTGCATGTGCTATTTGTCTGACTATAATTCAGGTGCCATATAAATGCATTGTGACCGACGAATAAAGTACGTTTTCGTCCTGCAGTAAGTTGTTTTGACTTCACACTTCCTAGTCTCGATCACACATGAGCATCGAAGGTCAGAGACAAAAATGAAATACTAGTTTGTTTGAGAACATTACCTCTTACCCTCGCACGCTAATCGAGATCGTGTGTGATCTCTAAAAATAGGTTCAGGTAAGCCTATAATGATCTATGATTTAGGTTACCAGCTTATGTAAAAAAGCTAGGCTTTATATACTTGCCACCCGGTCGGAGTCCTATCAAAAACCGGAGTCCTATCAACCCCCGAAGTCGGAGTCCTATCAAAATGATAGGACTCCGCATACCTGCTTTGAATCCATATCAAACTTTTGAATAAGTCATTTCAATCAATTTCCTAGTACTCGCTGATGATTCACAGTCAACATTTGGCTCTCTTTCTTTGCTATGTGGTTATCCAAACACAAGTTGTCATTTTGATATGTCATTGATTCACAATTTGCAGCGCATCAGTAAAGAAGCAAATTTGTGATATGGATTAAGGTGTTTCGTCATGAATTCAATCAAAGGATAGATTCACAATAAAATCAATCGATTTCGAGATTTCATTAATTTTGCTCTTTATTTGGCGAACGTTCCAGAAAAAGGAACATTGGCCACCAAAGTATCGAACTTTTATGCAGATTTAGACATAAAACGAATAAATCAAGTAACACAATTTCTACTTTACATAGATGAACATGATCTATATAAATCTATATGTGCAAAAAGTGTTTTTTCTCAAAAAGAAGATTTTTAACAGGTATTTCACCAGCTTTCAAGTGCAACCAAGGAGGAGGAAGACATTTCAAATTACTTCAAAGCATGGATGTTACATGTGTGTCCGAATATAAAATTGTATATTGCTGCACATTTTGAAAATGTCCCAAAAATAGGAGCGCTCGTCCAAAGGTTATTAAATCAAGGGATGTAAAGTTGGAAAAATGACTCCGACTCGAGGTGTCCCATAAAACTCACGTGGTATTTTTTTTCGACTCAGACTTCTCAAATTCACTGTAACTGCAGTAGTCCCTGTCATTAATGACCCTGCTTTCAACGACTTCCTGTCGATTACGACCGAAAAATTTGGCACCGATGCAAAATTACTATATTTGTATCATCAAATTTTCTCATTGATTGATGTCTGCTTTATACTTTTGTTTGTGATGTATCACATTGTTGTTATATTTCTATACAGTTTCCAAATTGTCATTAAATCTTGCGTAATACGCCCTTTGAATGGACTTTGAATCAATAAAAGCTAGTATCATTCGTGCAATCATGCTGTGCTGGACTTGTGAGTACCCATGGGCTAATGATTGGATATTAGAATAGACCTGATGTCATATATGATATAAAAAGTTAGCCAAAAGTTCACCTGCAAATAGCGACCATCTGTCTATAACGACTTTATTTGCTTGGCAGAGAGGTGGTCGTTATAAACAGGGACTACTGTACATATAAAATATCAATGAAATTATGGATAGATATTCAGGTTTTGCATATTTGTGAAAGATAGCCTACCTGATCATGATACTACTTATTTTATACTACTTATAAATTTGATAGCAGCACAAAAAAACTATCTAATTTTACCACATTTTCAAAATCAAAAAAATCATACTTAATCATGCAAAAAAATTGCTTCTGATTACAGTTTCAGATAGATAATATGAAGCGTAAAATACTCGACCGATCAGAATTGGCGCAGCTGCTGCGAGAAATTGTCAGGAATGAGTCAAAGATCTCAATTGTTCACATAATCTGAGATTTTAAAACCAAATTTCCCAATCCGCGGTGACTTTCTTACTATGTTTCTACAATGACTTGGATAAAGAGACCGCTTTCGGAAGATAATCGGAAGAATCGGAAGATTTCGGAAGATTCGGAAGAAGGAATAAGTCAAGGCCACGCAGGTGAACTTCCCGATGGAATTTTTCCGAAATATTTTGTATTTCATCTAGATAGACCCAAATGATGAAAATATGTGAATTTCAAGAAAATCTGAGAACGTTCGCCTATCAGTTCTTCCGAAATTTGACGATTTAATGTGGAATGATCCAAAGGAAATTCTTTCTTTGATTGATTGGATTGACATTTGCCAGATACCTACCTGATTGCCTACTCCCGCTTCATCTGCTTCCACTTGATCTGATCTCATTCGCCTACTCACGTTTCATCTGCCCCGCTTCGCCTACTCCTGCTTCATCTTCCTTGCCTACTCCCGCTTCATCTGACCCCACCTCGCCTACTCACGCTTCATCTGACCCCGCTTCGCCTACTCACGCTTCATCTGCTTCCACTTGATCTGATCTCATTCGCCTACTCACGTTTCATCTGCCCCGCTTCGCCTACTCCTGCTTCATCTTCCTTGCCTACTCCCGCTTCATCTGACCCCACCTCGCCTACTCACGCTTCATCTGACCCCGCTTCGCCTACTCACGCTTCATCTGCTTCCACTTAATCTGATCTCATTCGCCTAGTCCTGCTTCATCTGACTCGCCTACTCCTGCTTGATCTACTCCCGCTTCATCTTTTTCCACTTCACCTCGCCTAGTCCCTCTTCATTTAATCACGCCTCGCCTACTACCGCTTCATCTGCCTCTCCTACTCACGTTTCATCTGCCTCGCCTACTCCCACTTCATCTGACTCCGCCTCGCCTACTCCGCTTCATCTGCCTTGCCTACTCACGCTTCATCTGACTCCGCCTCGCCTACTCCTCTTCATCTGCCTTGCCTACTCACGCTTCATCTGACTCCGCCTTGCCTACTCACGTTTCATCTGACTCCGCCTTGCCTACTCACGCTTCATCTGACTCCGCCTCGCCTACTCCCACTTCACCTGACTCCGCCTCGCCTACTCCTGCTTGATCAACTCACGCTTCATCTACTTCCACTTTATTTGGTCCCACCTCGCCTACTCCGCTTCATCTGCCTCGCCTAGTCCCGCTTCATTTAATCACGGCTCGCCTACTCCCGCTTGATCTGACTCCGCCTCGCCTGCTGCCGCATCATCTGATCCACTTCATCTACTCCTGCTTCATCTAATCACTCTTAGACTACTCCTGCTTCATCTGATCACTCTTCGCCTGCTGCCGAATCATTTGATCCCCTTCGCCTACTCCTGTTTCATCTGATCCATTTCGCCTACTGCCGCTTCATCTGATCACTCTTCAACTACTCCCGCTTCATCTGATCTACTTCGCCTACTCCTGTTTCATCTGATCCATTTCGCCTACTCCCGCTTCATCTGATCACTCTTCGACTACTACCACTTCATCTGATCCACTTCGCCTGCTCATGCCCGCATCATCTGATCCGCTTCGCCTGCTGCCGCATGATCTGATCTACTTCGCCTATGCCCGCATCATCTGATCTCGCTTCGCCTACTCCTGCTTCATCTGATCACTCTTCGACTACTCCCGCTTCATCTGATCCACTTCGCCTACTTCTGCTTCATCTGATCCACTTCGCCTACTCCTGCTTCATCTGATCCATTTCGCCTACTCCTCGTTCATCTGATCCATTTCGCCTACTCCTCGCTCATCTGATCCATTTCGCCTACTCCTGCTTCATCTGATCACTCTTCGACTACTCCTGCTTCATCTGATCACTCTTCGACTACTCCCGCTTCATCTGATCACTCTTCGACTACTCCTGCTTCATCTGATCCACTTCGCCTACTGCCGCATCATCTGATCACTCTTCGACTACTCCTGCTTCATCCGATCCATTTCGCCTACTCCTGCTTCATCTGATCACTCTTCGACTACTCCCGCTTCATCTGATCCACTTCGCCTACTCCCGCTTCATCTGATCCACTTCGCCTACTCCCGCTTCATCTAATCCACTTCGCCTATGCCCGTATCATCTGATCCACTTCGCCGACTCCCGCTTCATCTGATCACTCTTCGACTACTCCTGCTTCACCTGATCGACTTTGCCTACTCCCGCTTCATCTGATCCACTTCGCCTACTCCCGCTTCATCTAATCCACTTCGCCTACTCATGCTTCATCTGATCACTCCTCGACTACTTCCGCTTCATGTGATCCACTTCGCCTCCTCATGCATCATCTGATCCACTTCGCCTGCTGCAACATCATCTGATCCACTTCGCCTATGCCCGCTTCATCTGATCTCGCTTCGCCTGCTGCCGCATCATCTGATCTCGCTTCGCCTGCTGCCGCATCGTCTGATCCACTTCGGCTACTCCTGCTTCATCTGATCACTCTTCGACTCCTCCCGCTTCATCTGATCCTCTTCGACTACTCCCGCTTCATCTGATCCTCTTCGACTACTCCTGCTTCATCTGATCCACTTCGCCTGCTGCCGCATCATCTGATCCACTTCGCCTACTCCCGCTTCATCTGATCACTCTTCGACTACTCCTGCTTCATCCGATCCATTTCGCCTACTCCTGCTTCATCTGATCACTCTTCGACTACTCCCGCTTCATCTGATCCACTTCGCCTACTGCCGCATCATCTGATCACTCTTCGACTACTCCTGCTTCATCCGATCCATTTCGCCTACTCCTGCTTCATCTGATCACTCTTCGACTACTCCCGCTTCATCTGATCCACTTCGCCTACTCCCGCTTCATCTAATCCACTTCGCCTATGCCCGCATCATCTGATCCACTTCGCCTACTCCCGCTTCATCTGATCACTCTTCGACTACTCCTGCTTCACCTGATCGACTTTGCCTACTCCCGCTTCATCTGATCACTCTTCGACTACTCCCGCTTCATCTGATCCGCTTCGCCTATGCCCGCATCATCTGATCCACTTCGCTTACTCCTTCTTCATCTGATCACTCTTCGCCTACTCCCGCTTCATCTAATCCACTTCGCCTATGCCCGCATCATCTGATCCACTTCGCCTACTCCCGCTTCATCTGATCACTCTTCGACTACTCCTGCTTCACCTGATCGACTTTGCCTACTCCCGCTTCATCTGATCACTCTTCGACTACTCCCGCTTCATCTGATCCGCTTCGCCTACTCATGCTTCATCTGATCACTCCTCGACTATTTCCGCTTCATCTGATCCACTTCGCCTCCTCATGCATCATCTGATCCACTTCGCCTGCTGCAACATCATCTGATCCACTTCGCCTATGCCCGCTTCATCTGATCTCGCTTCGCCTGCTGCCGCATCCTCTGATCCACTTCGGCTACTCCTGCTTCATCTGATCACTCTTTGACTCCTCCCGCTTCATCTGATCCTCTTCGACTACTCCCGCTTCATCTGATCCTCTTCGACTACTCCTGCTTCATCTGATCCACTTCGCCTGCTGCCGCATCATCTGATCCACTTCGCCTATGCCCGCATCATCTGATCTCGCTTCGCCTGCTGCCGCATCATCTGATCCACTTCGCCTACTCCTGCTTCATATGATCCACTTCGCCTATGCCCGCATCATCTCATCTCGCTTCCCCTGCTGCCGCATCATCTGATCCACTTCGCCTACTCCTGCTTCATCTGATCACTCTTTGACTACTCCCGCTTCATCTGATCCACTTCACCTACTCCTGCTTCATCTGATCTCTGTTCGACTAATTTCGCTTCATCTGATCCACTTCGCGTATTCCCGCTTCATCTGATCACTCTTCGACTACTCCTCGTTCATCTGATCTCTGTGCGGCTACTCCCGCTTCATCTGATCCACTTCGCCTACAGCCGCATCATCTGATCACTCTTGGACTACTCCAAATTCATCCGATCCATTTCATCTACTCCTGCTTAATCTAATCACTCTTGGACTACTCCCGCTTCATCTGATCACTCTTCGCCTGCTGCCGAATCATTTGATCCATTTCGCCTACTGCCGCTTCATCTGATCACTCTTCAACTACTCCCGCTTCATCTGATCCATTTCGCCTACTCCTGTTTCATCTGATCCACTTCGCCTGCTCCCGCTTCATCTGATCACTCTTCGACTACTCCCACTTCATCTGATCCACTTCGCCTCCTCATGCATCATCTGATCCGCTTCGCCTGCTGCCACATCATCTGATCTACTTCGCCTATGCCCGCATCATCTGATCTCGCTTCGCCTACTCCTGCTTCATCTAATCACTCTTCGACTACTCCCGCTTCATCTGATCCACTTCGCCTACTTCCGCTTCATCTGATCCACTTCGCCTACTCCTGCTTCATCTGATCCATTTCGCCTACTCCTCGTTCATCTGATCACACTTCGCCTACTCCTGCTTCATCTGATCACTCTTCGACTACTCCCGCTTCATCTGATCACTCTTCGACTACTCCCGCTTCATCTGATCCACTTCGGCTACTGCCGCATCATCTGATCACCCTTCGACTACTCCTGCTTCATCCGATCCATTTCGCCTACTCCTGCTTCATCTGATCACTCTACGACTACTCGCGCTTCATCTGATCCACTTCGCCTACTCATGCTTCATCTGATCACTCCTCGACTACTTCCGCTTCATCTGATCTCGCTTCGCCTACTCCTGCTTCATCTGATCACTCTTCGACTACTCCTGCTTCACCTGATCCACTTCGCCTACTCCCGCTTCATCTGATCACTCTTCGACTACTCCCGCTTCATCTGATTCACTTCGCCTACTCCTGCTTCATCTGATCACTCTTCGACTACTTCCGCTTCATCTGATCTCGCTTCGCCTGCTGCCGCATCGTCTGATCCACTTCGGCTACTCCTGCTTCATCTGATCACTCTTCGAATACTTCCGCTTCATCTGATCCTCTTCGACTACTCCTGCTTCATCTGATCACACTTCGCCTACTCCTGCTTCATCTGATCACTCCTCGACTACCCCCACTTCATCTGATCCACTTCGCCTGCTGCCGCATCATCTGATCCACTTCGCCTATGCCCGCATCATCTGATCTCGCTTCGCCTGCTGCCGCATCATCTGATCCACTTCGCCTACTCCTGCTTCATCTGATCCACTTCGCCTATGCGCGCATCATCTGATCTCGCTTCCCCTGCTGCCGCATCATCTGATCCACTTCGCCTACTCCTGCTTTATCTGATCAGTCCTCGACTACTCCCTCTTCTTCTGATCCACTTCGCCTATTCCCTCTTCATCTGATCACTCTTCGACTACTCCCGCTTCATCTGATCCACTTCCTCTACTCCTGCTTCATCTGCTCTCTCTCTGCGAATACTCCCGCATCATCTGATCCACTTCGCCTACAGCCGCTTCATCTGATCACTCTTCGACTACTCCTAGTTCATCTGATCCACTTCATCAACTCCTGCTTCATCTAATCACTGTTGGACTACTCCCGCTTCATCTCATCACTCTTCGCCTGCTGCCGAATCATTTGATCCATTTCGCCTACTGCCGCTTCATCTGATCACTCTTCAACTACTCCCGCTTCATCTGATCCATTTCGCCTACTCCTGTTTCATCTGATCCATTTCGCCTACTCCCGCTTCATCTGATCACTCTTGGACTACTCCCACTTCATCTGATCCACTTCGCCTCCTCATGCATCATCTGATCCGGTTCGCCTGCTGCCGCATCATCTGATCTACTTCGCCTATGCCCGCATCATCTAATCTCGCTTCGCCTACTCCTGCTTCATCTGATCCACTTCGACTACTCCCTCTTCATCTGATCCACTTTGCCTACTTCCGCTTCATCTGATCCACTTCGCCTACTCCTGCTTCATCTGATCCACTTCGCCTACTCCTGCTTCATCTGATCACTCTTCGACTACTCCCGCTTCATCTGATCACTCTTCGACTACTCCCGCTTCATCTGATCCACTTCGCCTACTGCCGCATCATCTGATCACTGTTCGACTACTCCTGCTTCATCCGATCCATTTCGCCTACTCCTGCTTCATCTGATCACTCTTCGACTACTCCCGCTTCATCTGATCCACTTCGCCTACTCATGCTTCATCTGATCACTCCTCGACTACTTCCGCTTCAACTGATCTCGCTTCGGCTACTCCTGCTTCAACTGATCACTCTTCGACTACTCCCGCTTCACCTGATCCACTTCGCCTATTTCCGCTTCATCTGATCCAGTTCGCCTACTCCTGCTTCATCTGATCCATTTCGCCTACTCCTCGTTCATCTGATCACACTTCGCCTACTCCTGCTTCATCTGATCACTCTTCGACTACTCCAGCTTCATCTGATCAACTTCGCCTGCTGCAACATCATCTGATCACTCTTCGCCTGCTCCCGCATCATCTGATCTACTTCGCCTACTCCCGCTTCATCTGATCACTCTTCGACTACTCCTGCTTCACCTGATCCACTTCGCCTACTAACGCTTCATCTGATCACTCTTCGACTACTCCCGCTTCATCTGATCCACTTCGCCTACTCATGCTTCATCTGATCACTCCTCGACTACTTCCGCTTCATCTGATCTCGCTTCGCGTGCTGCCGCATCGACTGATCTACTTCGGCTACTCCTGTTCATCTGATCACTCTTCGACTACTCCTGCTTCATCTGATCCACTTCGCCTACTCCTGCTTCATCTGATCACTCCTCGACTACCCCCACTTCATCTGATCCACTTCGCCTGCTGCCGCATCATCTGATCCACTTCGCCTATGCCCGCATCATCTGATCTCGCTTCGCCTGCTGCCGCATCATCTGATCCACTTCGCCTACTCCTGCTTCATCTGATCCACTTCGCCTATGCCCGCATCATCTGATCTCGCTTCCCCTGCTGCCGCATCATCTGATCCACTTCGCCTACTCCTGCTTCATCTGATCAGTCCTCGACTACTCCCTCTTCTTCTGATCCACTTCGCCTATTCCCGCTTCATCTGATCACTCTTCGACTACTCCCGCTTCATCTGATGCACTTCACCTACTCCTGCTTTATCTGATCTCTCTGCGACTACTCCTGGGACATCTTCCTTGCCTACGCCCGCTTCATCTGACCCCGCCGCGCCTAGTCCCGCTTCATCTGACCCCGCCGCGCCTAGTCCCGCTTCATCTGACCCCGCCGCGCCTAGTCCCGCTTCATCTGACCCCGCCGCGCCTAGTCCCGCTTCATCTGACCTCGCCTCGCCTACTCACGCTTCATCTGACTCCGCCGCGCCTAGTCCCGCTTCATCTGACCCCGCCGCGCCTAGTCCCGCTTCATCTGACCTCGCCTCGCCTACTCCCGCTTCATCTGCTTCCACTTGATCTGATCTCATTCGCCTACTCCCACTTCATCTTCCTTGCCTACGCCCGCTTCATCTGACCCCACCTCGCCTACTCACGCTTCATCTGATCCACTTCATCTACTCCTGCTTCATCTAATCACTCTTAGACTACTCCCGCTTCATCTGATCACTCTTCGCCTATGCCCGCATCATCTAATCTCGCTTCGCCTACTCCTGCTTCATCTGATCACTCTTCGACTACTCCCTCTTCATCTGATCCACTTCGCCTACTTCCGCTTCATCTGATCCACTTCGCCTACTCCTGCTTCATCTGATCCATTTCGCCTACTCCTCGTTCATCTGATCACACTTCGCCTACTCCTGCTTCATCTGATCACTCTTCGACTACTCCCGCTTCATCTGATCCACTTCGCCTACTGCCGCATCATCTGATCACTCTTCGACTACTCCTGCTTCATCCTATCCATTTCGCCTACTCCTGCTTCATTTGATCACTCTTCGACTACTCCCGCTTCATCTGATCCTCTTCGACTACTCCTGCTTCATCTGATCCAGTTCGCCTACTCCTGCTTCATCTGATCACTCCTCGACTACCCCCACTTCATCTGATCCACTTCGCCTGCTGCCGCATCATCTGATCCACTTCGCCTATGCCCGCATCATCTGATCTCGCTTCCCCTGCTGCCGCATCATCTGATCCACTTCGCCTACTCCTGCTTCATCTGATCAGTCCTCGACTACTCCCTCTTCTTCTGATCCACTTCGCCTATTCCCGCTTCATCTGATCACTCTTCGACTACTCCCGCTTCATCTGATCCACTTCACCTACTCCTGCTTTATCTGATCTCTCTGCGACTACTCCTGCGACATCTTCCTTGCCTACGCCCGCTTCATCTGACCCCGCCGCGCCTAGTCCCGCTTCATCTGACCCCGCCGCGCCTAGTCCCGCTTCATCTGACCCCGCCGCGCCTAGTCCCGCTTCATCTGACCTCGCCTCGCCTACTCACGCTTCATCTGACTCCGCCGCGCCTAGTCCCGCTTCATGTGACTCCGCCTCGCCTACTCCCGCTTCATCTGCTTCCACTTGATCTGATCTCATTCGCCTACTCCCACTTCATCTTCCTTGCTTACGCCCGCTTCATCTGACCCCACCTCGCCTACTCACGCTTCATCTGATCCACTTCATCTACTCCTGCTTCATCTAATCACTCTTAGACTACTCCCGCTTCATCTGATCACTCTTCAACTACTACCACTTCATCTGATCCACTTCGCCTGCTCATGCATCATCTGATCCGCTTCGCCTGCTGCCGCATCATCTGATCTACTTCGCCTATGCCCGCATCATCTGATCTCGCTTCGCCTACTCCTGCTTCATCTGATCACTCTTCGACTACTCCGCTTCATCTGATCCACTTTGCCTACTTCTGCTTCATCTGATCCACTTCGCCTACTTCTGCTTCATCTGATCCATTTCGCCTACTCCTCGTTCATCTGATCACGCTTCGCCTACTCCTGCTTCATCTGATCACTCTTCGACTACTCCCGCTTCATCTGATCCACCTCGCCTACTCCCGCTTCATCTGATCCACTTCGCCTATGCCCGCATCATCTGATCCACTTCGCCTACTCCCGCTTCATCTGATCACTCTTCGACTACTCCTGCTTCACCTGATCCACTTCGCCTACTCCCGCTTTATCTGATCACTCTTTGACTACTCCCGCTTCATCTGATCCGCTTCGCCTACTCATGCTTCATCTGATCACTCCTCGACTACTTCGGCTTCATCTGATCCACTTCGCCTCCTCATGCATCATCTGATCCACTTCGCCTGCTGCAACATCATCTGATCCACTTCGCCTATGCCCGCATCATCTGATCTCGCTTCGCCTGCTGCCGTATCATCTGATCCCCTTCGCCTACTCCTGCTTCATCTGATCCACTTCGCCTATGCCCGCATCATCTGATCTCGCTTCCCCTGCTGCCGCATCATCTGATCCACTTCGCCTACTCCTGCTTCATCTGATCAGTCCTCGACTACTCCCGCTTCATCTGATCACTCTTCGACTACTACCACTTCATCTGATCCACTTCGCCTGCTCATGCATCGTCTGATCCGCTTCGCCTGCTGCCGCATCATCTGATCTACTTCGCCTTTGCCCGCATCATCTGATCTCGCTTCGCCTACTCCCGCTTCATCTGATCACTCTTCGACTACTCCCGCTTCATCTGATGCACTTCACCTACTCCTGCTTTATCTGATCTCTCTGCGACTACTCCTGGGACATCTTCCTTGCCTACGCCCGCTTCATCTGACCCCGCCGCGCCTAGTCCCGCTTCATCTGACCCCGCCGCGCCTAGTCCCGCTTCATCTGACCCCGCCGCGCCTAGTCCCGCTTCATCTGACCCCGCCGCGCCTAGTCCCGCTTCATCTGACCTCGCCTCGCCTACTCACGCTTCATCTGACTCCGCCGCGCCTAGTCCCGCTTCATCTGACCCCGCCGCGCCTAGTCCCGCTTCATCTGACCTCGCCTCGCCTACTCCCGCTTCATCTGCTTCCACTTGATCTGATCTCATTCGCCTACTCCCACTTCATCTTCCTTGCCTACGCCCGCTTCATCTGACCCCACCTCGCCTACTCACGCTTCATCTGATCCACTTCATCTACTCCTGCTTCATCTAATCACTCTTAGACTACTCCCGCTTCATCTGATCACTCTTCGCCTATGCCCGCATCATCTAATCTCGCTTCGCCTACTCCTGCTTCATCTGATCACTCTTCGACTACTCCCTCTTCATCTGATCCACTTCGCCTACTTCCGCTTCATCTGATCCACTTCGCCTACTCCTGCTTCATCTGATCCATTTCGCCTACTCCTCGTTCATCTGATCACACTTCGCCTACTCCTGCTTCATCTGATCACTCTTCGACTACTCCCGCTTCATCTGATCCACTTCGCCTACTGCCGCATCATCTGATCACTCTTCGACTACTCCTGCTTCATCCTATCCATTTCGCCTACTCCTGCTTCATTTGATCACTCTTCGACTACTCCCGCTTCATCTGATCCTCTTCGACTACTCCTGCTTCATCTGATCCAGTTCGCCTACTCCTGCTTCATCTGATCACTCCTCGACTACCCCCACTTCATCTGATCCACTTCGCCTGCTGCCGCATCATCTGATCCACTTCGCCTATGCCCGCATCATCTGATCTCGCTTCCCCTGCTGCCGCATCATCTGATCCACTTCGCCTACTCCTGCTTCATCTGATCAGTCCTCGACTACTCCCTCTTCTTCTGATCCACTTCGCCTATTCCCGCTTCATCTGATCACTCTTCGACTACTCCCGCTTCATCTGATCCACTTCACCTACTCCTGCTTTATCTGATCTCTCTGCGACTACTCCTGCGACATCTTCCTTGCCTACGCCCGCTTCATCTGACCCCGCCGCGCCTAGTCCCGCTTCATCTGACCCCGCCGCGCCTAGTCCCGCTTCATCTGACCCCGCCGCGCCTAGTCCCGCTTCATCTGACCTCGCCTCGCCTACTCACGCTTCATCTGACTCCGCCGCGCCTAGTCCCGCTTCATGTGACTCCGCCTCGCCTACTCCCGCTTCATCTGCTTCCACTTGATCTGATCTCATTCGCCTACTCCCACTTCATCTTCCTTGCTTACGCCCGCTTCATCTGACCCCACCTCGCCTACTCACGCTTCATCTGATCCACTTCATCTACTCCTGCTTCATCTAATCACTCTTAGACTACTCCCGCTTCATCTGATCACTCTTCAACTACTACCACTTCATCTGATCCACTTCGCCTGCTCATGCATCATCTGATCCGCTTCGCCTGCTGCCGCATCATCTGATCTACTTCGCCTATGCCCGCATCATCTGATCTCGCTTCGCCTACTCCTGCTTCATCTGATCACTCTTCGACTACTCCCGCTTCATCTGATCCACTTTGCCTACTTCTGCTTCATCTGATCCACTTCGCCTACTTCTGCTTCATCTGATCCATTTCGCCTACTCCTCGTTCATCTGATCACGCTTCGCCTACTCCTGCTTCATCTGATCACTCTTCGACTACTCCCGCTTCATCTGATCCACCTCGCCTACTCCCGCTTCATCTGATCCACTTCGCCTATGCCCGCATCATCTGATCCACTTCGCCTACTCCCGCTTCATCTGATCACTCTTCGACTACTCCTGCTTCACCTGATCCACTTCGCCTACTCCCGCTTTATCTGATCACTCTTTGACTACTCCCGCTTCATCTGATCCGCTTCGCCTACTCATGCTTCATCTGATCACTCCTCGACTACTTCGGCTTCATCTGATCCACTTCGCCTCCTCATGCATCATCTGATCCACTTCGCCTGCTGCAACATCATCTGATCCACTTCGCCTATGCCCGCATCATCTGATCTCGCTTCGCCTGCTGCCGTATCATCTGATCCCCTTCGCCTACTCCTGCTTCATCTGATCCACTTCGCCTATGCCCGCATCATCTGATCTCGCTTCCCCTGCTGCCGCATCATCTGATCCACTTCGCCTACTCCTGCTTCATCTGATCAGTCCTCGACTACTCCCGCTTCATCTGATCACTCTTCGACTACTACCACTTCATCTGATCCACTTCGCCTGCTCATGCATCGTCTGATCCGCTTCGCCTGCTGCCGCATCATCTGATCTACTTCGCCTTTGCCCGCATCATCTGATCTCGCTTCGCCTACTCCTGCTTCATCTGATCACTCTTCGACTACTCCCGCTTCATCTGATCACTCTTCGACTACTACCACTTCATCTGATCCACTTCGCCTGCTCATGCATCATCTGATCCGCTTCGCCTGCTGCCGCATCATCTGATCTACTTCGCCTATGCCCTCATCATCTGATCCACTTCGACTACTCCTGCTTCATCCGATCCACTTCGCCTACTTCTGCTTCATCTGATCCACTTCGCCTGCTCATGCTTCATCCGATCCACTTCACCTGCTCATGCATCATCTGATCCGCTTCGCCTGCTGCCGCATCATCTGATCTACTTCGCCTATGCCCTCATCATCTGATCCACTTCGACTACTCCTGCTTCATCCGATCCACTTCGCCTACTCCTGCTTCATTTGATACATTTTGCCTACTCCTCGTTCATCTGATCCATTTCGCCTACTCCTCGTTCATCTGATCACACTTCGCCTACTCCTGCTTCATCTGATCACTCTTCGACTACTCCTGCTTCATCTGATCACTCTTCGACTACTCCCGCTTCATCTGATCAGTCCTCGACTACTCACTCTTCTTCTGATCCACTTCGCCTACTCCTGCTTCATCTGATCAGTCCTCGACTACTCACTCTTCTTCTGATCCACTTCGCCTATTCCCGCTTCATCTGATCACTCTTCGACTACTCCTGCTTCATCTGATCACTCTTCGACTACTCCCGCTTCATCTGATCAGTCCTCGACTACTCACTCTTCTTCTGATCCACTTCGCCTACTCCTGCTTCATCTGATCAGTCCTCGACTACTCACTCTTCTTCTGATCCACTTCGCCTATTCCCGCTTCATCTGATCACTCTTCGACTACTCCCGCTTCATCTGATCCACTTCACCTACTCCTGCTTCATCTGATCACTCTTCGACTACTCCTGCTTCATCCGATCCATTTCGCCTACTCCTGCTTCATCTGATCACTCTTCGACTACTCCCAATTCATCTGATCCACTTCATCTACTCCTACTTCATCTAATCCCTCTTGGACTACCCCCGCTTCATCTGATCACTCTTCGCCTGCTGCCGAATCATTTGATCCATTTCGCCTACTGCCCGCTTCATCTGATCACTCTTCGACTACTCCCGCTTCATCTGATCCACTTCACCTACTCCTGCTTCATCTGATCACTCTTCGACTACTCCTGCTTCATCCGATCCATTTCGCCTACTCCTGCTTCATCTGATCACTCTTCGACTACTCCCAATTCATCTGATCCACTTCATCTACTCCTACTTCATCTAATCCCTCTTGGACTACCCCCGCTTCATCTGATCACTCTTCGCCTGCTGCCGAATCATTTGATCCATTTCGCCTACTGCCCGGTTCATCTGATCACTCTTCAACTACTCCCGCTTCATCTGATCCATTTCGCCTACTCCTGTTTCATCTGATCCATTTCGCCTACTCCCGCTTCATCTGATCACTCTTGGACTACTCCCACTTCATCTGATCCACTTCGCCTCCTCATGCATCATCTGATCCGCTTCGCCTGCTGCCGCATCATCTGATCTACTTCGCCTATGCCCGCATCATCTGATCTCGCTTCGCCTACTCCTGCTTCATCTGATCACTCTTCGACTACTCCCGCTTCATCTGATCACTCCTCGACTACTCCCGCTTCATCTGATCCACTTCGCCTACTGCCGCATCATCTGATCACTCTTCGACTACTCCTGCTTCATCCGATCCATTTCGCCTACTCCTGCTTCATCTGATCACTCTACGACTACTCGCGCTTCATCTGATCCACTTGGCCTACTTCCGTTTCATCTGATCCAGTTCGCCTACTCCTGCTTCATCTGATCCATTTCGCCTACTCCTCGTTCATCTTATCACACTTCGCCTACTCCTGCTTCATCTGATCACTCCTCGACTACTCCCGCTTTATCTGATCACTCTTCGACTACTCCCGCTTCATCTGATCCACTTCGCCTGCTGCAACATCATCTGATCACTCTTCGCCTGCTGCCACATCATCTGATCCACTTCGACTACTCCTGCTTCATCTGATCCACTTCGCCTACTCCCGCTTCATCTGATCACTCTTCGACTACTCCCGCTTCATCTGATCCACTTCGCCTACTCATGCTTCATCTGATCACTCCTCGACTACTTCCGCTTCATCTGATCTCGCTTCGCCTGCTGCCGCATCGTCTGATCCACTTCGGCTACTCCTGCTTCATCTGATCACTCTTCGACTACTCCCGCTTCATCTGATCCTCTTCGACTACTCCTGCTTCATCTGATCCTCTTCGCCTACTCCTGCTTCATCTGATCACTCCTCGACTACCCCTACTTCATCTGATCCACTTCGCCTACTCCTGCTTCATCTGATCCACTTCGCCTATTCCCGCATCATCTGATCTCGCTTCCCCTGCTGCCGCATCATCTGATCCACTTCGCCTACTCCTGCTTCATCTGATCAGTCCTCGACTACTCCCTCTTCTTCTGATCCACTTCAACTATTCCCGCTTCATCTGATCACTCTTCGACTACTCCCGCTTCATCTGATCCACTTGACCTACTCCTGCTTCATCTGCTCTCTCTGCGACTACTCCCGGTTCATCTGACCCACTTCGCCTACAGCCGCATCATCTGATCACTCTTCGACTACTCCCAATTCATCTGATCCACTTCGCCTACTTCCGTTTCATCTGATCACTCTTCGACTACTCCCGCTTCATCTGATCCACTTCGCCTACTGCCGCATCATCTGATCACTCTTCGACTACTCCTGCTTCATCCGATCCATTTCGCCTACTCCTGCTTCATCTGATCAGTCCTCGACTACTCCCTCTTCTTCTGATCCACTTCGCCTATTCCCGCTTCATCTGATCCACTTCACCTACTCCTGCTTCATCTGATCTCTCTGCGACTACTCCCGGTTCATCTGACCCACTTCGCCTACAGCCGCATCATCTGATCAGTCTTCGACTACTCCTGCTTTATCCAATCCTTTTCGCCTACTCCTGCTTCATCTGATCCACTTCGCCTACTCCTGCTTCATCTGATCCATTTCGCCTACTCCTCGTTCATCTGATCCATTTCGCCTACTCCTCGTTCATCAGATCACACTTCGCCTACTACTGCTTCATCTGATCACTCTTCGACTACTCCCGCTTCATCAGATCACTCTTCGACTACTCCCGCTTCATCTGATCCACTTCGCCTACTGCCGCATCATCTGATCACTCTTCGACTACTCCTGCTTCATCCGATCCATTTCGCCTACTCCTGCTTCATCTAATCACTCTTCGACTACTCCCGCTTCATCTGATCCACTTCGCCTACTCCCGCTTCATCTGATCACTCTTCGACTACTCCTGCTTCACCTGATCCACTTTGCCTACTCCCGCTTCATCTGATCACTCTTCGACTACTCCCGCTTCATCTGATCCACTTCGCCTACTCATGCTTCATCTGATCACTCCTCGACTACTTCGGCTTCATCTGATCCACTTCGCCTCCTCATGCATCATCTGATCCACTTCGCCTGCTGCAACATCATCTGATCCACTTCGCCTATATCCGCTTCATCTGATCTCGCTTCGCCTGCAGCCGCATCATCTGATCTCGCTTCGCCTGCTGCCGCATCGTCTGATCCACTTCGGCTACTCCCGCTTCATCTGATCCACTTCGGCTACTTCTGCTTCATCTGATCCACTTCGCCTACTCCTGCTTCATTTGATCCATTTCGCCTACTCCTCGTTCATCTGATCCATTTCGCCAACTCCTCGTTCATCTGATCCATTTCGCCTACTCCTGCTTCATCTGATCACTCTTCGACTACTCCCGCTTCATCTGATCACTCTTCGACTACTCCCGCTTCATCTGATCCACTTCGCCTACTGCCGCATCATCTGATCACTCTTCGACTACTCCTGCTTCATCCGATCCACTTCGCCTACTCCTGCTTCATCTGATGAGTCCTCGACTACTCCCTCTTCTTCTGATCCACTTCGCCTATTCCCGCTTCATCTGATCACTCTTCGCCTACTCCCGCTTCATCTGATCCACTTCACCTACTCCTGCTTCATCTGATCTCTCTGCGACTACTCCCGCTTCATGTGATCCACTTCGCCTACAGCCGCATCATCTGATCACTCTTCGACTACTCCTGCTTCATCTGATCCACTTCACCTACTCCTGCTTCATCTGATCTCTCTGCGACTACTCCCGCTTCATCTGATCACTCTTCGACTACTCCTACTTCATCTGATCACTCTTTGACTACTCCCGCTTCATCTGATCTACTTCGCCTACAGGCGCATCATCTGATCACTCTTCGACTACTCCTGCTTCATCTGATCACTCTTGGACTACCCCCGCTTCATCTGATCACTCTTCGCCTGCTGCCGAATCATCTGATCCACTTCGCCTACAGGCGCATCATCTGATCACTCTTCGACTACTCCTGCTTCATATGATCCACTTCGCCTACAGGCGCATCATCTGATCACTCTTCAACTACTCCCGCTTCATCTGATCCATTTCGCCTACTCCTGTTTCATCTGATCCATTTCGCCTACTCCCGCTTCATCTGATCACTCTTGGACTACTCCCACTTCATCTGATCCACTTCGCCTCCTCATGCATCATCGGATCCGCTTCGCCTACTCCTGCTTCATCTGATCACTCTTCGACTACTCCCGCTTCATCTGATCCACTTCGCCTACTTCCGCTTCATCTGATCCACTTCGCCTACTCCTGCTTCATCTGATCCATTTCGCCTACTCCTCGTTCATCTGATCACACTTCGCCTACTCCTGCTTCATTTTGATCACTCTTCGCCTACTTCCGCTTCATCTGATCACTCTTCGACTACTCCCGCTTTATCTGATTCACTTCGCCTACTGCCGCATCATCTGATCACTCTTCGACTACTCCTGCTTCATCCGATCCATTTCGCCTACTCCTGCTTCATCTGATCACTCTACGACTACTCGCGCTTCATCTGATCCACTTCGCCTACTCATGCTTCATCTGATCACTCCTCGACTACTTCCGCTTCATCTGATCTCGCTTCGCCTACTCCTGCTTCATCTGATCACTCTTCGACTACTTCCGCTTCATCTGATCCACTTCGGTTACTTCCGCTTCATCTGATCCACTTCGCCTACTCCTGCTTCATCTGATCCATTTCGCCTACTCCTCGTTCATCTGATCACACTTCGCCTACTCCTGCTTCATCTGATCTCTCCTCGACTACTCCCTCTTTATCTGATCACTCTTCGACTACTCCCGCTTCATCTGATCCACTTCGCCTGCTGCAACATCATCTGATCACTCTTCGCCTGCTGCCGCATCATCTGATCCACTTCGCCTACACCCGCTTCATCTGATCACTCTTCGACTACTCCTGCTTCACCTGATCCACTTCGCCTACTCCCGCTTCATCTGATCACTCTTCGACTACTCCCGCTTCATCTGATCCACTTCGCCTACTCATGCTTCATTTGATCATTCCTCGACTACTTCCGCTTCATCTGATCTCGCTTCGCCTGCTGCCGCATCGTCTGATCCACTTCGGCTACTCCTGCTTTATCTGATCACTCTTCGACTACTCCCGCTTCATCTGATCCTCTTCGACTACTCCTGCTTCATCTGATCCACTTCGCCTACTCCTGCTTCATCTGATCACTCCTCGACTACCCCCACTTCATCTGATCCACTTCGCCTACTCCTGCTTCATCTGATCCACTTCGCCTATGCCCGCATCATCTGATCTCGCTTCGCCTTCTGCCACTTCATCTGATCCACTTCGCCTACTCCTGCTTCATCTGATCAGTCCTCGACTACTCCCTCTTCTTCTGATGCACTTCGCCTATTCCCGCTTCATCTGATCACTCTTTGACTACTCCCGCTTCATCTGATTCACTTCACCTACTCCTGCTTCATCTGATCTCTCTGCGACTACTCCCGGTTCATCTGATCCACTTCGCCTACAGCCGCATCATCTGATCAGTCTTCGACTACTCCTGCTTCATCCAATCCATTTCGCCTACTCCTGCTTCATCTCATCACTCTTCGACTACTCCTGCTTGACCTGATCCACTTCCCCTACTTCTGCTTCATCTGATCACTCCTCGACTATTTCCGCTTCATCTGATCCACTTCGCCTGATGCCACATCATCTGATCCACTTAGCCTACTCCTGCTTCATCTGATCAGTCCTCGACTACTCCCTCTTCATCTGATCCACTTCGCCTACTCCTTCTTCATCTTATCACTCTTCGACTACTCCCGCTTCATCTGATCCACTTCACCTACTCCCGCTTCATCTCATCCAGTTCACCTACTGCCGCTTCATCTGATCCACTTCGCCTATGCCCGCATCATTTGATCACTCTTCGCCTGCTGCCGCATCATCTGATCACACTTCGCCTACTCCTGCTTCATCTGATCCACTTCGCCTACTCCCGCTTCATCTAATCCACTTCGCCTATGCCCGCATCATCTGATCCACTTCGGCTACTCCTGCATCAACTGATCCACTTCGCCTACTCCCGCTTCATCTGATCACTCTTCGACTACTCCCGCTTCATCTTATCCACTTCGACTACTCCCGCTTCATCTGATCACTCTTCGACTACTCCCACTTCATCTGATCCACTTCGCCTGCTGCCGCATCATCTGATCCACTTAGCCTACTCCCGTTTCATCTGATCACTCTTCGACTACTCCTGCTTCATCTGATCACTCTTCGACTACTCCCACTTCATCTGATCTCGCTTCGCCTGCTGCCGCATCATCTGATCCACTTAGCCTACTCCCGTTTCATCTGATCCACTTCGACTACTCCCGCTTCATCTGATCACTCTTCGACTACTCCTGCTTCATCTCATCCACTTTGCCTACCCCTGCTTCATCTGATCCACTTCGCCTACTCCCGCTTCATCTGATCCTTTTCGCCTATGCCCGCATCATCTGATCACTCTTCGACTACTCCTGCTTCATCTGATCACTCTTCGCCTGCTGCCGCAACATCTGATCCACTTCGCCTACTCATGCTTCATCTGATCACTCTTCGACTACTCCCGCTTCATCTGATCCACTTCGCCTACTCCTGCTTCATCTGATCCACGTCGACTACTCCTGCTTCATCTAATCCACTTCGCCTACTCCTGCTTCATCTGATCCACTTCGCCTACTACTGCTTCATCTGATCCACTTCGCTTACACCTGCTACATCTGATCCACTTCGCCTACTCCTGCTTCATCTGATCACTCTTCACCTGCTGCCGCATCATCTGATCTCGCTTCCCCTGCTGCCGCATCATCAAATCCACTTCGCCTACTCCTGCTTCATCTGATCACTCCTCGACTACTCCCTCTGCATCTGATCTCTCTGCGACTACTTCCGCTTCATCTGATCCACTTCGCCTACTCCTGCAACATCTGATCCACTGCGCCTACTCCTGCTTCATCTGATCATTCTTCGACTACTCCCGTTTCATCTAATCCACTTCGCCTACTTCTGCTTCATCTGATCACTCTTCGACTACTCCTGCTTCATCTAATCCACTTCGCTTACTCCTGCTTCATCTGATCACTCTTCGCCTACTCCCGCTTCATCTGATCCACTTCGCCTACTCCTGCATCATCTGATCCACTTCGCCTACTCCCGCTTCATCTGATCTCGCTTCGCCTTCTGCCACTTCATCTGATCCACTTCGCCTACTCCTGCTCCATCTGATCCACTTCGCCTACTCCCGCTTCATCTGATCTCGCTTCGCCTTCTGCCACTTCATCTGATCCACTTCGCCTACTCCTGCTCCATCTGATCCACTTCGCCTACCCCCGCTTCATCTGATCCACTTCGCCTACTCCCGCTTCATCTGATCCTTTTCACCTATGCTCGCATCATCTGATCCACTTCGCCTACTCCCGTTTCATCTGATCACTCTTCGACTACTCCTGCTTCATTTGATCCACTTTGCCTACCCCCGCTTCATCTGATCCACTTCGCCTACTCCTGCTTCATCTGATCACTCTTCGACTACTCCCTCTTCATCTGATCCACTTCGACTACTCCCGCTTCATCTGATCACTCTTCGCCTACTCCTGCTTCATCTGATCCACTTCGACTACTCCTGCTTCATCTGATCCACTTCGCCTACTCCTGCTTCATCTGATCCACTTCGCCTACTCCTGCTTCATCTGATCTCGCTTTACCTGCTGCCGCATCATCTGATCACTCCTCGACTGCTGCCGCTTCATCTGATCCACTTCGCCTACTCCCGCTTCATCTAATCCTTTTCGCCTATGCCCGCATCATCTGATCCACTTCGCCTACTCCCGCTTCATCTGATCCTTTTCACCTATGCTCGCATCATCTGATCCACTTCGCCTACTCCCGTTTCATCTGATCACTCTTCGCCTACTCCTGCTTCATCGGATCACTCCTCGACTACTCCCGCTTCATCTGATCCACTTCGGCCGCTGCCGCATCATCTGATCTCGCTTCGCCTGCTGCCGCATCATCTGATCTCGCTTCACCTGCTGCCGCATCATCTGATCACTCCTCGACTACTTCCGCTTCATCTGATCCACTTCGCCTACTCCTGCTTCATCTGATCACTCTTCGCCTACTCCTGCTTCATCTGATCCACTTCCCCTGCTGCCGCATCATAAAATCCACTTCGCCTACTACTGTTTCATCTGATCACTCCTCGACTACTCCCTCTGCATCTGATCTCTCTGCGACTACTTTCGCTTCATCTGATCCACTTCGACTACTCCTGCAACATCTGATCCACTTCGCCTACTCCTGCTTCATCTGATTACTCTTCGCCTACTCCCGTTTCATCTAATCCACTTCGCCTACTCCTGCTTCATCTGATCCACTTCGCCTACTACTGCTTCATCTGATCCACTTCGCCTACACCTGCTTCATCTGATCCACTTCGCCTACTCATGCTTCATCTGATCACTCTTCGCCTACTCCCGCTTCATCTGATCCGCTTCGCCTACTCTTGCATCATCTGATCCACTTCGCCTACTCCCGCTTCATCTGATCTCGCTTCGCCTTCTGCCACTTCATCTGATCCACTTCGCCTACTCCTGCTCCATCTGATCCACTTCGCCTACTCCCGCTTCATCTGATCTCGCTTCGCCTTCTGCCACTTCATCTGATCCACTTCGCCTACTCCTGCTCCATCTGATCCATTTCGCCTACCCCCGCTTCATCTGATCCACTTCGCCTACTCCCGCTTCATCTGATCCTCTTCGCCTATGCCCGCATCATCTGAACCACTTCGCCTAGTCCTGCTTCATCTGATCCTTTTCACCTATGCCCGCATCATCTGATCCTTTTCGCCTATGCTGCATCATCTGATCCACTTCGCCTACTCATGTTTCATCTGATCACTCTTCGACTACTCCTGCTTCATCTGATCCACTTCGCCTACTCCCGCATCATCTGATCCACTTCACCTGCTCCTGCTTCACCTGATCCACTTATACTACTCCTGCTTCATCTGATCACTCTTCGACTACTCCCGTTTCATCTAATCCACTTCGCCTACTCCTGCTTGATCTGATCACTCTTCGACTACTCCTGCTTCATCTGATCCACTTCGCCTACTCCTGCTTCATCTGATCACTCTTCGCCTACTCCCGCTTCATCTGATCCACTTCGCCTACTCCTGCATCATCTGATCCACTTCGCCTACTCCCGCTTCATCTGATCTCGCTTCGCCTTCTGCCACTTCATCTGATCCACTTCGCCTGCTGCCACTTCATCTGATCCACTTCGCCTACTCCTGCTCCATCTGATCCACTTCGCCTGCTGCCACTTCATCTGATCCACTTCGCCTACTCCTGCTCCATCTGATCCACTTCGCCTACTCCTGCTCCATCTGATCCACTTCGACTACTCCCGCTTCATCTGATCACTCCTCGACTACTCCTGCTTCACCTGATCCACTTCGCCTACTCCTGCTTCATCTGATCACTCTTCGCCTACTCCTATTTCATCTGATCCACTTCGACTACTCCTGCTTCATCTAATCCACTTCGCCTACTCCTGCTTCATCTGATCCACTTCGCCTACTCCTGCTTCATCTGATCCACTTCGCCTACTCCTGCTTCATCTGATCACTCTTCGCCTACTCCTATTTCATCTGATCCACTTCGACTACTCCTGCTTCATCTAATCCACTCCGCCTACTCCTGCTTCATCTGATCCACTTCGCCTACTACTGCTTCATCTGATCCGCTTCGCCTACACCTGCTTCATCTGATCCACTTTGCCTACTCCTGCTTCATCTGATCTAACTTCACCTGCTGCCGCATCATCTGATCTCGCTTCCCCTGCTGCCGCATCATCAAATCCACTTCGCCTACTCCTGCTTCATCTGATCACTCCTCGACTACTCCCTCTGCATCTGATCTCTCTGCGACTACTCCCGTTTCATCTAATCCACTTCGCCTACTCCTGCTTGATCTGATCACTCTTCGACTACTCCTGCTTCATCTAATCCACTTCGCCTACTCCTGCTTCATCTGATCACTCTTCGGCTACTCCCGCTTCATCTGATCCACTTCGCCTACTCCTGCATCATCTGATCCACTTCGCCTACCCCCGCTTCATCTGATCCACTTCGCCTACTCCTGCTTCATCTGATCACTCTTCGACTACTCCCTCTTCATCTGATCCACTTCGACTACTCCCGCTTCATCTGATCACTCTTCGCCTACTCCTGCTTCATCTGATCCACTTCGCCTACTCCTGCTTCATCTGATCCACTTCGCCTACTCCTGCTTCATCTGATCCACTTCGCCTACTCCTGCTTCATCTGATCTCGCTTTACCTGCTGCCGCATCATCTGATCACTCCTCGACTGCTGCCGCTTCATCTGATCCACTTCGCCTACTCCCGCTTCATCTGATCCTTTTCACCTATGCTCGCATCATCTGATCCACTTCGCCTACTCCCGTTTCATCTGATCACTCTTCGCCTACTCCTGCTTCATCGGATCCACTTCGCCTACTCATGCTTCATCTGATCACTCTTCGCCTACTCCCGCTTCATCTGATCCGCTTCGCCTACTCTTGCATCATCTGATCCACTTCGCCTACTCCCGCTTCATCTGATCTCGCTTCGCCTTCTGCCACTTCATCTGATCCACTTCGCCTACTCCTGCTCCATCTGATCCACTTCGCCTACTCCCGCTTCATCTGATCTCGCTTCGCCTTCTGCCACTTCATCTGATCCACTTCGCCTACTCCTGCTCCATCTGATCCATTTCGCCTACCCCCGCTTCATCTGATCCACTTCGCCTACTCCCGCTTCATCTGATCCTCTTCGCCTATGCCCGCATCATCTGAACCACTTCGCCTAGTCCTGCTTCATCTGATCCTTTTCACCTATGCCCGCATCATCTGATCCTTTTCGCCTATGCTGCATCATCTGATCCACTTCGCCTACTCATGTTTCATCTGATCACTCTTCGACTACTCCTGCTTCATCTGATCCACTTCGCCTACTCCCGCATCATCTGATCCACTTCACCTGCTCCTGCTTCACCTGATCCACTTATACTACTCCTGCTTCATCTGATCACTCTTCGACTACTCCCGTTTCATCTAATCCACTTCGCCTACTCCTGCTTGATCTGATCACTCTTCGACTACTCCTGCTTCATCTGATCCACTTCGCCTACTCCTGCTTCATCTGATCACTCTTCGCCTACTCCCGCTTCATCTGATCCACTTCGCCTACTCCTGCATCATCTTATCCACTTCGCCTACTCCCGCTTCATCTGATCTCGCTTCGCCTTCTGCCACTTCATCTGATCCACTTCGCCTGCTGCCACTTCATCTGATCCACTTCGCCTACTCCTGCTCCATCTGATCCACTTCGCCTGCTGCCACTTCATCTGATCCACTTCGCCTACTCCTGCTCCATCTGATCCACTTCGCCTACTCCTGCTCCATCTGATCCACTTCGACTACTCCCGCTTCATCTGATCACTCCTCGACTACTCCTGCTTCACCTGATCCACTTCGCCTACTCCTGCTTCATCTGATCACTCTTCGCCTACTCCTATTTCATCTGATCCACTTCGACTACTCCTGCTTCATCTAATCCACTTCGCCTACTCCTGCTTCATCTGATCCACTTCGCCTACTCCTGCTTCATCTGATCCACTTCGCCTACTCCTGCTTCATCTGATCACTCTTCGCCTACTCCTATTTCATCTGATCCACTTCGACTACTCCTGCTTCATCTAATCCACTCCGCCTACTCCTGCTTCATCTGATCCACTTCGCCTACTACTGCTTCATCTGATCCGCTTCGCCTACACCTGCTTCATCTGATCCACTTTGCCTACTCCTGCTTCATCTGATCTAACTTCACCTGCTGCCGCATCATCTGATCTCGCTTCCCCTGCTGCCGCATCATCAAATCCACTTCGCCTACTCCTGCTTCATCTGATCACTCCTCGACTACTCCCTCTGCATCTGATCTCTCTGCGACTACTCCCGTTTCATCTAATCCACTTCGCCTACTCCTGCTTGATCTGATCACTCTTCGACTACTCCTGCTTCATCTAATCCACTTCGCCTACTCCTGCTTCATCTGATCACTCTTCGGCTACTCCCGCTTCATCTGATCCACTTCGCCTACTCCTGCATCATCTGATCCACTTCGCCTACCCCGCTTCATCTGATCCACTTCGCCTACTCCTGCTTCATCTGATCACTCTTCGACTACTCCCTCTTCATCTGATCCACTTCGACTACTCCCGCTTCATCTGATCACTCTTCGCCTACTCCTGCTTCATCTGATCCACTTCGACTACTCCTGCTTCATCTGATCCACTTCGCCTACTCCTGCTTCATCTGATCCACTTCGCCTACTCCTGCTTCATCTGATCCACTTCGCCTACTCCTGCTTCATCTGATCTCGCTTTACCTGCTGCCGCATCATCTGATCACTCCTCGACTGCTGCCGCTTCATCTGATCCACTTCGCCTACTCCCGCTTCATCTGATCCTTTTCACCTATGCTCGCATCATCTGATCCACTTCGCCTACTCCCGTTTCATCTGATCACTCTTCGCCTACTCCTGCTTCATCGGATCACTCCTCGACTACTCCCGCTTCATCTGATCCACTTCGGCCGCTCCCGCATCATCTGATCTCGCTTCGCCTGCTGCCGCATCATCTGATCTCGCTTCACCTGCTGCCGCATCATCTGATCACTCCTCGACTACTTCCGCTTCATCTGATCCACTTCGCCTACTCCTGCTTCATCTGATCACTCTTCGCCTACTCCTGCTTCATCTGATCCACTTCCCCTGCTGCCGCATCATAAAATCCACTTCGCCTACTACTGTTTCATCTGATCACTCCTCGACTACTCCCTCTGCATCTGATCTCTCTGCGACTACTTTCGCTTCATCTGATCCACTTCGACTACTCCTGCAACATCTGATCCACTTCGCCTACTCCTGCTTCATCTGATCACTCTTCGCCTACTCCCGTTTCATCTAATCAACTTCGCCTACTCCCACTTCATCTGATCTCGCTTCGCCTGCTGCCGCATCATCTGATCCACTTAGCCTACTCCCGTTTCATCTGATCCACTTCGACTACTCCCGCTTCATCTGATCACTCTTCGCCTACTCCCGTTTCATCTAATCCACTTCGCCTACTCCCACTTCATCTGATCTCGCTTCGCCTGCTGCCGCATCATCTGATCCACTTAGCCTACTCCCGTTTCATCTGATCACTCTTCGACTACTCCTGCTTCATCTCATCCACTTTGCCTACCCCTGCTTCATCTGATCCACTTCGCCTACTCCCGCTTCATCTGATCCTTTTCGCCTATGCCCGCATCATCTGATCACTCTTCGACTACTCCTGCTTCATCTGATCACTCTTCGCCTGCTGCCGCAACATCTGATCCACTTCGCCTACTCATGCTTCATCTGATCACTCTTCGACTACTCCCGCTTCATCTGATCCACTTCGCCTACTCCTGCTTCATCTGATCCACGTCGACTACTCCTGCTTCATCTAATCCACTTCGCCTACTCCTGCTTCATCTGATCCACTTCGCCTACTACTGCTTCATCTGATCCACTTCGCTTACACCTGCTACATCTGATCCACTTCGCCTACTCCTGCTTCATCTGATCTCGCTTCACCTGCTGCCGCATCATCTGATCTCGCTTCCCCTGCTGCCGCATCATCAAATCCACTTCGCCTACTCCTGCTTCATCTGATCACTCCTCGACTACTCCCTCTGCATCTGATCTCTCTGCGACTACTTCCGCTTCATCTGATCCACTTCGCCTACTCCTGCAACATCTGATCCACTGCGCCTACTCCTGCTTCATCTGATCATTCTTCGACTACTCCCGTTTCATCTAATCCACTTCGCCTACTTCTGCTTCATCTGATCACTCTTCGACTACTCCTGCTTCATCTAATCCACTTCGCTTACTCCTGCTTCATCTGATCACTCTTCGCCTACTCCCGCTTCATCTGATCCACTTCGCCTACTCCTGCATCATCTGATCCACTTCGCCTACTCCCGCTTCATCTGATCTCGCTTCGCCTTCTGCCACTTCATCTGATCCACTTCGCCTACTCCTGCTCCATCTGATCCACTTCGCCTACTCCCGCTTCATCTGATCTCGCTTCGCCTTCTGCCACTTCATCTGATCCACTTCGCCTACTCCTGCTCCATCTGATCCACTTCGCCTACCCCCGCTTCATCTGATCCACTTCGCCTACTCCCGCTTCATCTGATCCTTTTCACCTATACTCGCATCATCTGATCCACTTCGCCTACTCCCGTTTCATCTGATCACTCTTCGACTACTCCTGCTTCATTTGATCCACTTTGCCTACCCCCGCTTCATCTGATCCACTTCGCCTACTCCTGCTTCATCTGATCACTCTTCGACTACTCCCTCTTCATCTGATCCACTTCGACTACTCCCGCTTCATCTGATCACTCTTCGCCTACTCCTGCTTCATCTGATCCACTTCGACTACTCCTGCTTCATCTGATCCACTTCGCCTACTCCTGCTTCATCTGATCCACTTCGCCTACTCCTGCTTCATCTGATCCACTTCGCCTACTCCTGCTTCATCTGATCTCGCTTTACCTGCTGCCGCATCATCTGATCATTCCTCGACTGCTGCCGCTTCATCTGATCCACTTCGCCTACTCCCGCTTCATCTGATCCTTTTCGCCTATGCCCGCATCATCTGATCCACTTCGCCTACTCCCGCTTCATCTGATCCTTTTCACCTATGCTCGCATCATCTGATCCACTTCGCCTACTCCCGTTTCATCTGATCACTCTTCGCCTACTCCTGCTTCATCGGATCACTCCTCGACTACTCCCGCTTCATCTGATCCACTTCGGCCGCTGCCGCATCATCTGATCTCGCTTCGCCTGCTGCCGCATCATCTGATCTCGCTTCACCTGCTGCCGCATCATCTGATCACTCCTCGACTACTTCCGCTTCATCTGATCCACTTCGCCTACTCCTGCTTCATCTGATCACTCTTCGCCTACTCCTGCTTCATCTGATCCACTTCCCCTGCTGCCGCATCATAAAATCCACTTCGCCTACTACTGTTTCATCTGATCACTCCTCGACTACTCCCTCTGCATCTGATCTCTCTGCGACTACTTTCGCTTCATCTGATCCACTTCGACTACTCCTGCAACATCTGATCCACTTCGCCTACTCCTGCTTCATCTGATTACTCTTCGCCTACTCCCGTTTCATCTAATCCACTTCGCCTACTCCTGCTTCATCTGATCCACTTCGCCTACTACTGCTTCATCTGATCCACTTCGCCTACACCTGCTTCATCTGATCCACTTCGCCTACTCCTGCTTCATCTGATCACTCTTCGCCTACTCCCGTTTCATCTAATCCACTTCGCCTACTCCTGCTTCATCTGATCCACTTCGCCTACTACTGCTTCATCTGATCCACTTCGCCTACACCTGCTTCATCTGATCCACTTCGCCTACTCCTGCTTCATCTGATCACTCTTCGCCTACTCCCGCTTCATCTGATCCGCTTCGCCTACTCTTGCATCATCTGATCCACTTCGCCTACTCCCGCTTCCTCTGATCTCGCTTCGCCTTCTGCCACTTCATCTGATCCACTTCGCCTACTCCTGCTCCATCTGATCCACTTCGCCTACTCCCGCTTCATCTGATCTCGCTTCGCCTTCTGCCACTTCATCTGATCCACTTCGCCTACTCCTGCTCCATCTGATCCATTTCGCCTACCCCCGCTTCATCTGATCCACTTCGCCTACTCCCGCTTCATCTGATCCTCTTCGCCTATGCCCGCATCATCTGAACCACTTCGCCTAGTCCTGCTTCATCTGATCCTTTTCACCTATGCCCGCATCATCTGATCCTTTTCGCCTATGCTGCATCATCTGATCCACTTCGCCTACTCATGTTTCATCTGATCACTCTTCGACTACTCCTGCTTCACCTGATCCACTTATACTACTCCTGCTTCATCTGATCACTCTTCGACTACTCCCGTTTCATCTAATCCACTTCGCCTACTCCTGCTTGATCTGATCACTCTTCGACTACTCCTGCTTCATCTAATCCACTTCGCCTACTCCTGCTTCATCTGATCACTCTTCGCCTACTCCCGCTTCATCTGATCCACTTCGCCTACTCCTGCATCATCTGATCCACTTCGCCTACTCCCGCTTCATCTGATCTCGCTTCGCCTTCTGCCACTTCATCTGATCCACTTCGCCTGCTGCCACTTCATCTGATCCACTTCGCCTACTCCTGCTCCATCTGATCCACTTCGCCTGCTGCCACTTCATCTGATCCACTTCGCCTACTCCTGCTCCATCTGATCCACTTCGCCTACCCCCGCTTCATCTGATCCACTTCGACTACTCCCGCTTCATCTGATCACTCCTCGACTACTCCTGCTTCACCTGATCCACTTCGCCTACTCCTGCTTCATCTGATCACTCTTCGCCTACTCCTATTTCATCTGATCCACTTCGACTACTCCTGTTTCATCTAATCCACTTCGCCTACTCCTGCTTCATCTGATCCACTTCGCCTACTCCTGCTTCATCTGATCCACTTCGCCTACTCCTGCTTCATCTGATCACTCTTCGCCTACTCCTATTTCATCTGATCCACTTCGACTACTCCTGCTTCATCTAATCCACTCCGCCTACTCCTGCTTCATCTGATCCACTTCGCCTACTACTGCTTCATCTGATCCGCTTCGCCTACACCTGCTTCATCTGATCCACTTTGCCTACTCCTGCTTCATCTGATCTAACTTCACCTGCTGCCGCATCATCTGATCTCGCTTCCCCTGCTGCCGCATGATCAAATCCACTTCGCCTACTCCTGCTTCATCTGATCACTCCTCGACTACTCCCTCTGCATCTGATCTCTCTGCGACTACTCCCGTTTCATCTAATCCACTTCGCCTACTCCTGCTTGATCTGATCACTCTTCGACTACTCCTGCTTCATCTAATCCACTTCGCCTACTCCTGCTTCATCTGATCACTCTTCGGCTACTCCCGCTTCATCTGATCCACTTCGCCTACTCCTGCATCATCTGATCCACTTCGCCTACCCCCGCTTCATCTGATCCACTTCGCCTACTCCTGCTTCATCTGATCACTCTTCGACTACTCCCTCTTCATCTGATCCACTTCGACTACTCCCGCTTCATCTGATCACTCTTCGCCTACTCCTGCTTCATCTGATCCACTTCGACTACTCCTGCTTCATCTGATCCACTTCGCCTACTCCTGCTTCATCTGATCCACTTCGCCTACTCCTGCTTCATCTGATCCACTTCGCCTACTCCTGCTTCATCTGATCTCGCTTTACCTGCTGCCGCATCATCTGATCACTCCTCGACTGCTGCCGCTTCATCTGATCCACTTCGCCTACTCCCGCTTCATCTGATCCTTTTCACCTATGCTCGCATCATCTGATCCACTTCGCCTACTCCCGTTTCATCTGATCACTCTTCGCCTACTCCTGCTTCATCGGATGACTCCTCGACTACTCCCGCTTCATCTGATCCACTTCGGCCGCTGCCGCATCATCTGATCTCGCTTCGCCTGCTGCCGCATCATCTGATCTCGCTTCACCTGCTGCCGCATCATCTGATCACTCCTCGACTACTTCCGCTTCATCTGATCCACTTCGCCTACTCCTGCTTCATCTGATCACTCTTCGCCTACTCCTGCTTCATCTGATCCACTTCCCCTGCTGCCGCATCATAAAATCCACTTCGCCTACTACTGTTTCATCTGATCACTCCTCGACTACTCCCTCTGCATCTGATCTCTCTGCGACTACTTTCGCTTCATCTGATCCACTTCGACTACTCCTGCAACATCTGATCCACTTCGCCTACTCCTGCTTCATCTGATCACTCTTCGCCTACTCCCGTTTCATCTAATCCACTTCGCCTACTCCTGCTTCATCTGATCCACTTCGCCTACTACTGCTTTATCTGATCCACTTCGCCTACACCAGCTTCATCTGATCCACTTCGCCTACTCCTGCTTCATCTGATCACTCTTCGCCTACTCCCGTTTCATCTAATCCACTTCGCCTACTCCTGCTTCATCTGATCCACTTCGCCTATTACTGCTTCATCTGATCCACTTCGCCTACACCTGCTTCATCTGATCCACTTCGCCTACTCCTGCTTCATCTGATCACTCTTCGCCTACTCCCGCTTCATCTGATCCGCTTCGCCTACTCTTGCATCATCTGATCCACTTCGCCTACTCCCGCTTCATCTGATCTCGCTTCGCCTTCTGCCACTTCATCTGATCCACTTCGCCTACTCCTGCTCCATCTGATCCACTTCGCCTACTCCCGCTTCATCTGATCTCGCTTCGCCTTCTGCCACTTCATCTGATCCACTTCGCCTACTCCTGCTCCATCTGATCCATTTCGCCTACCCCCGCTTCATCTGATCCACTTCGCCTACTCCCGCTTCATCTGATCCTCTTCGCCTATGCCCGCATCATCTTAACCACTTCGCCTACTCCTGCTTCATCTGATCCTTTTCACCTATGCCCGCATCATCTGATCCTTTTCGCCTATGCTGCATCATCTGATCCACTTCGCCTACTCCTGCTTGATCTGATCACTCTTCGACTACTCCTGCTTCATCTAATCCACTTCGCCTACTCCTGCTTCATCTGATCACTCTTCGCCTACTCCCGCTTCATCTGATCCACTTCGCCTACTCCTGCATCATCTGATCCACTTCGCCTACTCCCGCTTCATCTGATCTCGCTTCGCCTTCTGCCACTTCATCTGATCCACTTCGCCTGCTGCCACTTCATCTGATCCACTTCGCCTACTCCTGCTCCATCTGATCCACTTCGCCTACCCCCGCTTCATCTGATCCACTTCGCCTACTCCTGCTCCATCTGATCCACTTCGCCTACCCCCGCTTCATCTGATCCACTTCGACTACTCCCGCTTCATCTGATCACTCCTCGACTACTCCTGCTTCATCTGATCCACTTCGCCTACTCCTGCTTCATCTGATCACTCTTCGCCTACTCCTATTTCATCTGATCCACTTCGACTACTCCTGCTTCATCTAATCCACTTCGCCTACTCCTGCTTCATCTGATCCACTTCGCCTACTCCTGCTTCATCTGATCCACTTCGCCTACTCCTGCTTCATCTGATCACTCTTCGCCTACTCCTATTTCATCTGATCCACTTCGACTACTCCTGCTTCATCTAATCCACTCCGCCTACTCCTGCTTCATCTGATCCACTTCGCCTACTACTGCTTCATCTGATCCGCTTCGCCTACACCTGCTTCATCTGATCCACTTTGCCTACTCCTGCTTCATCTGATCTAACTTCACCTGCTGCCGCATCATCTGATCTCGCTTCCCCTGCTGCCGCATCATCAAATCCACTTCGCCTACTCCTGCTTCATCTGATCACTCCTCGACTACTCCCTCTGCATCTGATCTCTCTGCGACTACTTCCGCTTCATCTGATCCACTTCGCCTACTCCTGCAACATCTGATCCACTTCGCCTACTCCTGCTTCATCTGATCACTCTTCGACTACTCCCGTTTCATCTAATCCACTTCGCCTACTCCTGCTTGATCTGATCACTCTTCGACTACTCCTGCTTCATCTAATCCACTTCGCCTACTCCTGCTTGATCTGATCACTCTTCGACTACTCCTGCTTCATCTGATCCACTTCGCCTACTCCTGCTTCATCTGATCACTGTTCGGCTACTCCCGCTTCATCTGATCCACTTCTCCTACTCCTGCATCATCTGATCCACTTCGCCTACTCCCGCTTCATCTGATCTCGCTTCGCCTTCTGCCACTTCATCTGATCCACTTCGCCTCCTGCCACTTCATCTGATCCACTTCGCCTACTCCTGCTCCATCTGATCCACTTCGCCTACCCCCGCTTCATCTGATCCACTTCGCCTACTCCCGCTTCATCTGATCCTTTTCGCCTATACCCGCATCATCTGATCCACTTCGCCTACTCCCGCATCATCTGATCCTTTTCGCCTATGCCCGCATCATCTGATCCACTTCGCCTACTCCCGTTTCATCTGATCACTCCTCGACTACTCTCTCTTCATCTGATACACTTCGCCTACTCCTGCTTGATCTGATCACTCTTCGACTACTCCTGCTTCATCTAATCCACTTCGCCTACTCCTGCTTCATCTGATCACTCTTCGGCTACTCCCGCTTCATCTGATCCACTTCGCCTACTCCTGCATCATCTGATCCACTTCGCCTACTCCCGCTTCATCTGATCTCGCTTCGCCTTCTGCCACTTCATCTGATCCACTTCGCCTGCTGCCACTTCATCTGATCCACTTCGCCTACTCCTGCTCCATCTGATCCACTTCGCCTACCCCCGCTTCATCTGATCCACTTCGCCTACTCCCCCTTCATCTGATCCTTTTCGCCTATACCCGCATCATCTGATCTTATACTACTCCCGCTTCATCTGATCACTCCTCGACTACTCCTGCTTCATCTGATTACTCCTCGACTACTTCCGCTTCATCTGATCCACTTCGCCTACTCCTGCTTCATCTGATCACTCTTCGCCTACTCCTATTTCATCTGATCCACTTCGACTACTCCTGCTTCATCTAATCCACTTCGCCTACACCTGCTTCATCTGATCCACTTTGCCTACTCCTGCTTCATCTGATCTAACTTCTTCTGCTGCCGCATCATCTGATCTCGCTTCCCCTGCTGCCGCATCATCAAATCCACTTCGCCTACTCCTGCTTCATCTGATCACTCCTCGACTACTCCCTCTGCATCTGATCTCTCTGCGACTACTTCCGCTTCATCTGATCCACTTCGCCTACTCCTGCAACATCTGATCCACTTCGCCTACTCCTGCTTCATCTGATCACTCTTCGACTACTCCCGTTTCATCTAATCCACTTCGCCTACTCCTGCTTGATCTGATCACTCTTCGACTACTCCTGCTTCATCTAATCCACTTCGCCTACTCCTGCTTCATCTGATCACTCTTCGCCTACTCCCGCTTCATCTGATCTCGCTTCGCCTTCTGCCACTTCATCTGATCCACTTCGCCTGCTGCCACTTCATCTGATCCACTTCGCCTACTCCTGCTCCATCTGATCCACTTCGCCTACCCCCGCTTCATCTGATCCACTTCGCCTACTCCCGCTTCATCTGATCCATTTCGCCTATACCCGCATCATCTGATCCACTTCGCCTACTCCCGCTTCATCTGATCCTTTTCGCTTATGCCAGCATCATCTGATCCACTTCGCCTACTCCCGTTTCATCTGATCACTCCTCGACTACTCTCGCTTCATCTGATACACTTCGCCTACTCCTGCTTCATCTGATCAATTTCGCCTACTCCTGCTTCATCTGATCACTCCTCGACTACTCCTTCTTCATCTGATCCACTTCGGCCGCTGCCGCATCATCTGATCTCGCTTCGCCTGCTGCCGCATCATCTGATCCACTTCGCCAACTCCCGTTTCATCTGATCACTCTTCGACTACTCCTGCTGCATCTGATCCACTTCGCCTACCCCCGCTTCATCTGATCCACTTCGCCTACTCCCGCTTCATCTGATCCTTTTCGCCTATGCCCGCATCATCTGATCCACTTCGCCTACTCCCGCATCATCTGATCACTCTTCGACTACTCCTGCTTCATCTGATCCACTTCGCCTGCTCCTGCTTCATCTGATCACTCCTCGACTACTCCTGCTTCATCTGATCCACTTCGACTACTCCTGCTTCATCTGATCCACTTCGCCTACTCCTGCTTCATCTGATCCACTTCGCCTACACCTGCTTCATTTGATCCACTTTGCCTACTCCTGCTTCATCTGATCTCGCTTCACCTGCTGCCGCATCATCTGATCTCGCTTCCCCTGCTGCCGCATCATCAAATCCACTTCGCCTACTCCTGCTTCATCTGATCACTCCTCGACTACTCCCTCTGCATCTGATCTCTCTGCGACTACTTTCGCTTCATCTGATCCACTTCGCCTACTCCTGCTTCATCTGATCACTCTTCGACTACTCCCGTTTCATCTAATCCACTTCGCCTACTCCTGCTTCATCTGATCCACTTCGCCTACTCCCGCTTCATCTGATCTCGCTTCGCCTTCTGCCACTTCATCTGATCCACTTCGCCTACTCCTGCTCCATCTCATCCACTTCGCCTACCCCGCTTCATCTGATCCACTTCGCCTACTCCCGCTTCATCTGATCCTTTTCGCCTATGCCCGCATCATCTGATCCACTTTGCCTACTCCCGTTTCATCTGATCACTCTTCGACTACTCCTGCTTCATCTGATCCACTTCGCCTACCCCCGCATCATCTGATCCACTTCACCTGCTGCCGCATCATCTGATCTCGCTTCGCCTTCTGCCGCATCATCTGATCCACTTATACTACTCCTGCTTCATGTGATCACTCTTCGACTACTCCTGCTTCATCTGATCACTCCTCGACTACTCCCGCTTCATCTGATCACTTTTCGACTACTCCTGCTTCATCTGATCCTTTTCGCCTATGCCTGTTTCATCTGATCCACTTCGCCTACCCCTGCTTCATCTGATCCAGTTCGCCTACTCCCGCTTCATATGATGCTTTTCGCCTATGCCCGTTTCATCTGATCCACTTCGCCTTCTGCCGCATCATCTGATCACTTTTCGACTACTCCTGCTTCACCTGATCCACTTCGCCTACTCCTGCTTCATCTGATCACTCCTCGACTACTTCCGCTTCATCTGATCCACTTCGCCTGCTGCCGCATCATCTGATCACTCTTCGACTACTCCTGCTTCATCTGATCCACTTCTCCTGCTGCCGCATCATCTGATCTCGCTTCGCCTTCTGCCGCATCATCTGATCTACTTATACTACTCCTGCTTCATGTGATCACTCTTCGACTACTCCTGCTTCATCTGATCACTCCTCGACTACTCCCGCTTCATCTGATCACTTTTCGACTCCTCCCGCTTCATCTGATCCACTTCGCCTTCTGCCGCATCATCTGATCACTTTTCGACTACTCCTGCTTCACCTGATCCACTTCGCCTACTCCTGCTTCATCTGATCACTCCTCGACTACTTCCGCTTCATCTGATCCACTTCGCCTGCTGCCGCATCATCTGATCACTATTCGACTACTCCTGCTTCATCTGATCACTCCTCGCCTACTCCCGCTTCACCTGATCCACTTCGCCTACTACCGCTTCATCTGATCACTCTTCGACTACTCCTGCTTCATCTGATCACTCCTCGACTACTCCCGCTTCATCTGATCCACTTCGCCTACTCCCGCTTCATCTGATCACTCTTCGACTACTCCTGCTTCATCTGATCACTCCTCGACTACTCATGCTTCATTTGATCACTCCTCGACTACTCCCGCTTCATCTGATCCACTTCGCCTACTCCTGCTTCATCCGATCACTCTTCAACTACTCCTGCTTCATCCGATCCGCTTCGACTACTCCTGCTTCATCTGATCACTCCTCGACTACTCCCGCTTCATCTGATCCACTTCGCCTACTCCCGCTTCATCTGATCACTCTTCGACTACTCCTGCTTCATGCGATCCGCTTCGACTACTACTGCTTCATCTGATCCACTTCGCCTACTACCGCTTCATCTGATCACTCCTCGACTACTCCCGCTTCATCTGATCCACTTCGCCTACTCCCGCTTCATCTGATCACTCCTCGACTACTCCTGCTTCATCTGATCACTCTTCGACTACTCCTGCTTCACCTGATCCACTTCGCCTACTACCGCTTCATCTGATCACTGCTCGACTACTCCCGCTTCATCTGATCCACTTCGCCTACTTCCGCTTCATCTGATCAATCTTCGACTACTCCTGCTTCACCTGATCCACTTCGCCTACTCCTGCTTCATCTGATCACTCTTCGCCTACTCCCGCTTCATCTGATCCACTTCACCTACTCCTGCTTCATCTGATCCACTTCGCCTACACCTGCTTCATCTGATCCACTTTGCCTACTCCTGCTTCATCTGATCTCGCTTCACCTGCTGCCGCATCATCTGATCTCGCTTCCCCTGCTGCCGCATCATCAAATCCACTTCGCCTACTCCCGCTTCATCTGATCACTCTTCGACTACTCCTGCTTCATCCGATCCGCTTCGACTACTCCTGCTTCATCTGATCACTCTTCGACTACTCCTGCTTCATCTGATCACTCCTCGACTACTCCTGCTTCATCTGATCCACTTCGACTACTCCTGCTTCATCTGATCCACTTCGCCTACTCCCGCTTCATCTGATCACTCTTCGCCTGCTGCCGCAACATCTGATCCACTTCGCCTACTCCCGCTTCATCTGATCACTCTTCGACTACTCCTGCTTCATCTGATCCACTTCGCCTACTCCTGCTTCATCTGATCACTCCTCGACTACTCCCAATTCATCTGATCCACTTCGCCTACTCCTGCTTCATCTGATCCACTTCGCCTACTCCTGCTTCATCTGATCCACTTCGCCTACTACTGCTTCATCTGATCCACTTCGCCTTCTGCCGCATCATCTGATCACTTTTCGACTACTCCTGCTTCACCTGATCCACTTCGCCTACTCCTGCTTCATCTGATCACTCCTCGACTACTTCCGCTTCATCTGATCCACTTCGCCTGCTGCCGCATCATCTGATCACTATTCGACTACTCCTGCTTCAACTGATCCACTTCGCCTACTCCTGCTTCATCTGATCACTCCTCGCCTACTCCCGCTTCACCTGATCCACTTCGCCTACTACCGCTTCATCTGATCACTCTTCGACTACTCCTGCTTCATCTGATCACTCCTCGACTACTCCCGCTTCATCTGATCCACTTCGCCTACTCCCGCTTCATCTGATCACTCTTCGACTACTCCTGCTTCATCTGATCACTCCTCGACTACTCATGCTTCATTTGATCACTCCTCGACTACTCCCGCTTCATCTGATCCACTTCGCCTACTCCTGCTTCATCCGATCACTCTTCAACTACTCCTGCTTCATCCGATCCGCTTCGACTACTCCTGCTTCATCTGATCACTCCTCGACTACTCCCGCTTCATCTGATCCACTTCGCCTACTCCCGCTTCATCTGATCACTCTTCGACTACTCCTGCTTCATGCGATCCGCTTCGACTACTACTGCTTCATCTGATCCACTTCGCCTACTACCGCTTCATCTGATCACTCCTCGACTACTCCCGCTTCATCTGATCCACTTCGCCTACTCCCGCTTCATCTGATCACTCCTCGACTACTCCTGCTTCATCTGATCACTCTTCGACTACTCCTGCTTCACCTGATCCACTTCGCCTACTACCGCTTCATCTGATCACTGCTCGACTACTCCCGCTTCATCTGATCCACTTCGCCTACTTCCGCTTCATCTGATCAATCTTCGACTACTCCTGCTTCACCTGATCCACTTCGCCTACTCCTGCTTCATCTGATCACTCTTCGCCTACTCCCGCTTCATCTGATCCACTTCGCCTACTCCTGCTTCATCTGATCCACTTCGCCTACACCTGCTTCATCTGATCCACTTTGCCTACTCCTGCTTCATCTGATCTCGCTTCACCTGCTGCCGCATCATCTGATCTCGCTTCCCCTGCTGCCGCATCATCAAATCCACTTCGCCTACTCCCGCTTCATCTGATCACTCTTCGACTACTCCTGCTTCATCCGATCCGCTTCGACTACTCCTGCTTCATCTGATCACTCTTCGACTACTCCTGCTTCATCTGATCACTCCTCGACTACTCCTGCTTCATCTGATCCACTTCGACTACTCCTGCTTCATCTGATCCACTTCGCCTACTCCCGCTTCATCTGATCACTCTTCGCCTGCTGCCGCAACATCTGATCCACTTCGCCTACTCCCGCTTCATCTGATCACTCTTCGACTACTCCTGCTTCATCTGATCCACTTCGCCTACTCCTGCTTCATCTGATCACTCCTCGACTACTCCCAATTCATCTGATCCACTTCGCCTACTCCTGCTTCATCTGATCCACTTCGCCTACTCCTGCTTCATCTGATCCACTTCGCCTACTACTGCTTCATCTGATCCACTTCGCCTTCTGCCGCATCATCTGATCACTTTTCGACTACTCCTGCTTCACCTGATCCACTTCGCCTACTCCTGCTTCATCTGATCACTCCTCGACTACTTCCGCTTCATCTGATCCACTTCGCCTGCTGCCGCATCATCTGATCACTATTCGACTACTCCTGCTTCAACTGATCCACTTCGCCTACTCCTGCTTCATCTGATCACTCCTCGCCTACTCCCGCTTCACCTGATCCACTTCGCCTACTACCGCTTCATCTGATCACTCTTCGACTACTCCTGCTTCATCTGATCACTCCTCGACTACTCCCGCTTCATCTGATCCACTTCGCCTACTCCCGCTTCATCTGATCACTCTTCGACTACTCCTGCTTCATCTGATCACTCCTCGACTACTCATGCTTCATTTGATCACTCCTCGACTACTCCCGCTTCATCTGATCCACTTCGCCTACTCCTGCTTCATCCGATCACTCTTCAACTACTCCTGCTTCATCCGATCCGCTTCGACTACTCCTTCTTCATCTGATCACTCCTCGACTACTCCCGCTTCATATGATCCACTTCGCCTACTCCCGCTTCATCTGATCACTCTTCGACTACTCCTGCTTCATCCGATCCGCTTCGACTACTACTGCTTCATCTGATCCACTTCGCCTACTACCGCTTCATCTGATCACTCCTCGACTACTCCCACTTCATCTGATCCACTTCGCCTACTCCCGCTTCATCTGATCACTCCTCGACTACTCCTGCTTCATCTGATCACTCTTCGACTACTCCTGCTTCACCTGATCCACTTCGCCTACTACCGCTTCATCTGATCACTCCTCGACTACTCCCGCTTCATCTGATCCACTTCGCCTACTCCCGCTTCATCTGATCACTCTTCGACTACTCCTGCTTCACCTGATCCACTTCGCCTACTCCTGCTTCATCTGATCACTCTTCGCCTACTCCCCCTTCATCTGATCACTCTTCGACTACTCCTGCTTCATCTGATCACTCCTCGACTACTCCCGCTTCATCTGATCTACTTCGCCTACTCCTGCTTCATCCGATCACTCTTCAACTACTCCTGCTTCATCCGATCCGCTTCGACTACTCCTGCTTCATCTGATCACTCCTCGACTACTCCCGCTTCATCTGATCCACTTCGCCTACTCCCGCTTCATCTGATCACTCTTCGACTACTCCTGCTTCATCCGATCCGCTTCGACTACTCCTGCTTCATCTGATCACTCTTCGACTACTCCTGCTTCATCTGATCACTCCTCGACTACTCCTGCTTCATCTGATCCACTTCGACTACTATTGCTTCATCTGATCCACTTCGCCTACTCCTGCTTCATCTGATCCACTTCGCCTACTCCCGCTTCATCTGATCACTCTTCGCCTGCTGCCGCAACATCTGATCCACTTCGCCTACTCCCGCTTCATCTGATCACTCTTCGACTACTCCTGCTTCATCTGATCCACTTCGCCTACTCCTGCTTCATCTGATCACTCCTCGACAACTCCCAATTCATCTGATCCACTTCGCCTACTCCTGCTTCATCTGATCCACTTCGCCTACTCCTGCTTCATCTGATCCACTTCGCCTACTACTGCTTCATCTGATCCACTTTGCCTACACCTGCTTCATCTGATCCACTTTGCCTACTCCTGCTTCATCTGATCCACTTCGCCTACTCCTGCTTCATCTGATCACTCTTCGACTACTCCTGCTTCATCTGATCCACTTCGCCTACTCCTGCATCATCTGATCCACTTCGCCTACTCCCGCTTCATCTGATCTCGCTTCGCCTTCTGCCACTTCATCTGATCCACTTCGCCTACTCCTGCTCCATCTGATCCACTTCGCCTACCCCCGCTTCATCTGATCCACTTCGCCTACTCCCGCTTCATCTGATCCTTTTCGCCTATGCCCGCATCATCTGATCCACTTCGCCTACTCCCGTTTCATCTGATCCACTTCGCCTACCCCCGCTTTATCTAATCCACTTCGCCTACTCCCGCTTCATCTGATCCTTTTCGCCTATGCCCGCATCATCTGATCAACTTCGCCTACTCCCGTTTCATCTGATCACTCTTCGACTACTCCTGCTTCATCTGATCCACTTCTCCTACCCCCGCATCATCTGATCCACTTTACCTGCTGCCTTATCATCTGATCTCGCTTCGGCTGCTGCCGCATCATCAGATCCACTTATACTACTCCTGCTTCATGTGATCACTCTTCGACTACTCCTGCTTCATCTGATCACTCCTCGACTACTCCTGCTTCATCTGATCACTCTTCGACTACTCCTGCTTCATCTGATCCACTTCGACTACTACCGCTTCATCTGATCTCGCTTCGCCTACTCCTGCTTCATCTGATCACTCCTCGACTACTCCCGCTTCATCTGATCCACTTCGCCTGCTGCCGCATCATCTGATCACTTTTCGACTACTCCTGCTTCACCTGATCCACTTCGCCTACTCCTGCTTCACCTGATCCACTTCGCCTACTCCTGCTTCATCTGATCACTCCTCGACTACTTCCGCTTCATCTGATCCACTTCGCCTGCTGCCGCATCATCTGATCACTTTTCGACTACTCCTGCTTCACCTGATCCACTTCGCCTACTCCCGCTTCATCTGATCTCGCTTTGCCTACTCCTGCTTCATCTGATCACTCTTCGACTACTCCTGCTTCATCCGATCCACTTCGACTACTCGTGCTTCATCTGATCACTCCTCGACTACTTCCGCTTCACCTGATCCACTTCGCCTACTCGTGCTTTATCTGATCACTCCTCGACTACTACCGCTTCATCTGATCACTCTTCGACTACTCCTGCTTCATCCGATCCGCTTCGACTACTCCTGCTTCGTCTGATCATTCTTCGACTACTCCTGCTTCATCTGATCCACTTCGCCTACTCCTGCTTCATCTGATCACTCCTCGAGTACTTCCGCTTCATCTGATCCACTTCGCCTGCTGCCGCATCATCTGATCCACTTCGCCTACTCCTGCTTCATCTGATCCACTTCGCCTACTCCCGCTTCATCTGATCACTCTTCGACTACTCCTGCTTCATCTGATCCACTTCGCCTACTCCCGGTTCATCTGATCACTCTTCGACTACTCCTGCTTCATCTGATCCACTTCGCCTATTCCCGCTTCATCTGATCACTCTTCGCCTACTCCTGCTTCATCTGATCCACTTCGCCTGCTGCCGCATCATCATATCCACTTCGCGTGCTGCCGCAACATGTGATCCACTTCGCCTACTCCTGCTTCATCTGATCCACTTCGCCTACTCCCGCTTCATCTGATCACTCTTCGACTACTTCCGCTTCATCTGATCCACTTCGCCTCCTCATGCATCATCTGATCACTCCTCGACTACTCCCTCTTCATCTGATCACTCCTCGACTACTCCCTCTTCATCTGATCCACTTCGCCTACTCCCGCTTCATCTGATCACTCTTCGACTACTCCTGCTTCATCTGATCCACTTCGCCTACTCCCGCTTCATCTGATCACTCTTCGACTACTCCCGCTTCATCTGATCACTCTTCGACTACTTCCGCTTCATCTGATCACTCCTCGGTTACTCCCGCTTCATATGATCACTCTTCGCCTGCTGCCGCATCATCTGATCCACTCCGCCTTTTCCTGCTTCATCTGATCCACTTCGCCTACTCCTGCTTCATCTGATCACTCTTCGACTACTCCCGCTTGATCTGATCTCGCTTCGCCTTCTGCCACATCATCTGATCCACTTCGCCTACTCCTGCTTTATCTGATGCACTTCGCCTACTCATGCCGCATCATCTGATCCACTCCGACTACTCCTGCTTCATATGATCCACTTCGCCTACTCCTGCTTCATCTGATCCGCTTCGCCTACTCCTGCTTCATCTGATCACTCTTCGACTACTCCCTCTTTATCTGATCCACTTCGTCTGCTGCCGCATCATTTGATCCACTTCGCCTGCTGCCGCATCATCTGATCCACTCCGCCTACTCCTGCTTCATCTGATCACTCTTCTTCTGCTGCCGCATCATCTGATCTCGCTTCGCGTGCTGCCGCATCATCTGATCCACTTCGCCTATGCCCGCATAATCTGATCACTTTTGGCCTTGTGCTGCTTCATCTGATCACTCTTCGCCTGCTGCCGCATCATCTGATCCACTTCGCCTACTCCCGCTTCATCTGATCCCACCTCGCTTGATTTCGCTTTATACGATTCAGTTTCACCAGATCCCCTTTCTTTTGATCCCACTTCCCCTTTTCCCATTTCGCCTCATTACGTTTTTCTCTCTTTCTGACTTTCTGTTTATTCATGTGATTGCAAATCGGGAAGTCTCAGTTCTTATAGGCTATATCTTCAATGCTCTTCATAGCAATCATTTTCCATTGACCAATATAATCTTCTGTAAAATTTGGTCACCATGACGCAACCATGGTTCGTTGACCCTGATCATAATCTGATTATCTTTGGTCGATCAAGCCGAGAATTGTATATAGCTAATCGACTTATGCGAGCTACCACTTTGACCATCGAGAAAATGATATCCTTGGACAGGGGTTAGCTCAAGTCGTTTAAGTGGTAAAACAACGCCCCATTAAGCATTAACAGGAGGGATAAGATGACAGATATGTAATCTGCTCTTCATCGTAACATCGTTGGCGGTTTGAACTTCACGTCCTGCGATTTTCAGTCAACGACAAAGCGCGCAATATCACTGAAAACATATGTTTCTTTATCTACCGTTCTCCCAATGACCTCTCGAACTGCTCATTTTAAAATTCATTGCTGTGATTAATAGTTTAGGAACTGAAGACAATTGACATTTTGTAATTATTGTCTGTTGTACTGATGGCAGTACATTTTCTCGGTCGGATTTCATTTGAGAAACTACAGCGTTGTTTTCTTGATTGCCACCGTCGAGGTGGAGTAGCATCTCATCGTAAAACTACATGAGATATATTGGATTTGTACATGTAGACAGTAATATTCTGATGTGATGGTTAAAAGGATGATTTACATAAACAAAGCATATTTTACAAATACTTAATTATCAATTTAAATATTCGTATATGACACGATTGTTATAATTACATTATAAGGTATGTTCTTATGTACGAATATATCAGATGAATCCTGGGTGTGGCGGTGTATTTATGGCTTTGGAAAACAACATGAAGCGGTATTTCTAAGTGTTCGTCTATTCATGCACTCTGAGTGTGAGCAGGGCTGAGAAATCATGTTAATAATTGCCTTTAAATATCTTTTCTGTTTGTTGTTTTGTTTCTTTTGATTCTGACACTTTCAAGCGTTTCTTTTCAACATGTAAAAGGAATGGAAAACTCCAATGCTATTTTGATGTATGAAATGCGGTAACTACGATGTTGATGACATGTTTTTCGAAAGTTTACTATGTCGCATGTTCGTCACAATAAGCATTCGTCGGTAGCAGCTCAAATTCTTGGAGTTACCTTTGAATTTGCCTCTCAGGCAGAATTGTTGACCCACTTGTCTGAATGTCCTCTAGGTGTGAATACATTATCAAGGCGTCTGTATCGAAAAGCCATCTGTCATTACGTCCGTTATCATCCGAAATCATGCCAACTTTGAATTTTTCTCTTGCATTGTATGATGACAAATGATCATAACTCGCATTTTCAGTATCAGTTTTCACAGCTGCTGAGTGACACGGGAACTCCTGCTTATTCTCCTGGTATTGCAATTGAATTCAAAGCAACGATGCAAATAAATTGATTATGTTGTCAAAATTGCTTAATTTATAAAAAGATAAAGGGTATTAACAGATAAGACCGCAAAAAGGATTTTATAATAAGATGGAGAAACTGGAATTGTTCTGTCAAGATGAATAAGCATAACGTTTTTCAGGTACAGGTAGCAGTCACTAAAATTCCAATAGTTGTTTGGTAATTCCTTAAGTTCATAGCACAGTTAAGAAATTTGATCTACCGGTCCTGAAGTTCTTCTCATACTCTTATTCTGGCATTTGGTCCAGTCTATGGTTCAAAATGTCATGCTTTTACCTTTTTCGTTCTTTCATTTTAACAGGTCCACATCGCTTTATAAGTCAAAGGTCTAAAAGGTGTTAATAACACGATATTACAATGTTTACATGCATTGCGTCGCACGTTCGCAACACGTTTCTATCTGCCAGCAGCAGTTTCATCTATACAGGTACATAGTATTCTAAGTCTGACTCATCAGTAACCGACAGATAGACAACAGAATCACTGATTTCGCTGAGAATAGAAATTTCGAGGACATATCAACAAGCTTATATATCATGCTCACAAACAGCTGGGACCTCAAATATGGTTTGAAAACATAGTTTGTTTTAGCAGCATTTAGTAAAATCACGAAATTAAAACCTAGATATAGACAGCCTTGAGATAAATGTCAAAGACACAGCGCTAAAAATCTGCTGAAAAGAACGGCTCCAAGCAATGTTGAGTACCGCTGTTTTGAGGATCAAGTGCAAAGCATGGTTAGAAAACCATGCTCAAGAGCCGAATCCATGGAAATCAAACTATTTGCTATTGTTCAACCCTTTCATGCATGAATTATTTTCAAATGCAGTTTGCAGGCGTTCTGTGCATCGCATGGGGTTGGGAGTGATGCCATTATCTGCTACGCAATGCTGTCAGAGAATGAAGGCCGAAATGCTGGCAAATGATTACAAAGGCTTTAAATCGTAGGACTTTAAGGGAAACCCACTGTTTGTCGATGGTCATTTCAGTTACACACTTATGATCTACACTGTAAATCGCTCAATACCAATCACATACGAAGGATGCATACCAAAATATATTTTTGGTATATTTCTGTATTCTCTTGTTATATATTTGTATGCTTTTCGTATGTTATTTCAAATGTGGTATGCTTTACATCAGTGGCGTCGCGTGCTCCCAGACCATAGGCCTTCACTCGGCATTGGAATACTATTTCTATGCCAAACACTTTTATGTTGCAACATTAATTTTCTTGAATTTAAATGAATTTTTAATAACAACATCCCGAACATTATTTAAGGCCAAGTGAATGTGCACATGAGAAGTGATTGCTCATGTCGCTTAACCGCCTTACTCAAGGAGCTGAGACCACATTATCTCGAGAAAAAAGGGGCAAGGCCAACAGTTTCCTGTGCTTCTCGCGGCCGGTCAGCCACTCACATGTTTGAAATTTTGATACATTATAATGTCTTGTGTAGTGCTTCTTATTTCTTTCTCAGTGACTACTTTCATTTTATATCAGGTGTTGACCTACCTTGCTTGACGACTGTCATCTTTTCAGTATATTCCCTTCGGTCGAAAGGCGTGGTCATGATCTCATCTGCAGTACTCAACATAGTGTCACATCAATCACGTAAAAACAAATTATGGAATTCTACCGAATCTGGGTTTTTGAGTCAGATGCATTACTCTGCATTCATTGGCGAACGCTCATCACCTGATCACAGTCTTGTCTGAACGTCAGCCATCTGCTACTGTCGACGTAGTGCCTCTCTGACATTAAACGAATCCGGGAACAATTGGGTTGCACTTCCCTTACTATATTTAGGTACCGCGCCTCGATCAAGAATCGTGTAGAATTTCATTGCAAAAATTGGAGAAGGCAAAGCATTATGTCTACCGGGAAAGCCAATATTGTCGCGGGCGCGTGCGCTTACTGCCTCACACACACACAACTCTCTTTCGCTGTCTGACTCTGAACATCATTGCTCCGTCTAGACACACGACTAGCTTGTGTGTCTAAGTGTTCGAAGAAAACAGCTGTGATTCGAGCACGTGCTGCAAAACTGTTAGCTCTGAGATTAAGCGTCTGATTTTGAGACGGAAAGCTGTGCACAGCTATCACGAGAAGCAATCGAATTTAAATAAATGATGACACTTTTCATTTTTATAATTGTTGGAAAATTATTTTTGAGGATGCGCCGAAGGCCTCGCAGGTGCGGAGAAGACGCCACTGCTTTACATACTAAAGACATACCAGCACCATGTCAAAGGAAAGCATCAATGATTTCTAATATATGTTGATTTAAGGCCTTTTATCAATAAAGATCACACGAATGTTACTACTGTTCCGTAAGTGGTGAGATAATGACATTCAAGAGTCAAACTTACAATACTGAATTCGATTTTAATGCATGTAAGTCTAAGGCATTGTATGAATAATCAATAAGTATTTGACCATCAACAATTATGCATTATGTAATTTTGGAACTAAGCATATTATCAATCCGAAATAAAAACACATTATAATTCATCAACGCAAAAATAGTTATGTTTGAGATGCATAAGTCAACATGGTTGCTCGAAAGTTATCGTTTTATTGAAATGATGTTTATCAACTTAGTTCAAGGAAATGAGCTAATTATGAGTCTTGTGAATGCCATAAGACAAGTAGCGAAGGTGACATGCGGCTTTGACTTCACAATAAATCTAATCTAGTTGAATACCACACTTTCACAAAGAAATATTCACGACTGGTATTACTGGAAAAAGTTATTTGTAAGTAGTATGTAATATAACTTAATTTTTGTCATGTGGCTTAAGGCTACTCATACGAAACACATACGAATGAGGACCAATTTGCATCGGGTCTCGTATATGAAACATACCAACAACTCGCATTTCATTGTAAAACAGCCAATCACAGATAGAATAGTTCGTATCGCTACATACCAATCACATACGAAAGTAAATGAGATTTCGTATGAAAAACATACCAGATCTCTGTAAACATACGAGAATATCGTATCAGATGTTAGTTTCAAATTGTGATTTTGGTATATGTTTGTATTTAATTTTCGTATCCAGCGATTTACAGTGGAGGTCAATGCAAATGGATCTAGCGAGGAATCTTATTACGAAAGCAGACGATAATTGTAGATTCACACATTGAGGTAGTAGCCTATAATGTATGTAAGTTATTTAATCAAAGTGATTTCACATTTATAGACAGAAGCGACAGTGATCACAAATCTTTACATCGTGCATTGACAAGGTACTGGTGTTACTCTTCTTACTTCCCCTGCTCTCATTATCTGGGAGGAAAGTGTAGTGCAGCTTAGGAAGGCCGGGGGAAAAACGGTTGCACTTTTTGGAAGTTGACCTTCTTCCGACTCCAGTCATTTTGACGGGAGACTCCCGGGAAAACAAATATTTCGGTCTCGATATGCAAAAAAGTTATGTATGAACCCCACGACGGGCCTTCGGTGTCCCGCGCCTTCTGATGTCGATGTAGCGTCAGCAACCTTTGTGTGAAGGTGTTTATAAAGAGACATGAGTTCTATTAAGAAGTATGTTGCTTGTCCAATGTGTAGTCAGACTACAGAAAGGTAATTCATGTTTCCCATTGATTGTAGGCCTAAGCTGTGTGATTGCCTTTGCTACACTGAATGTTGTGCATCGGGTGTTCGTGAGTTTATCAATGAAATCGACGTGGTAATTCCCAAGGCTTCCATCGACTTCAAAAGGCGTAGGACGCCTTTTTTGCATATCAAGACGGAAATTTTTCTGTTTCCTCGGGAGTTTCCAGTCAAAATGACTTTCATCGGAAGACGTGCAGTATGGTCAATTACGTGAAGTTGATTGTTATTTGCAGTCTCCATGTTATTCAATTTCCTCTTCTTGATCTTGAAAGTGCTGAAGATTCTGAAGACAAAATTGAGATATCGAGGCTTCTGGCTACTGGGTAACTTTATTTATTTGTACTTGCGCCTCTGCTACGATTTAGAGTGATTTAAAAATTCAAACTGCGGATTCTGGAAGAATCTGCATGCTTCTCTTTTTCCACAAGGAAATAAAGCAATGACGACTTTCTAATATTCTATTTTCGGTCAAATGCCTAGAGGAGAAAAGGAATGCCATAGCGCCGTAGCTAGCCATCATCAACCACTGGAAGCCGTCACGCTTATACAGCGTTGTCATGACAACGCATGTCCCCGATGTGCATTTTTGTTCAATGTACATGTCCGTTCTATTCCTTTGATATCATATTGTCGGCTTCCTATGTTTGAAGCTGTTTTTTTGCTCATTTTCAGTGCACCTATTCAATCAATGTTAGAAGCCTTGTCTCATTTAGAAATTTTTATGCATGAAGTAAATGTATCTTAATAAAAATGAACGTGTCTAAGTGTTCATGAAATGCATTGTTGCGTGAATATATAATTAATGACCATCAAATCTATCGTAGCACCAGCGAAGAACACTTATGAAGGTGTGAAATATGTTATCAAAGCCACTATTTGTCAGCTTGTATTATTGATTGATTGATTAAGGATTTCTAGCAATGTTAACTGAACTTTTAAAGAAAGATTTAGATAACATTTTGATAAAAGGAAATGAAATTAATTCATCTTTCGAAGCACAGACAATTTGTTTTTGTTTCATAAAATACATTTCGGCGAACCGCCCTTCTCAATCAGATATTTAATTAACAGTGATCTTATCTAACAAGGACTATGAATATTTATTACGAAATAAAAACAAATTGTCTGTGCGTCGAAAGACAAATTAATTTCACTTATTTTGATCAAAAGGATTAAGGATTTATTTCAAAATAACCAACATGATGCCCAAACATGAGCTTCTAAGCTGTTTTACACAAAAGATAATTTTTATAATGTTTCTTAAAAGCAGATACACTCCTGGAACCAGAGATGCCTTGAGGAATGCGGCTCCACACTTTACTTGCAGTGATTCCAAAGGTCGGCCTCCTAAGGTAGGATGACGAGCACGAGGCACAATGAAATGACCGGAGGCTAAGGAACGAAGAGACTGTCGACTACGTAGAGAAGAGACTTCTTGTAATTCGTCCATCAAATATGTGGGAGCTGACTCAAGACGACACAAATATGCAAGAGTGCCAAGACGATGGTCAATACGATCTTCGATGGAGAGCCATTTTAATGTAAGAAGAGGTGTAATGTGGTCAAACTTCCTAGCTCCATACATCAATCGAGCGGATGCCTGGAGGACACGCTGGAGTAGTGCAAGGGAAGATGTTGGGAGACATGCATGTATGGAAGTACAGTAGTCGAGTCTGCTAAGGACGAGTAAGCTAACCAGCATTGAATGATGAATGAATCTTCGTATGGTACGAATACACCGAAGCATTGAAAAGCAGGAACTGGTCGTCAAGGAAATATTGGCAGCAAACGATTAGTTGGCATCAATGATCACACGAAGTTGTTTGATAGTGTCTTGAGGATTACGACAAAATTCGCCTGTAACAATGGGGTGAGAGATCTTTGGAGAACGTCGAGATGATTGACGCCACATTACTTGTGTCTTGTCGGTATTTAGGAGAAGCCTGTTTGACATGAGCCACTTTTGAAGGTCTTGCAGAGAAATAGTCACTTTAGATCGAGGCGTTGATGTATCACGAATCAATGACGAGCTTGTAATAAGGATGTCGTCAGCATAAATTTGACCATATCGTTCAACAAAGTTCGATATATCGAACAGATAGAAAGAGAGAACAGCAGCGGGCCAAGAACCGACCCTTGGGGGACTCCAGTATCTGCCGGGATAAAGTCTGTTCTGATTCCATGTGAAACCGACATCACACGGCTATTGACGAAGGAGTCCAACCACGCTAGAACACTGTCACGTAGGCCAACTGATTCATGGAGACATTGGGAGAGTGTGTGAGGATCAACACTGTCAAAAGCTGACGAGAAATCTAGTGAAAGTAATATGCATGCGTGGCCATTGTCTATACTTTTCAGAGCATCAGAGGTGATCTTTAAAGTGGCTGCTTTAGTCGAATAAAGGTGTCGGTATGTGGATTGAAGCCAAGGAAGAAGGTTGTGAACATCTATATGTTGACGGAGTTGACCACATACTATTCTTTCCAATACCTTGGATATCACCGGAAGATTAGAGATCGGACGATATGATGAGACGTCATCCGACGCGGTTTCTGATTTCTTCCAGATGGGATTCCAGAAGGAACGGCGTCAACAGATCAGCACATAATTTGAGAAGCTAAGTTGGTATCGGGTCACACTTGGAGAACTTATTAGGTAGTCGACGAACGAGGCGAATGACATCATCGCAGTTGACAGGTTTAAATTCTGAAAGTATGCATTCTTTGTCAGCTTGTGTGTAGGTTGGTGGATCAGCATTAGCAGTGCAGTCCCGTGCATTTGCTGTTTTGGTAACAAAGTACTCAAGAAAGTTATCTGCTGTTAAGGATTGTGGCGGAGACGGTCGGCTGCGTCCCATGAGAGAATTCACAGATAGCCAGAAATAACGATGCGAGTTTCCACTTGAATGAATACGAGCATGCCAAAATGATGAACGTTTGCGTCGTAGTAGAGATCGGTACTATTGAAGATTCTCCTTCCTTTCATGAATAAGAGCAGAAGATGGAGAAGGACAGCTTCGAACATATCTATCCAGCTAGTCCGGGAGCCAGCGTGAAGTTGTGCAGGGAACGAGGTAGTACATAAAACTTTCACATAGCATAGTACACCTCTAACCTACTGCAAAACTTCGCGTCTGCCGGATCAGATCATTTGCTTTTCAGAAATAGAGAGGATGACACAATCCTATGTATTTCCAATGGTAAAATTGTGACATTTAAGGTGTTGACTCCATTTTTTCGAATTTTTGCTCATAAAAGTTACACAAATTGGTATTTTGTTGGACTGGTTATTATAGAAATCATCCACAGATCATGATCTTTCAAATGGGCTGTCATTTTGTGACGGAGGATGAAGTAAAGTGTACAAACAGACACTTTTCGTTGGTGTAACTGCAAATTTTATCATAGAAATTTCAGGAAAATTGTTGATATACTTTAACGAAAAGTGTCTGTTTGTACACTTTACTTCATCCTCTGTCACTGAATGAACGTCACTCCGGACTGCGGCCTATAACCAGATCAGAAACATAACACAAACAAATTATTTATCCTCGTGCATATCTGTCACTGTCTTGATGTCAACTTTCTCTGTCAAACAAAAGTACAGAGACACTGCTGCATGCAAAGCTTGTAATTGTTGATGGAATGAACCGTGATAACAAAAAAAGGATTGTCTTTTCGCTCGGTGTTTAGTAGAGAAGACAAGCCTTCTTAGCCTCGATCACACCTACACACCAAAGGTCACATCAAGGACAAAAATGAAATGCTAGTTTGTCTGAGAACATTACCTCTTACCCTCACGTTATAGTCATGTGTGATGTCTCCTCCAAAGCGCATATTAAAGTCGAAAGTGTACTCATATTTTTTGAAGAAAGATGGGATTTTCCTGCCTGGTAGAGGCTGGAAAAAAACCGTGTAGGGCACACATCAACAAGATGGGACGAGCCCAGTCGCATGCATCCAATTTAAAGCGACATTTGATAAGCTTTCAATGAAAATGATTGATGATTGATACAGAAATGATCACTAAAGATAGGTTCATGTAAGCCTATATTGATCTATGATGCAGGTTACCAGTTTTTTCAAAAAACTAGGCTGTATGTACTTGCCACCCGGAGTCGGATTCGGAGTCCTATCAAAATGATAGGACTCCGCATCACTGTTCCAGTGGAAGATAACTGAAAACAACACAAAGAATAAGAAAACAGATTTTTGTCTCTATAATCCAGTCTCTCGCATACTTTGCTCGTACATCATTAATGCGATGTGTTGAGGAGTGAAAGTCCTATTCAGATCATCGATATCGAATCAATAATGTCAACCGATTGTGCACCACAAGCTACTTAGACATCAATGTCGATAAGAAAAAGACAATGCTAACCATTAGACTTCGCAATCCCATTCACGCTTCGCTGACGTTCAAAGTAACTGCAAAAGTGAAAATTCTTGGAGATACCTTAGACGAAGATCTTGGCTTCCGCTCTTATATCGACGAAATTAAGAAGAAAGCATCCTCTCGTCTTCATATGTTTCGTTTATTATATGTCTTCCTAAATCCTGACGAGCGTCATTTGATTTATACGAGCTACATATGCGGTCATTGTTTGAATTTTCTTGCCCTGTTTTTGTCGGCATAGCTTGCCATGGCTCTCAGCCTTTGCTGTCAATCGTTCACCGTGCTCATAAGATCATAAACTGCAAAATGGACGATCAGTCTCGTAATTGTTCACGTAACGTGCTTACTGAGTGTCGATTTGTCAACAATTGCAGGAAATGATTTTCATTATTGAATCAATAAACACGGTTACTACTTAATCTGGATCAATCTGGGTTGTGCCATTAGGGCGTGCAGCATGCGACAGACTCATCAAGTTCGGCGCTTTTCTCATCAAAATACTGCTACTCCTATGCAGTGTTGGATTGGAGCTTGATTGCAGTAAGGGGAAGTTTTCGACCGGAAGTTTTTTGGGTCAACGTCGTAACCAAACCCCGAAATGTGGTGATCGAAAGGAAGAGGATATCGATTCTTATAGCACCACTCTCATCCTTAGAATGCCCGCGAATAATTTTGAAACTAGTTGAACCATAAATGGAATAAGGAGGAGATAAACTATTTGATGCTTGAAAGGGACTCTTAAATGCATGCATTTGGTGCCACCAGTATTTAGTCAAATAATGGTTCAAATAAGGTCTGTAGATGAGTAAGAAATGTATGGTAGGTCTACGCATGTGAAGATCAGAATAAATATTCCTCAGAGGATCATTCTGAAATTTACTGCAACGAGACCTATAATGAATTCAGAAAGATCAGACTTCTATCAACATACACAGGTTGAAAGGTAAACGATGCTCCCAAACCTGATTTTCTGGATTGTGAGGAATTTTATTGCATTAATATGAATCAAATGCAATGTGTGCGTTGTCGATAAGACCCTGAAAGAAACAAGATGGCATTCTGGCACTCTTCTTATGATGGTTTCGTTACTTTTAATTCCTTTAGGCATTTTCTGCTTCTCGAATTCAGTTATCATCTTTCTTAACGAAGAAAGTTAATTATTGATGATTGGACAATTTAGTTCAAGAAGAATCGTGAGGTAATCAGGCTTAGGACTATATCTGTCAATGTTTCTCATTTTCACAGAAATACCGGTAATCAATTAATGCTCGATCAATCTGGTCGAGGTAATATAAGGCCTATCTACCGGAAATATTCTTCCCCCTCAGAGAAGGAAGGCATATATTCAATACCGGGGATGAGACGAGGCAGTGCAGGGGACCTTCCCCACTTTCCCTCCCCTCAAATCCAACACTGCTCCCATGTTTTAATTCTTACTAAAGTTCGGTAGCCGCAAAGATTGCGTGTGAACGCGATGTTTGTAAAGGTTGTTTTGGCATTGAAATGGTTGAATAACATCGATTAAAGAGTTAATGAGTCTCATTGGGATTTTCAGAGTTCACAGCTTCGACTAAGTGATTCATTTAGGTTGTTATCAGCATCACTCGGCATCAACAGCCTTTCTCTTCAGAGATTTATCTTTTAATGATAATTGGCAACTGCAAGAAGCTTAGTTTTGCAGCGATTCAAGTTATAGCTGAAATTCGATGATGGACAGGTTTTGTTGAAAAGGATTGCGACAAGTAATAATCCGTTTAAACTGGGGCATTAGGTTACCAAGGAGAGGTTATTTGTTTTGTGCCGTTGGTGATTGCTTTGAAGAACCAAAACAATAACGACAGCAATCGTGTCGTAAGTTTCGAATTTGTGCATGATAATACACTTAAGGATGCTGTAAAATATCAATTTGTGGATCCAACTTCCACTTGTTGATTTATCCATGGCTTCTGACAACAAGTAGCATCTGACTGCATAGAGTGTTTCCAGCAGCAGCCAGCCTGTTGCATTTGTTGATACAAGTTGATGATATGAAATATTATTTGATCAGTCTTGAGTAGTATTTTTCGTCCTAGATCAGGGGCGCAGCATCTACGGGGTTCGCCGGGGTCCGGACCACCTCCAGAATTTTGCTATGGGGGTCGGACCCCTATTGGAATGGAGTGATTTCCATGCCTTTTTTTATCGCCTTTCAATTTCATTAAATTACGATATTCATTGTCAATCGAATTCCACTTCTGTGAGCCTGTGTTCTAATCCTCAATGCTACAGCTATGCTATCTCCTAAACTTTCGAAAAGCCTCGTTATAGAGGCCGTATGCTGTGATAAACAAACACATCTGGAATTTCTATTAATCCTTCATCCTTTTCGCTTTACTTTACTCAACTTAGCACGCGGAAATAGCAATGTTAATAAAGAATCTGATTCCAGAGACTGGGACAGTCTTATGAGATAAATCAAGACATCTGGCATCATCATTAAGTCTTAACGCGTGATCGTGCTCTGATCACGGATTAATATATCATGGATCAACTTTTTACGATATATCATCACAGACCCCCTAGGAAAAATTCGCTGCGTCCCTGTCCTAGACTTATATTCTTCGTCTTTGTCTTTCGAGTTCGTTTGATTTTATTAAGACTTTTCAATTTCTTCTTTTTTTAAACATTTAATTATTTTTTAATAATTGAAAAGGGCTTAAAGTATTGTTGAAAAGTATCTTGTTCATTCAACTAATATATTTCAAAAACTGTTTAAATAATGCCTCTAATAATGCATACTATTCCCCAATGTTTGTAGTATGAGTAAAAGATGCATGCATACATCACAAAGAAAACATGATTACTGCACCGGTGTATGAAATATGTCAGTTTTACACAAGCAGTCGTACTCAATCAAAAGAAATTAATGTTAAATGAATCGAAGAACTTTTATTTCCAAATATATTGAAATCGTCAAAACTATTGCCAAGAAGTGATTATAATAACTGTCAGAACAAAGTTTTGTAGGTATATGAAGTACAAGACGTCAATTGACTTTATTCAATGGAACGACGGCACTACTGCAAGTTGTCTCAAAGTTTTCCCTAGAGTTCCCTTGACACTAAACTAGCAGTGACAGTAATTTTACCTGATGCCCTCTGCCCAACAGCAATTTTGCTTCATACCTCAAATAGAAATTAAAAAACTTCTGAAGAAGTGCCTTCGAATTTTGGATCAATTTGGAAGTATCCACTTGTTTCACCTGATTGAGGAATATTAGAGGCTTGACAGCTAGATGGTTGAATCATCTCGTCCGACCGGCAGCACAAGTTTCTGCAGGGAACGAGGCTGAAAAATGGGCTTTCGGAGAATGCAGTAAAGCCAATCCATGGCTGCTGCTCTATACCTAATAGACTTGCTGCATGGTCCCGTGTGAGTTCAATGTCAATGGCTTATTAAAATCATTCGTTCGTGTGTTGTATTAATGAAACACTCATTATCAATTTACGAAAAACCAATGCCCACTAGATACGTGTACTTTGCACTGTACATGTATCAGTCATTTTCATACATTTTTTTGCTTTATGATTGAGTAAATTCCAATTGTAGCGGCTGTGTACACCAAGGTTAATTTGAAAGAACATCAAATTTAGACACATTCAGCTTACATTTTTCAGAAATAATAAAATCTTTCAAAATAATTTATCTACAATGAATATGGGTCGATCCAAATTATATGTGATGGACAGCGCGCTATGTACTTGCGCATGCGCAATGTTTATTTAAAACAAATGAAAATTTACTTATTATTGTTTGTTTGATCGACGTCAACAGTAATCAACTTGCTTACAGATGCCGTAAGCATACAATCACTTGATCAATAATCAGCTTTTTCGAATAGTTTTCAAGGCGATTGCATTCAGTTAGCCCAATCGATAATTTCATCAAGGATGGCAATGTGCGAAAAACGATATACATGTATTATGTCAACCGGTCCCAGATAAATGATTCTTTCGGGTCTTATGCTTAGGATTCAGAGCGGACCCGGCCCGGTTCCAGGTCTGCATTTTGGCGAATAGCTGTTTCCATATGAATGTATCCAGATTTCCCGGAGCCATTGATATGTGCCTTTCATCTTTTTTGAGTCACCGTTTACCTTCGTTCCACATATTTTCTACATGCAACTGCTTGTCTGCATCAACAAACGCATTGGCAGTTATTGGTGGATTGCCTATCTGACGCATCTTGTGTTTGTGCTGTACTTGTGCCTACATGCATGCATGGATGCTCTGAAGCGAAGCAGTTGATGAAAGCTATGAACATTTCGGGTTCACAATTGTGGACAGGGGGTTCTTTTGGGACCAATGTTGTTCACAATCGTCAATATGTTATTTAACAGACTTCATTTAGCCAACAGACTATCAAATAATGCCTGAATGTATCAAGGAACATAATATAGCATCCGTAAAGCATCTCTGAACTTTCAATGATGGAAATTTAAAAGTGGAATAGAGCGGAATGTTAATATAGCAGCAGCGGAATCAGTGTTTAAGAGCGGCGGAATCTCCTTGTCTGTGATTACACGCATCTGTAGAAAATCAAGAAGACATTTATGAAACGGCATAGCACTAGGCTATATACTCGTATGGTCCGTCATCATGGTGGCTGTTTTGCTCACACCTCTCTCAACTGGTGCACTCAAATCAATTTGTACCGCTTCCCATGTACCGTAGTTTTAAACCTGCAGCTGTGAATTCTGTTCTAAAGAATCAATGTTCAGTCTCAGTGTCTGATTTCCATCTTCTACCATCATTCCTCTAAAGGCCTTGTAAAAAATATGTGCGAGAATCTTTTTACCGCTCTTAAAGAATTGACATCAAAGGCGATTAACTTGTGTCCACTCCACGCCTTGGATCGGGCAGGGGTGGGTGGGGCACATTGAACCACCAGCCTTTTCTCTGAAACTATAGATAGTGGAAACTTCATGCTTTAAGACATTGTTTATTGTAAGAAACAAACATGATTCCTCTGATAATTTCAATTGTTTATGAGCTCCATCATTATTTGCACAGGAAATCCCAAAATTTCCATTAAGAAATTAATTTTCAGAAAATCAGAACTTTTTTTAATGCAGCCAAAACTTTGCGTATATTTTCATCACACAGCATTTTTCTTAAGTATTCTGTATCAATTTCATTATTCTAGTAGTTAAAAACTACTTGAGTGCAGCCTTATTTGCATACAAGCACTTTTTTGAAATGTTAGGGATGTGGGGTACATTGAACCAACCAAGAGCATGGTTCATAGTGCCTCACTTCGATGCTCAATTTTTCTTTTATTGAGTGAACGAAGTGATTTGTGCTATAAATTGGTCTGCAATGCTATGATATTGACTATTTAGAAATATTTGAGCAGTTATGGTATTCATTTTTTAGCGTTGCTACTCTTTTCGAATACAATGCATCAGGGCAGGATGATAAGTATTAGTAATTGACATTAATCACCAATCTCAATGAAAATGTGGCTTTGAATACACTGGAGCCTCCCTTGCCAGTCAAATAAATTGAATTGTTAATGCTTCCTGTTTTGGTGTTTGGTGATTCTCAGTTTTCTTCTTAGGCCTACTCGTGTCTTACATGTCTACATGTAATGCGTAGTGCCCACAGGCTAGCTTTAGTTGATGATCACAATGATAAATGTAGTATTGTGTATCAACAAATTTGGCATCAATGCTCTTACCAAGGCTCTTCTATCATGAATAATGCTATTAATCTAAGAACTCTGTATTCTTCTTTCTGAAAGTAGCATGGTTTTTTGATATCAAGCATATACTGTTATTTTATGACAGCAAAAATTTCAAACTATGAGATTTGTTGCTTGATTGTGATAATTCATGAACTGAAACTGTGGATCTGATATATAAAGTCTAATAAAGTTGAACAAAAGAGTAATAAATAAAGGTGGTACAATCTGCCTCACACATGGACAAGAAAAGAAGAAGAGGAAAATCTCAAGTATCGGCATTTCGCATGCCTGAGCGAGTTGTTAGCAATAACCTCACTTGTCCCATCCTTTTGTTAATTAACGTCTTAGTGACCAAACAATTGAATAACTGGCTGTGTGTTCGAGCAGTTTGGATTACCACCATGTCAACGCAGGTGTTTTCAGGGATACGAGATCTTAAGGTGTCGAAGCGCGCGGAATTCACTAATCTTAATCAAGTAAACAGAATTGGTTTCAAGTTAACCACCAGTCAATGACACAACTGATTGAAAAACTGGGCATCATTAAAATCTGATGTAAGACTCTTGTTTTCCTGTGTCTCGATGGTAAATTGATGGCAAGATTATTACACCTCTTGACACATCTCAACAATACAAAAAGACCGTTTTATAATCGGCCTCTTTATAGTACAGCCTAGTAACACCTTTCACGAAAATGGTATTTGGTACTCAGTCACCAAAGCTTGTCGCTACAAGTGTTATGTGTATACGCAGCAAACAATGGATAGCCAATAACGTGTGCAGAAGAATAGTCTCTAATAATCTCCAATCACTATTTTTAACATTAATCAATTAACGATTTTAATGCGCATAATCGGTTTTTATATTCAAGGTCATTCAACGGTCATTGCTCTTTCCACCTCAATGTATTTGATTCATTGTTTTAAAGCGGCTTCATTCCAGTATTTTGACTAAGACGGTAGAAGAGTGTCTGACGTCATAGCTCTATCAGATCAAGACAGATTAGCTTTCAAGTAAACAGAAAAGATCCATGAAACTTAAAAGTGAAGAAGGTGGAGGAAGAAGAGTGGATGGTGACGTTAGAGGACTAGAAACAAATTGCTACGTAGAAAAATTCGAGTTATAGTGGTATCAGAAATTAATGACTCACCAACTTGTTTCTTGGTCAAAGTGGTCTTATTTCATTTGAAATTGTCCTGAAAATTGGCTTTGATACAACATCTTCTCAAAAAAATCAATTTTCTTGATCATTTCTTTTGAATTTTTTACCGGAAAATCAATTGCCTCCTGCAATTTGAATGAATTCGTATTTAGGCCCTCATGAGCTACTTACCGCATTCGGTCCAGTTGTAAATAGAGCTCCTACCAGCCGATATCCGATCCGAGAGCCGATGGGTAATGATCCGTTAAATGATCCGAGATCCAGTATGATCCGGTAATGAAATTTATGCCTGTAATTGTTCAATGATTACAATCAAGTGCTTTAACTTAACTATTTATATTTTTCAGCCAGAAAGTACCATATTTATTTTCCACCTGAAAAAAGACCACTTAATTGCAAAGTTTTAGGGGGCCTATATGGGGCACAATCTGCGAAGGTACTAATCGTGAAAGGCTGTATGATTCCTATTTTAGGAGCCCTAGTCTAGGCCTACTAGAAAAATAAATCTATATACATTTTTTAGACAACAGAGGGTTTACATTACGCGATAATAGCACATTATCAACAGAAATATCCATCGGTAAATTAGTTGTAATTCTTATATTTAATATGTAGGATAATTCGTAATTTCATGCAAGTAAATTTTTCGGTCACTATACACAATAAATGCGCATTGCCATCATCAGAATTCCGGATCCATTCAGAGTAAGTTGTCAAAAGCATAATGGTAGTCGACTGATCTGAATAATAAGTTAACCGAAGAATAAAATGTGAAAATCTTCTTTGTAATGAATATTTGAAAGTTTTTGGAACTACTTGTGGGCTTAGGTTCAAAATGAATATAATTCTATATTCAATTCAATGCATCAAAAACCTACACAAATAAGTGAGTTACTTTGGATGAGAAACAAGACTCCCTCCTCCCCCCTCCCGATACAATCTAGCTTTCTGCTGCCTTCGTTGCCGGTTTAAATTATTTTATATGTTAGCCCCAAATTCCTTATTTTTGATGACTGAAGGTATTTGAATATTATTAGGTAACATACGTTGTGCTAGTTATCAAAGTATGTATCCGCAATTTATAATAACATTCCAATTCTTTGGTAGCACGTACACCTTATATAAAGCCGATATTAATTTCATAACATACAATTGACTTTTCATAGAAATCATTGGTATTTATAAAAATGGTACCAAATCTGGTTTAACAAAATATAAAATATGCTGTGATATACAGCATATTTTGTCATATTAAGTCAAAATACTAATAAATTTTACTCATCTTGAATATTTTTTTACTGGTTCAGGAGAGGAAAACGTGCTGTAAAATAATCGGATCATTTACCGGATCCAGAGTCAATCCTATAACAAAAGGTCGTGAATATGAGCCGATCCGATAACAGTTTATCGGATCATGAGTCGAATGATCCGGTGATCCCATAGAAGCCCTAGTTATAATAGTACATGTATCAGCAAGTACTGCAGCTATTACTTGTTTGCAGTTTTGATGCATAGCCTATGTATGAGAGATTATATGCCAGTTGGTAGATGAGACACACAGACTCCATTTGTATAAGTACAAATGTTCCTATACCGAACCGGAATCGCCATTTTCTGCTAGAATCGGAGCCATAACCGAAACCATGATCGATTTTAATGCTTATGATTCAAATGAGGTTTATATGTCTCTTCGCTAGTATGACCTAAACTGAACATATAGTAGCGCCATAGAAATTGACAACAATAAAACCTCTAGAATGGAAATTAAGCTTCATGCAATGCACAATAACGGCACATAAATCGCACGCATTTTCACTTAGATGCACCTGCCAACGTCTGTATCATTGGGCTAGAATCAGTCACGTGAGTAAATCGAAGCTTTTAATTGGTTCTTCATGCTCAAACTTAGTTCCCCCGGATGTGCCGCGACCTTGAGTCAATTTCCATTCTAGCCAACTTCAGATAAACAGTTTATTTCTATGAGTAGCGCAGTTGTTGTTGAGCCAGAGAAATGTACTCGATGCGATAAATAGGTCTATGTAGACAGTATTATTCTTTCAAGAATAGGAGATTATATTAATTATCCCACTAATATATCAATCAAACACAATTTCCTGCGTGATTGCGCTATGGTCTGTTAATTTTGATTGGCTTTTACATGCACTCCATGTGCTCACATTTGTTTATATAATCGAGCAAAACTGCCGTTTAATCCGATAGATTGGGATTTTATGAGAGCAGTTTCTTATTTATTGCATGCATTAAATTTTACGGGCAAGCACCGATCTAATATCGGATACTAAATATTATTAGGATATTTTCTCGATAAAGATAAATGAATGGTGATTTTGATGATTAAAAATGGGATAGAAAATGAACGTACCCTATCTCATTGACAATAAATTGGAAAATTATCACTTGTAAATCCTTTTAAAATCATTCCCGGGAAATATCACACCTCCCATCGAAATACCCAAGAAGCAAACAAAATAGAATATCTTTTGTGCCAACGTGGGAGATAGAAATACACAAGTCGCTCAGTGGAAACTTCCAAGATGGGCTGAGCAGCAAATGACGGTATACAAGACAAGCCCTCAAACAAGATCCTGGCTACAAGAATCCCAAGTTAAGCACTGTTCCGGTTGGAAGCTATAACTCCATCTGTTACATGGCTGAAATTGACCGGTGCTAAACTGACAAAAAAAACTTAAGCGCATTTCAGCAGTATCAAATATCCATCAATTCAATTGTTAATTTGTGATGATGACAACTGTTGAACGATAGTAAGAATATTGTCCAGATACTGCGTATCAAGTATCAAATTTCGATTGTTTGTATCAATTTTTTAATTCCATCTTTTTGAGATCATAAACTTTTTCAACTATCTTCATAGTTGACCACCAGGATTTGCATAATTTCTTCCGACTAATCAGCAATATTCCAAATATGTATATTTTCTATAAGTCAGATTGCTGTTGCTACTGCTACATCAATGCAACAACAAAGTTGTCAGTGGGACGACTATTATAAACTCAAAGTTAATATAATATAAAAAGGTAAAGCCAAGTACCACATCCTGTTTCATAGGCCTAAGCAAGCAAGTAGGTGTTTATTTAATGTCATTAAAAATCATCACCCCGACAAGACACCTCATGTTGTACAAATCTAAGTCAGAATTTATGACAGAAATTATTTATCAAAAAGTCATAAGACAAAAAAACTTTCTACATGAAGAAGATTGTCGATTCAGATATATCCAGTCATAAGGGGAAAATGATCTTTGATATCTTTGTGACTTTATCAACGGCTGATAATATTGTTTAGAGCATGGTAGCTTATGCGGGACACAGGGGGTGGAGCAAATGCTGGGAATCACTTTCAGAATTTTCAAAAAGACATTCAGATGCGCAGATTCTTCTCAAGTCCAGTGTTTCATCGCTACATTCACAAACAAATTTATGTGGGCATTATTCAACCAACCGCTTGTGATTCGATCAGCACGTTTTCCAATCTTGCAAAGAGTGCTGCTCAATCTTTTATTCAGACCAGCGAAGACGGAGGAAGAAAACTCAAGCACAGAACGGATTTAGGATAAATGTACTTCGTGCAACGCTGCTTTAGAGACGCTCCCTGTTAGCTTCCGGAGAATGTGCAGTCGTTGAAGATTGTCGACATGCGAGTTCCACCTGTTATTGATAACAATATAGCAAGAACTTTTGCTGTCTCAACCAGGCCTGCCGTTGGTATTGGGATTCCGATTGGGATCCCAGATTGGGCTACCAAAAATCCACCCCAATCCCAATAAGCCCTCTCCCAACAAAATATCCATGTAATCGTTGACATTAGTCAGTACGTTGCAAATGTTTTCGGGTTGTTCAGAACAGTTCAATTTTCTGAGTCTCCAGTCTGAGCTTGTCTCTCTCGAATTCAAGCATTGAGAGCTCTTAGTGTGATTTACACAAATTTTTGGCTAGGTAGCGGTTATGTAATAGTGTATATAGGCTTATACAATTCGCCTGTACATTGTCATGCGCTTCGCCGCTTCTGTAATTAAGCTATACATTGTAAGCTATTCAAGCCTATTTAACCGTATATGCCGCTGTCTACTGCCTGTTGCCTACTGTACGTGTGAGTCCGTGTAGCGAGTTGTTTATTAACACCGCATTTCCGATATAGGCTTAAAATACCAAGTATGTTTGTAGTTCATACATACATATTAGCTACACACGTAGACCCAAGCTCTTGGGTGAAGGCAGTCTCGGTGCAAAATATAGCCATGCAGTACACCTATTATACATTCTTGTTTAAAATCAATTAAAGCCCCTATTACTATTAAGGTCACTCTAGTCCTAGGCCTACGACCGTGGACTTAGTCAATTCAAAAAGTATCACATTTTGCAGGCCTAAGCGGTAAGCCCGATGCAGCTGGGGGTCAAATTACGAACGTTTTTAGCACTAAAGCAGGCTATTTGGATTTCTATTGGGATCCCAATGGAAATTCTCATTGCGATTGGGCTGGAAATCCATCCCAACGGCAAGCCTGTCTCGAATAGAAACTGGAACGTATATTAAACAACGATACGACAGGGAAAGCAGGAGACTCCTCAGATAAACCAGGATTACATGAAGAACCTGCAGGATGACGATTTAAAAACTTCAACGAAGATTTTTGGCGTCACTTAGTTGAACAATATTTTGTTCCGAACAATAACATCTTTTCCTCAGAGTCTCCTTGATATTGATTCCTCGCGAAAATGCTTTGATCCGAGTCGCTGCATGAGAGTGAAGACTGCATGCATTCAAGAACACATACACGTATCTGTTGGTTGATGATTTTCTAAACTCACCCTTTTCTTGAAGATTTCGATTTTGGACTCATCTACATCATGACGCAATATAGCCTATCAGAGGATTTCTGAAAATTCTCGGAATCGGAATTGATAAACCGAGGAAAGTAAATTACATATTAAACGTGAACAGCAATATATTTCAAAGTGAAAAATAACAAAAGATTATAAAAATTCATAGGCTTATCGCATGGTGATGAGATCTTTATTTATTCGAAGTGTCAGCATAGTGTAAGAAGTAGTATCTAGTGAACACCTGCAGAAATTTATTCAATTAGTAAATTGTACAATTGAAAATTACTCCGGGTATGGCTGCAAGTTGAAATAGGGAGTCGTGTCAATGTTCAGAGATTTGAACTTGGGTGAACTAGCTGCTGATCACTCCTGATATTGGATGAAATGGCATCGATTCAAGCCTGTTCCCACCTTTCAGTTGCGAATGCTACTCAATATCTAATTATTACATCTACAACAATCCATATAGCAAATAGACTAAAAGTTCGAAATTTATTTTGCTTATCTATATTACAGAGTTGTTATAAATTGTAATAAAGGAATCCGTAGAAAAAGACTGAGTACCTACCTCAGAAGGACATTGAACCTTAATCAAATGACATGAATGGTGGTCGATCGAAAACAGGCCCATGGTCTTAAGGCTTCATTTTAATTCTTCAAGCTCTTCTGCAACACTTAAAAATTGCAAATACAATTCTTCTACGTCTGTATAATTGCTTAATCGTTACGTTAAATGAATGGGATGAGGATGATCTCATATTTATCAATTGCCTTAATCCGCATCGCAAGGGGCATCAAGCCTACTTTATTAATCTTTTCAGAAACACTATATTTTCTGTGGAATAGTATGCGCAGACATTGGAGAAAACGCTTGTGAGGATTGATGATCTGAAAGTCATCTCTACACGGCACTTCAATTCTATGTTGACTTATCAATACACTTTCCTGTAGTAATCATTAAGCCTGCTTAATTTGCGATTATTTTAGCATTTTTTAGTATAATTTTTACGCAGTTTAAAATTTAATTTCTGTTTCCTCCATTGGCATTTCACCATCAAACAGATGGTAAACAATTAACAATTGCACATCTGAATAAATAAAAATCTTTGAAGTTGTTTCAAGGTTATCATCATACACTTAGCTCTCCCAAATTTGAATATTTTATAAAAATTGTCCTCATTATCCCTCTAACAATCCATCTATTTAACTGACATAAGAAGACATCTAGTCTTATTTAGAAAAATATAATATGTAGCAAATGTGTCTTATGCTAATGTGTGCTCGCAATTTATGAATATAATTCCATGAATGTATTAAGTGATTGTCAAATCCGTCTAAACACCAGCAAAATGGACTTGCGATTGCTGCAAGTATGGCATCAAGTTCGATATTCACTAAGTTGTATAAAGAAGTGTGAGTGAAGTCCAATAGAGTAAAATAACGAACAGCGTTGTGTTTCTGACTTTTCAATGTTCCGTTGCTGTTGATTGCAGATTAAACCGGTAAACATATACGTAAAGCATTCAGTTTAGTTGGAAAACATTTTGTAATTTGTTATTCACAAGGCATCGTCTTCTTGTGGCATAGCCGTTTGTGACACGATTATCATAGACCTGATCAAAGCTAAATTTCAAACATAGATCTCTAATCTAGTCTTTAAATAGAAGTTATCGATTCGGTTTAAACCTGGGGAGTTGACAAGCCATTCGAGACATCGCGTAGATAATTCATAACTTGTTTTGGTATCAAGTAAAAATGGTCGTCGTGCAAAGTGGTCTCAAGATTGTCGAGATAAAACTGTCCCTACAGGAAAGTCTTCAGCAAAATTTTAGTAAGATAAACGTTCTCAGCAATCTTTACAATCTATGCTAAAACTTAAGCTAGAAAAATTAATGGTCTCCGACACTTTCAAAGTAGGCCTATCTATGCCTGCTAACTACTTCCACGAGGTGTCAACGGCTATTGTTTGTCTGGCCTAAAGTTTGACAGAAATATAGGTTTTAGATGTTGTCAACACCCTCTTGTGCCACGATGCGCCATATTGTATTAATGAGTAATCAGAAATATTATCAGAGCCATGCTTTTCGCGCATTTGTGGCATTTGTCTATTTTTCATCGAGAAATAAACAATTGTTGGTAAGTGTATTGACTGAGAAATTTTGAATAACAAGTTTAAAGATAATTTCTCGGTTTTACTTATCTTGCTTGATTGGATTTCACACCAGTGTATGAAAATCATGCACCGCTTGTCATAAGATGAGAGAAAAAAGCTATGCTTCTTAATCCTAGATATGTAACGATGCTTACAAATCCATAAATTGTGAGTAATCATGCATGCTTGATTAATTTAACTAAAGCAAGAAATGTTGCATTGTGCAGATGTTCGGATATCACGATTTTTCAAGTTCATGGATACTTGTTATGTAAAAGTCATTGCTGTACCACGTGTGGTCACCGATGACTGCTCATCAATCTCAAACAAATCAGCTGAATGATGAATTAAATGCGACACCGAAACAGGATTAACGCGGACTATTTACGATGATGCCGCGAATTGTCAGGCTGGTTCAATGTAAAGAGGTCCTCTTAATCCGATCTCATCTGCAATTTCTCACAGCACCTTAGTGGCGGGCGAGATTCAAGGACAGCTTCAACGTGAGGATTAATGGGAGAGGAGATGGATTGCGTAGCCTAGGCAGCTAACACCGCAGCAAACCACTTTTAATCCATTGAAATAAGATGGAGGGTACCATCGCACTGACGAATTTAATCCAGTGCGATTCAATTGCTCTAAAGCTGGTTGGACAGATGAGAGGTTTACTTAATAGCTCCTATTGATCATAATTCTTTACTTGAGTTCGCCTCGTGACCGAAGGTTGCCACAAAGGTACAGCATATTAAGTGACCATTACTGAATGTGCATTCCATTTGGATAAAAATTTGATAACGGAACTTTCGATTCTTCAGCTGGAATTTACTGGTGAGCATCATCCTGTGTACTACTTAAGAGTTAGAAAAACATGGCGCGTTTTAAAACCACGCTTTAGATTAAAAGAAAGAGTGACTATAGCAACTATTACAAAATAACATGAAAAGTAAAAGGAGAATTAAGTTCCTTTTGAATTTTTCCAATAATATCATTTGATAAAGCATTTACTTATGCAAACTAACAAATACAGATTGCAAAAGCATTTTCCCAGCCTTTGCAGGCATCTTTTAGACGGATTAGATAGCCACTTGTTGCACATTTGTGCAATAATGCTCAGTGCCTAATATGCACATGCTGCAAGCGCAAGGTATGATTACCGCGTTTTAGTTAAAATATGTTTCTAACATACATTGAATACCTGTACTGCCTAAGGGATGGGAATAACTGGGTCTACCAAAACAGGGGGTTATTCAAGGCCATTTTCAAAACAGGGTACATAAAATATACAATTACAAATGAATAAACTTAATTTTACAATCTTGCTCACATTTAATTTCCTTAAATATCTATGTCTAATTATTGACTATTATGGATTAAAACTTCCGATTTCAGGTAGACTATGACGATGCTTTGCGATAATATCTCTTCATATTAATGGACTTTATTTAAGTTTTCTTGAGATGACACATTGGTAGCAGATCTGATCATTTTTTATATCAGAATAAGTTGTTTCAAAGTTTGTTTTTTGTAATTTTGACAAAGAGGTTTCATGCGTCTTCTAATTTTATCAATTCCTTTCATTTTTTCCAATGATTTCAACTTTCATTTGCATTATTTATGGGTTAGAATACAACAAAATTGCATCAGATAAATAGAAGGATCTCTGAATGACTTTATAGCTCACTTGATTGATATCCGCTTTCTTGAGCTCTCTTTTCGTCATATAAACACCTCTCAAAGTCGAATGACCGGTTCCTCTTAAAGTGTTCAAATTAATTGAACTTACAACTGACAGGGGTACTCTGTAAATATTATCATCACATACACGAATATTGTTAATTATTCAAATATGACAATTACATAATGCGTTTCTTAAGAACACTTTCTGCTATACACGCCATAGAGATCGATAAGACCTATCTAACTGTACACTATATGTGGAGAAGCCACATTTTTAAATAGCAATTTTACGCAGTACCAATGCGGCTCAATAAAGTGATCACTAATTCAGCGTAGTTACTGAAATTATTAGTTATCAAAAAGAATCTCCATTATTGCAAGTTCTGATATCCCTTGAACAAAGATTGGAAAGTAAAGCTGAGTTGACAATCGTACCACGCAAAGATTGCTCTACGCATGTCAAACGCATGCATTGTAAACTTCCATTACCCCATAATGCACCGACATTGAAAATGAATTATTGATTATAGTGCATGTTGTCATGATCAATTGCGACAGCTAATTAGCAAATAATACACCGTACTCAAACGTGCTGATAAAAATGGACATTTGTCACCGTTGATAAAAAGAAATTATTTTATTACTCTTTTACATGTATAACATAGGCCAACATCCTCTCACACGACATGTGCATGTAGTCTACATCAAAGAAGGCATATTTCCGAATAGCATCGTTCAACGTGCACTATACTGCCTTGGTAATTTCACTAAGGTTTTTAGATTTCACCTGATTCTGGAAAATTTTATTCGAGTTGCGGCCGGGATTGAGTTTTCAACTCTTCTTTTATTTAAGCTTTACTGTGTAAATTTTTACAGAGCACTCACTTCATCTCTACGTAACAAATCTAGGGCCTTAATTTTCCATTTTCTCATAACAACGATGTCATTGAGCAAACGAAGAATTTCCAGCAAAGGGGTGGGAGATGGAGAAATTGATACCAGCAACATTAAAACCTAAATTTTCGACTTATCTTATTTATGCCGTATTGCTAAATTAAACTAGTCGACAGAGGCCGTACACTAAAGAAATGAAAGTATGTCAATCTTTATACTATCTTAATCAAGACTGTAATATGGCTTGCACAGAATAGGCCAATTTCAAGAGTTCACGTAGGAATCAGTATAAGTGACAAGATGCTTTGTAATATGAAAGTGACACGATGTTTTCATTAAAAATTGAAGTGCTTAACTGTCCATCAATGACAAGAACAAAAGAGCTTAATCTCTCGGATACAAATGACACAGTTCAACTTAACCACAGAGACAAATTACGCTTCAAAATGTTTTGAGCTTTTGATTGTATATTTACAATTATGCTTGAAGTATTTGTGAATTTAAGTTCAAGTAGCATTTCTGTGTACCACCTATGCAGACGACATTAAATCAAAGCAAAATCCTTCGTAAGTTAACCTGGCATGTTATCTGCCCATTTATTTACTGATGCGTACACAATATCATGTAGTATTTTTACTTTGCAATATTTCAATCACAGTTCTAGCAATTCAGCAATCTGTTGGAAACCAAATCTTGGTTACAGATCAAGGTCTTGGCTGGTTGAGAGAAGTTATTTAGAATTCTGTTGAGACATATCATTGCAACCCTAAGGCGTGAAGTGATCATTCAATTGGTCTGTAATTGTCTGTATTATAATAATAATTGACGTGAGCATTTTCATTTGACCTGCGCTCCATGTAGAGAAGGTTTTTACATAAACAAATGTCTCTGCTGATAAGGGCGAATATCATCGACTGGGAGAAGGGGATAAAAGTTGTTTTGAATGTAATCTCGTTGTAATAAAAAGTGGCTCCGTTGGGTAGTTCCGCTAACTTAACACATGCACATGAATATGTTGCAATATCACTGTTTTTAACTGCATTGTTGTGAAAAATGAAGTATACATATGTGATCAACGCAACACATTGAATCAGGTATAGTGACAATATCAGCGAACCAAGAAGTCCGCTCCGCTAACTTCACAACGGAACCACTTTTATCTGTAAACTTGAATTTCTCAAGCACGACTGCGAATTTGTGGAATCTGAGCCCAGATTTGTGATCAGGAGGCTGAAATTGATGTAGTAGAAGTTATTTCGAATAGAATCTCGCTGTAGTAAAATGTGGTTCCGCTGGGTAGATTCGTCATCTTCACACACGTGGAGAACGTCTCATATTCTGATAGTGCGACCAGCATTCGCCGACAGATATTGACTAATGTTGAAATTATTTATTAATTATTTTTTTTAAGACAACATATTGCCCTCTACTTAGCACAGTGGTCAATGAACAGATAGTAGATCCATATTTGAAGGCATGCATTTGCTTCCATTGTTTGTCCATTCTTTTCTGACTCATCATGGATCGAAAAGTGTCGGCGATAAAGTAGCACGTGTAAATGCACCCTAATAGAAATGTCAAATGCAAAAGGACGTGACGGAAAGTTGTCCTAAAAATCATCGCCTTTCCCAAACCCCCGACCGTACTCGGTTCCCTTCTCTGAGCTCAATGTCGATGGGAAAAGAGAAAAATGAGGTTCTATTTAAAATAGGATTGAAAGGGATGACCCAGTTAATTTATGTTTACGAAGCAAGGCATCGATCTATCAACATCTTCGACCAGGGTGTAGGTTATCGATGAAAATGCTGACGTCAATGGATCGCCTCATTTACTTCAAAAATCTTTCAAATACTCCGCTCGGTCTCCGAACTTTATTAGCGGAAAAGAGTGGAAGAGTCACAAATGTCCAAACGATGAAGTTATCGAATGATGCATGACTGGAAAAGGCTGGAAGCACAAGAATTTATCAGATTGTGTCATATTTTGGGCGGTTCTATTTTTATGAACAACAGCTTTTAGGAGTGATTAAAATCAAATTCTTTAATTCTCTAGCATACTTTGCCAATGGACATGCATGAATCGATCAGCGAGATCTAGATAGCGTCATTGTTATGAAGTGTGTAATTATCTCACAGGTCATTCATCAGTGTATTCACCTAAAAACTGTTCACCTACTTATTGCAGATTTAGAGACCCCACATCATCTGATCTAACTTACCATTAACAACACAGTTAAGATTTATAAAGATATGATACGGCTCTTAAACAATGAAGCTCCAAAGAATGAGGAAACTGTCATTGTTATAATCACTGACATATCGACGGGATGTCTATGAATAATTATATAGTAGAACTCAGGATACACAACTCCCAAAGTGTGAACTGTGGACTGAAGTTTTGCAGCTTGCAACATTTATGTAGACAGTTTTATCATTATTTTGGGTTTAATTAGAACTTCAAGACTTTGTGGAAATGTATGCAATTGGCTTGTGTCGACATCATGGTCATGTATAACATATGTAATATACACATGCGTATTGCGCAGAAAATTAGTACAAATCGAGCTGATTATGTGGTGATTACTATATAAATTTAAAGAGAGGAGCCGTAAATTTTGAACAGAATTTATTCGCATATGCTGAAAGATATAACGATTTGCTCTCGCTGTTTAATGCTTTTTTGACCCGCTTGCAATCAAATCTCTCAAAAGATTCTATAAAATGTGAATAATCCTTTGGCGTTATGCACAGGGTAAGAATTCGTATTGCCGTTTGAAAGCTTTGTCAGTACATTCTAAACCATATTCCAGGAGAAATGACGCTAATCTTACGCCAACATGTTATTGAATTGAGTGCAAAATAACATAGATTTAATCAACACTTTTTTTGAAGAACACAATTGGGCAACAATACAAGCCATTTTCTAATTTTCTCCAAAGATAATTTGTTTTTTTTCAACGGTTGATAGCACCTAGCATTTAGGAAGCATCTACATATGAGAGTAGACTAAAATAACATTGCAGTAATGCTTATAACTTCTAATCAAACATACAAAAATCAGAAGTTTCCACTGTCATAAGTAAACTCAACCCACAGTCAATTCTCTCCGCTTTGGGAATTGTGTATCCCGAGTTCTATATCATATTATTATTCCTGGACATTGCTGATAACGACCAGACTGGTCTTTGAGGAAAAATATGCTGCAAGAAAGCATTTGATAATAGTTGGTGTGGCAAAAAGGAAAGTTGTACATTCAATTTACTTGCATTTTTTGGAAAGGTAAATCGCGACCGCTTCAGCAAATATAAATGTTGAAATGATATAAAATGTTTCATGACCATCTTTCCGATACATGAATGCCTGTGACCTTTTAACTGCTACCTACCATTCAGCATTTCATTTATGAAATTGGTGAGCTCCCGGTCTAAGATCAATGGTGGGGTTTACTTCAAAGTAGCAGCTATCAAAAAATATGATAAGCTGTGTTTGCATCCGTGATTTATCCCGGAATAAATTAATTGGAGAAATAAAATATCAATTTGCTTTGAATATTGAATTAGTGAATCACATTGGAAATACGTTGTATAGCAAAAGAAATGTCATATCTGGCCAGGCGAAATTGCATCAAATATATTTGCTGCAGCTCTTACAATGGATTTCGGCATGGAACATCCTTGAACAAGGCATTCAGATGCCATTAATCTGTCATTGATCACCAGTCAACCGAGATGACTTTTATTTTCAATGTGATGTCCAGTAAAGCTATGCAGTTTTTGATCGGCTCGTTTCTTTTAATGATAAGTCATATGACTGCAATTTTAGCAGAATAAAACAGATGTCTCTAAAACAACAGCTGTGCTGACCAATACGATCAAGCTCCATTAAGTAGTCAGATGATAAGACGCACTTGAATACAATAAACTACTTTATCTCGGATTTATAATAAAATGCCCTTGAATGAATGACTATATTCATAAATGTTTTTTCAACATGTTGTCAATCCTATGATGCAGAAAAAGTAACGAGAAGAATTTTAACTAGTGAGTTGAGACTGTAAATTAAGAAATTGTTATGTTTACATGTATGTCAAAAACTTGCTGTGTAGTTCTGAAAAATATAAATTTTTAAATTTTAAATTACAGCTTCAATGATTTCGCTTCTCTTATTTTGCCTTAGAACTTAGTAGTCTTGTAAGTGTTCTTCATGAAATCCAAATTCTCTGTTAATTTTTATTGTCATTGTTGATATACCATAGTATGGTCTTTTGTTGTTTATTGTTTGTTGTATAGTATTTTACTGCTTATTTTTGCTATCATAGGCCTTTCCTCCTTTTTCGTAATTTACCATATCATTTCCAGTCTAGATCTTGTGTCTTTGAAAACACTGCTTTAATTTACAAAGAAGTGTACATGTATGCGAATATGGTAACTTGTATTTTTCACTCATATGAAGTGCGCTATATCATTGCACGTACATGCATGAACAGCATCGATATCAGAGTATAGAGATTGTGGTCATCACTCACACACATGCATGCCGATGAAATAAGCAGTGCCAGCAAGTCAATTGCTATTTTTATGAGAAAAATGTTCATAATCGTGCGAATCAGAGACAATCTTTTGAAGGCGAATACTTTCAAAATGTTCCGATCGCCAGGAGTTGAGTTATTTTTGAGTTGACACTCTATCTACCACATCCCTGCTCTATAGTTATTATTGCATCATTGTGTCTTGTAAGAGTGTGATGCTGATAGGTTGTGCTCTAAATATGCCTACTAGCACTCTAGAATGTGTGATGTTTTCCGTTCGAAGTTGAGTAGTGATGGCATTAGAGCTAAGAAGCTAATCAATTACATTCACTATCATTAATAATCAATCAATCAAGGAATTGCAATTTATTGACAGCAATCATCTATTTGCAATTTTTAAAACAGTTATCAATCTTCGATTTAAGACATTTATTTATTCATGTGGTTGTTTAAATATTCTGCACAATTTTTGGGAAATATCTACATGGGCACCCGGTCGCCACCCATGAAGCATGTGATAACATCATATCAAACATGTGGGTGTATATAACTAATAATTTGAGAAAGACTATTTCCGTGTGAATCTGAAAGTTTGAATTAATTCTTATGTAGAACGAGATCAGCGATAATGTTTTTCATGTTAAATCTGCTTGTCAAACAAGCCTCTTGCTGTTCAACTCGTTCAACAATGTGTAAATTAGGTGTGTAAAAAGCTATCTATAACTGACGCTTGCTTTCTATTGCGGACATCTCGTTAGATCGTCGTCAGGTTGATAGCTTCCAAAATTCGTTATTGTCCTCCACCTCACAATCACCATTGGACAATAGTTGGCAAGACGTTGTTGCGTGTCACGAAGCAAAGCTTGCTGTTAATCACGCGACCTTCTTTCGCGTTTTATCAGCGTTACCCGTCCCAGCCTCCGGCCGAACAGGTGAGCTGAGTTGAAGCGAATTGCACGAGTTGTAATTCAATGTTTGCATTTAGTAAAAGAGATTAGGAGAAATATTATTCAAATTTTGAAGAGGACAAAATGATTACAACGATCAATAGTTAGAAACATGCAGCTGAATAAAATTACTAATTACTTGTAAGACAATTCGAGGAAGATAAGGCAAGATCCGTTCCATTCACTATACAATAAATTCGCATCTTTCTTGATTAAAATAGATTCCGGTAGCATGTACCGACCTTTTGACTTCAAACTGTTTTCTCAGAGCTGCTTTTTTTCTGTTCATGTATAGAAGCCTCTATGGGGGGGGGGGAGGGGGTAAAAATGAGAACAATCATCTAAAGCAACTGTATAAAAATGAATTTGATTCTCAACATTTATTTTTTTATTTTGTCAATTATTGCGCTGATGGTGGTATTAAAAGGCACTGGAACTTTTCAAAATCAGGCAAAGTTTTTTCAAAATTCTAAAAGGATAGTTTAACGCTAAAGCAAATCAGCTAAAAAGTCATCTATAAATAGCATTAAGGAATGGCATCCACACGCATTTTCCGAAGAAATTTCGTTTTCAATGACGTCATTTGTATGATTTTCATAAGATTCCACCTGTGATTAGATTGAGGCCATTCGAAATGTAACCTATTTGGTTACTCCTGCTGAAGTGATTGCGAAACTTGCAGTGTAACCAGTCAAAGGCACAAGCAATGCAAAATTAGCTGTGTTGTCTGATCATGAGCTGACTGAAGCGAAAGTAATAAGTAATTTTTCTTAGCCATCCGACTCCCGAAATCTGATTTTTCGCTTTTGTATAAGGCCAGAATCCTATTAAGTCTAATTCTAACCGCATCCTGCGTCCCCTGTCGCAGTTTCGCTGTGGTGCTCGTAAAACTAAGCTGTCCGACCTGAGATTCTGTCACTTTTAGTTTCAGTGTATTTTTGGACTTTCACCAAAGTTGGTGGTTTTTACCAATTTTGCCAGTTTTTCAAGCATTTAGTGTGACAATTTTCAATGAAATGCATCGATTTTTGATATGAGTGAATTATTAAACGAAAGTATGAGTCTATAATCACATCTGCAATACCATAGAAATCGAATAGAGTATTTGAGTCAAAGGTTGTGCAAATACTACTTTGGCCCTATTAAACAACTTTTGAAGTAATGAGGCCCCATTGAGAATAATTCATATAGATCCTGATAGGCTGGTGGGATGAATGACAAAGTGCAATGGTACTCTGAAAAAGACCTGCATTAAATACTTATGAGCTACGAAAAAATCTTCTGTCGGCACGCAAGAATTGTGATTCGCTTCACTTAATAGGTAGTTGTGATTTCAAATAATAATTCAGAAGGGACAGTTGCTTACATGTATGAGCATTTTTTCACAATTTGCATTATTTTCGTATCATAATCATTTAAATAATTTATGCCCATAGAAGATAAATCGTATGGACAACTTAATGATTCAGATTCAAATATGGATTGCTAATTTTTTGCCGTAGAAGTGTTGACTTTTGCAATTTTCCTTTTATAACCTACTCTAATAGTCTTCACCTCACAAGTATTATGTATATTTGCCTCATAAGTATCTATGCAATAAACACTTGCCACTGTTGTCAGTGACCGATATTCCAAGAAAGGCATGCAAACTTTTTTTATCCATTCAATTAGCAAAAAGTATGTTTTATAGTGTGCTGCTGTCAGATAATATTAGAAAGGAGCATCATTTATAGTTACAATTTTCATTTTGAAATGCAAAATTTCTCTCGTATCGAATTGCATGACTGTATTTGATCAATTTCAATGAAAAGTCTGCAATTCGATCAAGGATCACTAAAAAATCGTCATGAATATAAGTTTTCCAGTATGGCGAATCACAATTCATTATGATGCGTCATTGGAAAATTTAAAATCGTATGTCAGTATAATTTAATATTTATAAATTATATGTGATGTGTTATAGATGTGATAATAGTAAACATCTCATCGCATGTTATTTAGAAAGTGAATGAATTGATTTACATGACAGATGTGATTGATAATCATGAATTTCGATTAGGAAAGAATACACACTATACTACTTGAGATTATACTACTATGAAATCAGTGGAACTGGATGCACATAATGTGAGGCTTGCATATGAATTGGTACATGAATTTGATAAAGTTTCAACTCATTTTAAGCACACACACACACACTTAACATGTCAGGCATCTATAGAAACATCTGCACGAAGCATTGGTTGACATGGATTTTCTGTATGTGCAGTAGGCCTATGCATCTATTCAAAAAGGAAAAGATTGACGAGCACCAATAAAACTCTCATTATGAGAGTACAAACGAGAGTCTTGTGTTCGTTGATAAAACTTTTATTGGTGTTCGTCAATCTTCTGCATTCTGAATAGAATTACACCAGTGGCGGAAAGAGACACAAAAACTGTGCGATTACATGTAAACGTATCTTACTTCACAAAGGTTAAACGAAGCATACGTGAGCACTGCTATTCTATCGTCTCCGATGAGTTATGTTTTGTAATTCTGAAATGCATGAATAAGTTTAAAACACAAACGATTTGCATAATCTAAAATGCATTAATAATGTATCAAAATTAGGAACCCCGCTTCTGTGATATTGCATGTCATGTCACTCATTGTGCAAATGCATGAATCCTAACATTAATGAAAGCACTTAATAATTTCTAGTCTGTTACGTAGACAGTCTATCATTCACGTCTTGATCAAACATTGTCTCTGAAGATTTGCTGCCGTTGCCAATGATTATAACCTTGGAAGCTCGAAAGATGAAGCAGCAATGATTGATATCACCCTACCAAATTGAATTGCATCATATTTGTTAGCGAAGTTCCTTGATGACTTTAAGATAAACCTCCCACTGTTTTCATGCACGTTGTTCAAAATAAGTATAATCTTTATGGCAGTTTAATGATTTATATAATAAAACGCGTAATGAATATTGTTGTCTCACTGATCTGGCTTGATCGTAAAAATAAAATTCACTGAACCAGTTAAAGTAACGATGAGGGTGAAGCCAAACATTTATTGTCTGTTTAATGAACCGTAGTGTCTGTAATTTGATTTCTCGATAATAAGTCCATATAATATTTCTATGTATTGAAAAAGAATAATGAAAACATTAAATGATTGTGAAACATGTAGTCAAATGTCAAATACAAAATAATAAATGCAATAGCTACAGTGTAGTAACTGCAGTGTTATATAAGCAAATGCGTCGGAGTCAAATACGAGTAAATGAACGTCTAAATTGGTTAAATAATGCAGACCATTGAAATTAAAATGTAATTACGAAGAAATGACAAATTGTTAACTACCTTGATAAAACTTGAAATTTTTACACCTGATTCAGGTGTAAATATTATCTGAACATTATTAAAAACAGTCAAGAGCAATCGTGATGCACGAAAGATTAAATTCATAAGCATTTAGAATTGCGGAATTTACAGTTTGTATCTAAATTTCTTGTATTCAAAAGATACTGCCAAGATTCCTAATAAACATTGGAAAAGACACTAGATGGAAAGCTTGGAAGTGCTTAGGTTCCAAAACGTCCTCTAGGTCAGTCAGGGTTTCATGATGTCTAATTTTCAGTGATTCCATTTACTTGCATATTAACTGAAAAAGATGCATTCATCAGGTCTACATGCGCTCCATACTGTAGCTGTTTAAATTTTAATTTAAATGCGAAAAAAATGAAACATCTTGCCTTCTCAAATATGCTTGTCAGCTTCTTTACATCCCCATTTTAACTATTTTAAGATGATGCATTGGATGTCAATGTAGAAAATAATGAAAGATCTTTCTCACCACAATATACGAACATAGCTCTTCATCCAGCAGATCTGAATTACTTGCATATTCTTTTCAGAATTCCCCCTATCGACCGGGCGATGGTGACGTATCAGTACACCAACTATACTAATGGATGGGTCATTGAGGCCCTTGCTGAAAACACCACAGCTTGTGAATCCTTCTTGCTCCTGCCAGCTGAGAATCTGTGGGCACAATGGGTTCGTGGCATGCTTTATCTCCTGGCTATGATATATATGTTCCTTGGCATAGCTATCGCTAGCGACATCTTCATGTCGTCCATAGAATGGATCACTGCTACAAAGCGTGAGGTCACTTACTACGATGAAGAAAAAGGAGAGGCCGTTACGAAGGAAGTCTACATTTGGAACGAAACCGTAGCTAATTTATCCTTGATGGCCCTGGGATCTTCAGCTCCTGAAATTCTCATTGCTATTGGCGAAGCTTGCAACAAGCTAACCAACATTGACAATGGAGTTAAAGAAGACAGTTTGGGTCTTTTTACCATCATTGGATCTGCTGCATTCAACCTTTTGATTATTGTAGCAATTTGCATGGTTTCAGTGCCCTCTCCTGAACCAAAGAAGATCAAGGAGTTTGGTGTTTACCTTTTCACTTGCTGTACCTCACTGTGGGCCTACATCTGGATGATGATCTGCGCGGTATACATCTCTCCTCACGTCATTGACTGGTGGGAAGCGTGGATTACTCTAGCGTTTTTCCCTATTATGATCATCATCGCCTATTGTCAGGATAGCGGTTGGTGGATCCACAAATGCTCAAAGAACAAGATTGAGCAATCAGAGCCATCAAGCAGACAAGTAAGCAAACTTCTTCAAATAATGATTTTACCTTTTGGATGTGAATATTCTGTATCCCAAGAGTCAGACATATTAGTCATTAAGCTTACAAAGTCGGTTGCTGACCAAGCAAGAATCCGCGTATTTGACTATTCAATATTCTTTGCACTTTTCTAAAACTGTATGCAAGAAAACTTTAGGAAACACGTGATCTGTTATTTATATTAACTGGCTTTTTATCTTCTAGTGTATGACGGTAAAAGTCGGAATAATTGAAAACAGGGATCCCCGTTGCTTAAAGCATCGTATGAAAGTTGTAGTGAAATTATCAGATCCGTTTATTATCTTCCCAAAAAACATTTTACTACATAAGACTGCCGGCTTAGTAAATTGCATCATCATACATCTTTTATTGTAAATTCATGAAAGTTTTTCGAGTTAACTCATAAATGCCACGTGTCTTACTATTCGACATTGTTTGCAACATACGTGTATTGTAAATATTGAACACATCAGCGTAGCAGTACTTCTAAATTATTCACAATTGCTGCATCCGACATTTATGCTGAAGAGTGTCATTGTCAAAATCTGCATGATGAGTGAATCTTTAGGCTCGGCGCAAACATAATTGACATCGCCTAATACTTCATCCGACTGCACCAATGTTCGGAGTTCTTGAAATTTAGGAGTTTCTATGTGCACCTAATTACTTCTAAATTCCTGAAGTTGATATTCGATTGAATTCTATGAGCGAGAATCTCATAAAATCCTAGAGTTTTGCATGCAGATCGTGCATTTTCAATTCCAATATCTGTGACTATCCACCATATCCAAATGGTAGCAAGAATAACAAAGAGGTCAGTAGGTTGCGAAGTCGTTTTGTAGGGAACAGGATAGGCAAGCAGAAGGTTGATTCAGCAGTGATATCTTATTTATACGCACATGCATGCCGGCGTCGTCCAAGATTTACTATTTCACTGTTTGCTTTTGACATCATAATTGGTTTTTCCTACGTAATCAACTCAGTGAACGTGTCACATTTGTTGCGCACCCGCGTTCAGTGCATGCAAGTTTTCCAGCAAAAGCTTTATGTTGCATCTGAACCTTAAAAATATCTTTTGACTGGATTTTGGCAGATTCTTATGACTCCCTATGATGTTGATATATATGCATTGTATGCTGATATGATGTTGTACACGAGAGGTGGCCCACCCTAACACAGACTACATACCGGCTTGTCTAAATTCAGTGGTCATAGCACCTACAGGGATTAAAAGGGTCTAATGATAGGTTCCTATATGAATCCGAAAAATTTTAAGAACAAAGTTCTTAGTATAACCATTGCATTCAAAAATTTTCAGAATTTTCTCAATTTCATCATGAAATATATTCCAATTGCTGGCTACCGTATATGCTCTACTCAGCATTCCAATAACCAGACCCCGGTGCCACGCTCTTGGACAGTTTGCTTCAAAATATAATAGCACATTTGTGAACGTTTCTTTTCTAAAGATGCTAGTTTCCAAATTATTCGTAATATTTATTTTAACATCCAAGAATGCTATACTATTGCCTCCAATATCTACAGTAAATTTTAAATTTTTGTGTTGTCTATTTAAAAATTGGTGAACCGTTCTACTTTCTTTATATCATCAAAAACGCAAATGCAATCATCTACATATCTTGCGTAATAAAGTGGACTGCATTCTTCATTCATCCAATTTTGTTCCATATGTGACAAAAATAGATTTGCGAGTGTAGGAGCAAGGGGGGAGCCCATACTTACACCATCTATCTGCTTAAACATTTGGTCATTAAATAAAAATTGACCACTCGTGGCAAACAGGCACAGTTTTTTAAATACATCCCTGCCAGACAAAGGCTTATTAGTTGAATTCTTATCATAGACTAAATTAGCCGCCAGCTCAATTGTTTCATTTACAGGTATGTTCGTGAACAGTGATTCAACATCATAACTAATTAAAATATGTTTGTCATGAAAAAGTTCTTGATTTTTATTAATTTCTTCTATCAAGTGAGAGGTAGAATTCAACATATGTTTCGAATTTATATGTGGTTTTATTAGATGATCTAAAAATTTTGCCAAATTGTAACTTGCAGAGCCAATAGTATTTATTATTGGTCTCATAGGTTTGTTATCTTTGTGCACTTTCACAGTACCATAGAGCCTACCGGGCTCACTGCCAGAAGGACTAATAAACTTGTACGTTTTACTGTAAAAAGTAATTGATGAGAAAACGTACAAGTTTATTAGTCCTTCTGGCAGTGAGCCCGGTAGGCTCTATGGTACTGTGAAAGTGCACAAAGATAACAAACCTATGAGACCAATAGTAAGTACTATTGGCTCTGCAAGTCACAATTTGGCAAAATTTTTAGATCATCTAATAAAAACATATGTTTTTAAAATGTTGCAAAATATGTTGTAAAAATATATGTAAAAACATAAATCGAAACATATGTTGAATTCTACCTCTCACTTGATAGAAGAAATTAATAAAAATCAAGAACTTTTTCATGACAAACATATTTTAATTAGTTATGATGTTGAATCACTGTTCACGAACATACCTGTAAATGAAACAATTGAGCTGGCGGCTAATTTAGTCTATGATAAGAATTCAACTAATAAGCCTTTGTCTGGCAGGGATGTATTTAAAAAACTGTGCCTGTTTGCCACGAGTGGTCAATTTTTATTTAATGACCAAATGTTTAAGCAGATATGTGGGAGTTTGAGCTGTTGTGCGTTGCCGTTCCGTTCGCATATTGGAAGTCTGTGTGTGATTATCTAATCGCGACTTTCCCTCTTCCCGTGCTAACTGCATGTGACGTCACTATTGACCATTAGCTGTGAATAAAGCTGAAACTCATATCACATCAAGTATGACATAAGCATGTTCTATTGAGAAGAGAGCACCTTCTTATTGACACGAATTGCTGTTTTTCCTTGCGTCAATACAAGATAGATGGTGTAAGTATGGGCTCCCCCCTTGCTCCTACACTCGCAAATCTATTTTTGTCACATATGGAACAAAATTGGATGAATGAAGAATGCAGTCCACTTTATTACGCAAGATATGTAGATGATTGCATTTGCGTTTTTGATGATATAAAGAAAGTAGAACGGTTCACCAATTTTTAAATAGACAACACAAAAATTTAAAATTTACTGTAGATATTGGAGGCAATAGTACAGCATTCTTGGATGTTAAAATAAATATTACGAATAATTTGGAAACTAGCATCTTTAGAAAAGAAACGTTCACAAATGTGCTATTATATTTTGAAGCAAACTGTCCAAGAGCGTGGCACCGGGGTCTAGTTCCTATATGAAGATAGGTGCCTATCTAATGACAGGATTTATGTAATGATATGATTTATCTAGTGACCGGTGCATATCCATGATGTGGTCAACACAATGTCGTCATTGACCACTTTACATGCAGTTTTCATCCTACAACACATGTCACTTTATTAAATGATTCCATTTTTCATTTCTCATTATTGTTTTCTATACCTGGAAGAACATGACTGTACTTTTGTTATCAATTAGGGATTCTTTTCATATTCCCTTCTCCCGATGTACTCTAGTAGTAGAGTTCTTTGAGGTTGTAGGTTGATTTACAGTGTGATAAATAGCTGTTCAAACATCACATTTCTCAATTCACACTTCATGCACGCATTCGATGAGGAATACCTGGATTAGTAGTCTTCTGAGTGGCAATGAAATCTGGTAACGACACATTACCGTAGGCTGTCATGCATGGACTATAATCATTCCTTTAACTTTTAATCGTCACTTTCAGGAAGGAAGTGCGCAGGTAAGTGGAAACACAATTTGTAAAATATTAGAGTGTTAACTACCTCATGTTGTGAGCTTGCTGCACAAAATGTACACAATCACATCGTGCTATTCGTCGTGAAGAAGCCGCCCTCAATGTCATCGTTCAACGCTACGATTAAGCTACCGATCCGTTATTGAAATTAGTGTACACTGCATTGTTATGTCATCATCTTTGAAGGTTTAGATGGTGACATTTGGTAACAGTCGATGGTGTCGGGTGAATTATTCGCTCTGGTAGTTGCTTCCATAGATGATTTACATAGCAGGGCCGGTTGTTTGTTGTCTCGAACGAAAAAGAGAGACTAAAAAATTATCTTTTAATGAAAAAATATTGCACAAGTCAGCCTTCGAGTGTAACTAAAAACACTGAAAATCTGTCTCAACGCTGGAACTGGATAGTAGCTATTCTATGAAACAAGAAAGTTCAAGGCATGTAGAAATGCGGGAACCGAAAACGGACGAGGATTTTTTTTGGTTTCTTGCCCGCCTAGGATCACAGAAAAACTTACTGTATCATCATAAATCTCTGTGTGTGGCGAATGTCCAAGAATAAAGTTAACAATTTCAAGTAAACTATGCTATTGACTTATTTTATTGAATTATATAATTTCATCTCTCATAGTGCATGGATTCAAATACGCGTGGTGCTATCGAATTAGGTATTTACTAAAAAAACTTCGTACATCAAAACTATGGGATCAACAGTTAGCGGCTGATAAAAAATTCATATTCTAGAATTGCAAAGATTCCGATTAACTCATTATCATATAGAAAATATCCACAACGAAAGACTGCCTCTCTTGGTTTGAGTTCCTAAGAATTATGCCTGCTTGATAGAGTTAAAACACATCCATATGGAATGTAGGGATATCAACATCATACAAATGTAAGGCATAAAATCATAAATTCATTGCAGATGTTGTTAGTGGAAGTAACAGGAATCGATAAAAGTGTGGATAGCGTGAACTGTGAACGATTTAAGAGTAGAAACCCTACATTGTCTTTTCGATTGAGCCCACGCGCCTTTTTTCATGAATATGTTCATGTAATCATTACTTGTAATTGCATTCTGATGATTTTGAAAATGAATATTATTGACTTGTTGACTCAAGTTTTAATTCCACGAAGAGAGAAATTGGTGCAGGAAAAAGCGAAACAGGTGAAACTGGAGATCATTTATGATATTGTATTGAATTACGCTAATTGTAGAATTTGCTTGCGCAGGTGTAGATCAATCATGCCAGAGTGATCTAGCATTTTGATGTAGACCTAACATAGATTGTTGACGTTTATGATTAAATTACAGACGATATTCTTGTCATAATTCTATTGAAATGTACTTGTCATAAGGGTGTAAAGTGGTTAGCTAGAATCGGAAATATGTCTGAATGGAGGGCTGCAGTAGCTAGTAAATATGAATAATGTTGGAGAAAATGTGATCAAGTGCTTGAAGTAATTGTTTTGACATGTACTGGAAGTCCTGCCATCATTAAAGGAAAGTGGTGTATTTGATTTTACAATGTGAAAATGACAATTATTCCAAACTTGGAAATAATGGACCTTTTAGGTATTACTGAAAATTTATGACAGCGTTCAATCTCGTTATATTCGATTTTGTTATCACGAAATTTTCAGATTTATTCAATTTGTAGAAAGGGTTCTCAAAAGTTAATTGCAGCTTACTAGGACAAGCAAAGCAATCAGCAATTTTCATGGCAGCTGAATACAAGTAATTAATTCATTAATGCCCTCAAAACATTTTTCATTTTTTTCATATTCCTTTACAAGTGGAATTTGCAGGAATTCTAAATATTGTTAGAGGTTGTGAGTGACACCGCTAGAATTGCGTTGGTCTCTCTCTCTCTCTCTTGACTACGACATTTTTGCCGCTGTTGGCCAATTGACCCCAGAAACATCGTGTAGAAAGCGTGCAGAAGTGCTGCATTTGTATTAATAGCCTAATCGTGATTGTATAATGTCACCATTCGATTGATCATTAATGTTATACTTTGACTGGAAATACACTGCAAACCGTAGAGTACGAAAGCTGGTTGATTTTGACTACGAAAACGATGTACAGAAAGAGAATAACAAAATGTACGAAAGCACTGTTGTTCGTGTTGATGCACTTCGAAAGCGATTGGCTTTCCTGTTGGATAATAAAGATAATCAATAGGAAAGCCAATCGCTTTCGTAGTGTATGAGCACGAAGAACAGCGCTTTCGTGCATTTTGATATTCTCGTTTTGCACATCGGTTTCGTAAGTAGCTTTGGTATTGCAGTTTGCAGTGATAGTTAGTATTTCGAAATGAAGTGATATCATGACTTATTTCATAAACTGATATGGGGTATTCTCTTCGGCATTACTCCTACAATCACGCACATGCACAACTTTACTCAGGTTGTTAATTACCATTCATCTGCTCATGTATGTACGAGTACATACTCAACACATTCCGCACCACATGTTCTAGTTTTAAGTGAACATTTTATTCATCTTCTAGTTCCCCGTTTATGTGACAACTGAAATTGCACGTTCCGTTCGGCTTTTTATTACATAGTAAATGCATGCTCGTATATCCTTTATCATCACCAATGCAGTTTGATGTTCATATACACGCATGGTAATCACAAAAATGTAATTCATTCATGAAATTTCAGATACTTGATGTAACCAGCTGCGTAAGTCTTTCTTGCAACCGTTCTCATCGCGCCTTACCTATTTTCATTCAACACGTTAATTGATTGCTCGTATGTATACAGTTAATCAGTGAATAGACTCATTACGTGTAGGCATAATAGACTGGTGATAATACTGGCAGAAGTTCACAAATAATAGACTGCAACGATTGCAAAATCCTGCTACAAGTGCTATTAACTAAAACCACTATTTTCTGAAAAGTAATGAAGGGAAGATTTTTGATAAGCATTCTTGTATAATGGTTTTTTGGGGTCACTAGAGATCAAAAGAAAACAATATCTTGCTTTTTAGTGTTTTTTGCAGTTTATCAGGAGCTTCTTTATTATCTCAGCCTTACTTAGCTAAACCTAAAAGGAATATGATAGAAAACATCAATAAATCCATGTCAAAATAACAAATTAGTCAAAAATGGCTTCGTGGTGTTTTTCAACATGGTACCTGCTAAAACGGTCAGGAACATGAAAAGCTTGGTGATCCCTGTATGCGCTACGATGTAGGAGCTGTTTGGGTGAATGTATTGGAAATGCCCCTTTGAAATAGAAGCTGTCATTGTCTAATATCATTTTATACTATTCTGTCTTGATTTAGCACAATATGTGTAGTTAGCATTAGTACCTGTTGTAGTTATTCTATTCGTGTAGTTAGCATTAGTTCAAATATGTTGAGCAAGTAGTACCTGCCCACGACGGTCAAAGAGTTAATGCAAACTTAATGCGAGACAATCCTGCAATCAATGTATGATAATGTATGTAGAATGTTCGTATATGTATTTCAATTAACATCAATAGCAAACTTTTGCAGCTTATATCAATCAATCAATTAATTTCAATGTTTTGATCACAAAATTCAATTATCTGCTGTCAATAATCAATTAATTGCAATTAATTTTAGAAGCCACTGGGTTATGTTGAAAACTCGCATTTTTGGTTATCTGTATATTTGTAGTCACATGCATGTGTCAATTCCTCATTCAATGTCTCCTTAACCCCTTGATGTACGCTCATCCCTAGCCGACTTCGTAATTGTGTAATGCGCCCACTAGTTGCTGTGAGGACTTCACCCAAATATCAGTTCAGTATCCAGTTAAGCCATTTTTAACTTATGTCATGTAACTGATGTCTAGACTTATTATGAGCAGCATCTCAAAGAAATCATACCTTTGAAATGCTGCTCATTATAATAGGTAACTTGAATCGCACTACTTCTTAATGTTTTGTCATAGACTTTTTCGGCGAAGTCTTACATCAGTTACATGACATAAGTTAAAAATGGCTTAATTGGATAATTACAGTGAATGATCCCATGCTGAAGAATGAATGAAAATACCATGCAATTCCTGGAAATTGAACTATTGGCTACATTGAATAACTAATAGCAGAAAACATATTCATTTTTATGGTTTGTCACAAGAAGTGAGGGGACATTCATTATGATTTAATGATGTTTTCCCTCAAATCGTGGCAAATTGACCTTCTTTCATGCCGTGTTTATCCGATGGTATACATGACACACTCCCTCTCTTGGGGTAAATATTTGCCTTTTCTTTCTGATGACACCTGGGTAAGCTTTAAGGCCTGTAATCATCACAGAATGTTCGATCAATCGAAACTAGTAGAATCCCTGCGCCCTTCTACGCTTGAAAATTCAGTCTTTCTCTCGATTCTTCTTGCCAACTGTGAGCATTTGAGCAGTTAACTATACATGAATTTATTTTTTTGAATAATATGTAGATTTTTCTACATATTGATGGACTTCTACTATTTTCCAAAAGACTACCGGTGCTTTCGCAGCACACAATTTTCCGGGAATTTAAGCAAGATGTGCTTGAACTTCCCTTAACTTTTTCACGGGGTGCGCTTTTGTGTCCTGCTGTCTCCAAGGGTAATTGTTCTGAAAAAAAATCACCTTCACTCCGCTTAAAGTGTAGCCTTGCAGGCGGTGGGGTTTATTTGTGCCCCTTCTTTATTTTATGACTTCTCCGAAATGCTTTGCAGCAGCAGCACCAAAGTTTGAGAAAGTTTTTGTATTTGTAGTTAGATAAATATATTGGGCACGTGATGGTGATATTCTGCGTGCCTGTCTGGTCAAGAAAAGTAGGAGTAATATCGATGGTCAAATCAAAGCAAGCAGGTTTTCTGTTTGCAAGTGAAATGCGTGCATCAATACGAGACGGATAATAGTGACTCATCATTGGCCTCGCAGACGAGCAAGCTAACACTTTCAATCCATTTTTTCTCCCAACGGCAGAAGTGCGCCAGCCTCCATACCCGTCTACGTTTGCTGTTGTCATTCTTGCGGAAAATGACCTCCCCAGGGCAGCGTCTGAAATTTTTTGCAATATTTCAAAAAGCTGTATGTAGTTTCCTACTTAGTTGTACACACATATGAATTGTAAACGCACAAAATGTGGTCTACAAGCATCAAGAAAGATCCTCATGTAGTAGCCCAATATACAGGGTGCGGCAAAAGATCTCCCCGATTTTATATGGTATTGAAAAGTAAACGAAGATAATGATATGAAAAATATTTGTATCCTAGAAAAGTACATGTTATGCCATTATGATATTTTACTTTTTGATTTCACCGAATTTGTATGTTAAGAAAACGACGACAAAACTATGAAAAATTTTCTATTCCAGAACAGTAAATGTATGAAACTATGTCAATTTAGGTTTTGAAAATTACGTCGCTTAAGTGTCGGCCGTCATTGTCGATGCAGTAGCGAAGCCTCTCGCGAAAGTTTTCCATTACACTACGAACCATGTCGATTGGAATGTTAGCAATTTCCTGTGTTATTGTTGCCTTTAAGTCTTGCAAGTTTCTTGGTCGGTGTTTGTAGACTTTTGATTTGATGTGTCCCCACAAGAAAAAATCACAAGGGGACAAATCTGGCGAACGTGGAGGCCAGCCAATATCACCTCGTAAAGAGATCAAACGACTCGGGAACAAATTTTGGAGGATGGTGAGTGACCGGCGTGAGGTATGCGATGTAGCACCATCTTGTTGGAACCACAAGTCCTCCTGATCATTGAGTAAATCGGTGACTTTCGGACGGAGAAAATGCTCTAGCATTTTACAATAACGATCAGACGTTACCGTTACTGTAACACCATCCTCTTCAAAAAAAAGGACCCCAAACTCCGAAATTTCCTACGGCACACCAAACAGTAACTTTCGGACTGTGGAGCGGTCGCTGATGAAGTTCCTGAGGATTGGTGTCAGACCAGTAGCGAAAGTTCTGTTTATTAACTATCCCCGATAAATGGAAATGCGCTTCATCGCTGCAGATCATAACGGCTGTAGGGGGAACCTCCCTGAGAATGTCTCCACACAAAGTTGTTCTGGTTTCATAGTCTGTCTCATTCAACTCCTGCACGACCATCATTTTGTAGGGATGCATGTTGAGTTGCTGATGTAAAATTCTGCGGACACTTCGATCTGACATGCCTAGGGCAGTCGCATGTTTCCGTGCTGAACGCCTGGGAGAGTGCTGTATCGAAGCTGTCACAAGTGTAACATTCTCTACCCCTGTTGCGGTCCTTGGTCGGCCGGGACTTTGTCTTTTTAAAGCTGAGCTAGTGAGTCTAAAATTTGAAACCCAAAGGCGAATCGTCTTTCCCTCTGGGACAGGAGCATGACGACCGAGTTCAAAACGCCTACGGAACGCGCGCTGCGTCGTTATCACGGATTCACCGTTCTTGATATGTTCCTCGACAACAAAGGCACGATGCTTTCCACTCCACGCCATGACAATGCAATACCAAGAATGCTGTTATACGGCACGTGAACGCCAATAAGAGAGCGGAGATTAGTCACTTCAGCAGTGTCTTTTGTTAACCTAGACTATCGGAATCGCAAATAAGAGAAGACACGTTTTGCATAGAAAATATGATAATGGCATTATATGAACTACTTTTGGAATGTAAAAGAATTATTGCATCTGTCTTCTTTTTCGTTTCATAGCTATGGCAAATAGGGGAGATCTTTTTGCCGCACCCTGTACTAGCTCCACACTCTTGACTTACCCCTTCATCTTACATGATTTTCTCAATCGAGAACTTTTTAAGAAAGTCAAGTCTCTGATAATTCTGGAAAAAGCTACCACATATTTTATCATGCTCGACCTAACTTTGTGACGTCATTGAAGCGGATGCTGACCTTTTTATGAAATTTTACACAAATATGCAAAATGTTTTGGCTACAAGGTATATGAAGTTTCCCGGTGTTATTTAGGGGCACTCAATGGTAGAAAGTAATGGGCGTGTAAACTTGCCCCCACCGCCGGAAGGATTGTGGAAAACTCAAAAAGCTGCCATTAATAATCTCGAAGCTCTCCTCAGCTCTAAGACTCGACGAATGAATCATTGACGCTACAGCAGCACGAACATGACTTCTGATGAATATAGTGTGAAATCTTGACCTTCTTTGCACAATTTGATGTAATGCACTATTAATAGTAATATATTGCATGCAATCTATGAAGTAGGAGTGGGGTCACCATGAGCACTACCAACTATTGAAATGCCGTCTCTGCGTCAGCTGTATAGTATGTTGTGACGCAATCCACAAAAAAGGCTGCCGTGATTAGAATTGCGCTGATTGGCGAGCAAAATGAGTCTCTTTAGCTTTGAAAATTGGACAAGCAACCGTCAATCAGACATACACAGGACGTCAAAAAGGACATGCAAATCAGGTCGTGGACCGTAAAGTCACATTGTGATATCGGCGGACCGTTCGCACATGTAGTTAAGTTCGTTAAGTGGTGCAATAGCGCCGTTTTGGCCGTTCGCACGCCAGCACTCTTACCTTTGTAGCTGACTTTTCTTCGAATTCTGGCCACACGAGTTGCGGTTAGGATGGTAGTGTGTTGACGTCCATTTGAAATTATCTGTGTTATATTTACGCTATTTTCCAACTAATAAATTGCGTTGTAGAATACATTTCGTCCAACCGTTTCAAAAATGACATTTTCATGTAATTCAGTTAGAGCATGATCTCTTAAAATTGATTGATCACTGCATGTACAAGTTCTCATGTCCTTTTGTGAGCGCACAATCTGTAGCACCATTTACACTCTACTCTTCTTCACCAAGTGCACGATTCTTTATTTGAGAATTCAATTTGATCATAATGTTTGTGAGTATTTGACATAATTTTTCGCACGCATCTATGAAAGATTCTTTATGCTATGACAGCGAAATGTCTGGTAAACTAATTCAGCGGACATTTTTGGGCATGTTTTCCAGCACATTTACCTAATAAATTTTGCTAGTTGAAATACACCGACTTTGTGCGTTGTTGATTTACCAATATATTGCTCATGCATTAATCATGGAAAACAAAAGCATAGAAAAGTCTGAATTGAAAGCAAAAGATAATTTCGAGCATTTTCATCACGATTTCAGGAGATAAAACAACAACATAATTGTGTTGGCATTAACCTTTATCGGACACCATGAATTATTTTTAGGCAAATTCTGTTTCCCGATAAATATGACGCATATGATTCACCAATCGATTTCTGATTCTTAAAATCTATACATGAAATCTTATGAAGGCGCGGGCTTAGTTTTCTGTAATTAATGGAAGCACACATTTTGATACGATGCTGCTTTCCAAAGCTACATTACGGTAGTGCGGACACAATAATATCTATCGAAAATTTAATCATTCAGTTTGAGGAATTTCACTATTTTCAAAGCAGTCTGTGTATCGGACGTTCTGTGTTTTTTCTGTTTTCGAAAAAAAGATTGAAATACATGTGCGTTTATCTTAACCATTTTGTTTTGAATACAGATGGAGAATGTCCCATACGCAGATTGCTTTGAATCTAACCCGCCTGGAAGAATATCTGCTATTGTCAATTATGCTGTTGTTATTCAGCAGCTGATAGAATAAATTTGAATAAACACAAAAAGTCTATATCATGACTAGATTTATTTAGCAAAATGTATAAATATGATGTTTGAGATAACACTCCACGATAGACAGTCTTCTATATGTAGATTTTGTTGCAAAAACGAACTCTAAATGATTAATAAGAAATTTGTGAACGAAACTGTTTATTACAGTTACTTATTTGACCACGGATGATTTCATCGATATTTCGAAAAATCAATTATATGACTGAATTTCAAGAATTTAATTATGTTATGAATAATTGAAACAAATAGATTCAGTCCAAATGTGTCGAGTATGAGTTACTGCCATCTTGTATTGTATTCATAATTTCAGCAAAATTATTGCAAGTTATGATCTGGCATCATATTGTGTTGCGGAACTATCGAGTCACATTCGTTATAAATGAACGATTATCAATTAAAATTACTTTCTACATTACGACTATCAATATATAATTACTTTCTATATAATTTAATTGAAATTATTTTTATGAACACTTCATCCTCTTCATTTAAGTATCTTCGAAGTGTCTAAGCCATGGTCTGAGCCTAGGTAGAGGCGATTCAAGCCTCCAATAACCTAAAGTAGTGAAATCAATTGTGTGAAATTCATTAATGAAACTTCATCATGCAAAGAGAATTTGTTAGGGTGTGATCAATGCAGTGTTATGAGGACCTAATGCCTTTGCAATTATCACGGAATCTACTATGCATACTTAAAATTGCATTTTGAAGTTAAGATATCAACTAACTGCTGGCAAAATTTAGTTTTGTTCTCATAATTGTAAAACCCAATACCAAAATTTGATGAATTAAGAAGAGGAAACTATTTTGAGCCTCAGTGACCGCCCATTTGTTGAAGATTTACTTCATCTTTTGTTTCACTGATAGTTGACATTCTTTTTCTAAATGGATGTATCTATTTTGACGAAATTGTATCACTTAAAATCAGAATACGCACTGAAATGTCTTAACTTATTCACGCGTTATTTTTCAGAATGTGCGCGTTCTAAGCGCCGTACCTCATGGAGCAAGCCATGTGACTGGTCGAGAGCTTCAGGAGCTCCAAAAGGTCAAATCCAGGTAATGTGAATGTGTTATTATATTACAGGTATTAGAAATTGACCATTACATCATATTCTTTTGCGTTGTTTACGCTAAGTAATGGCCACTAGTAAACGTCAATGCAACAGAATTAACGATATAAGTGACTTGTATAATCTGTCAAATAAATATTGTTGGAAACCTCATTTGTATATTTGCTCACACACTGACTTGAATTCTGACTTTATACAAATATAGTATCACGCGGCAAAAAAGGTGATGAAATGGGCACATCAAAAAATTGTTTGAATTTTTCGAGACATCACAGCTCCGCAGTCCAGTAGATTCACATACCTGCTTATCAATTACAAATATCCACGTAAACTGAAGCTTAAGATATTGAGTTTAACAAGTGCAAATTGCACACAGACTGCCATTTATCACAGCTGATTATCTGTAAGTGTTTTGCAAACATAATAATTACATCTTCTCTGATTCTACTGAACAATGAATAACCATTTTTTACGCTCACATTGATTCGCAATTTGTTATTTTACTTGCTATTACAACAATGATCTTAAACAGTCTTGAGGGCTGCAACAAAATCTTCAAAACCCACCAATTGCACAGAACTGCATGAAAGCGGATGAATTTTATCTTCGTGACTTCTGATGTTCGAAAGAAGCTTCTGTAGTTATAAAAGATTAGAGATATCACTTTATATCACCTAAATGACATGCAATGATTATTATCAGGCAAACATCTAATTAGAAAAATTGTTTAACTATTTCTTGACCGAGGGTTTTTCCAGCTCTCGATAAAGATGCATTCCTATGTCCAAGCAGTCACATTTCGGATATCTTTCCGTGATATTCCGATGTCTTTGCTTTGGAAAGGTTGAAGGGGTCGACAATTTATTATATGAAATCTTTTGGCAGCCTTTGGAGAAAGTGTACTGCCACCGAAACTGTCAGCTATCCATCAGAATGTACGATTTCGATCTCGGTGAAGCTTTACTACAGAAAATAATAGATTGGCATTTTTTATGAGTTTGATAACGTCATCATGGCTTATATTACTGATTATGTTACTTTCATTGCAATAATTTGCAGGTCATGTGTATTAGCCTGTATATCTCTCGATACATACAGGCATTTATATCTTATTCATATGATCTGCTTAAATCGCAAAGATGAAGATCAAAGATCTCGGATTAGTACTTACTACCCATTATTATTTGCTACATGTCTGCCAAGCAAATTTCTTCAGATAGCATTGACAAACTTGTAAATTTACAGTTTGAGGGTCTCACAGCCTAAACTATAGTTTCCGTTAGTACCGCTTCATCGCTCGATTGCGCTGCCATCAAGTGAAAAATGCAAGAACTCCACTCGTTCCGTTTATTCCCTGCATCTCAAAGCAATCGACGATCGTTGAGGAGGAGGGATAATGCTTGCCAAGATGGTCTATTTCCAGTGTTGGACAACGCGAAAAAGAATCACTAAAATTTCTACGCGTTGACCAATCTTTTAGCAGATTTGATGGATGGCAGTGTGACGAAAGGACGAAGCAATGCTAATGTAAATCAGACTTAAGACACTTGAAAAAAGCCCCAAGTCATCACGGTTAAACATAGACAATCTATTCTGTTGCAAAAGCCTCCAAAAACCTTTTCCATTTTTTGTCGATGAATATTTGATTAAAATTATTCTTTGCAGCTGACATTTGCGGACGGTAGCTAATTTTGGCATTTTTCATTGCAGCCGGGTGTCCATTCGGTCAAAGTGAGTGAAGTCTGTTATGGATGGATATTTTAGGACCATTAATCGGCTTTAAGCCACTCATCTTGTCTAATATTGTTGTAATCGGAAACTTTGAAGTCGAAACTCAACAACTAAGAAATAATCGTCTCACTCTACAATATGAGGGTCAACAAGTGTAAGACAATATAATTACAGTCGCAATTTATTCAGGATTAGCTTTTTCAAAGGTGGTGACATTAATTCGACTTGTCCTCAACATCATTTGATAGTTACACTGTTTCATATCACACACATACGTAAATAAATCAATCATAGTCGGTATCTTTTCACGTTATATGTATGAAACCTTGAACTTGTTGAAAAAATGCAGGGAATTCTAAAAAATGGTCGGACAAGGTCGACTACATAATATCACCATTCATTGAGCATTGTAGAATAGGAACTGTGTCAAATAACATAAGAATTTCAGTATAAATGCTAAATTGTTTGTTCTACGTATGTAGTTGACCAGGTGGCGGGAGATCATCTTTCTGAGAAAGTTATGCAAAAGTAATCAAAACTCTCCATTTCAGTTTATAGGCCGATATAAGTAAGTAAGTAAGTAATGCGTTTATTGAAAGTAAATAGAAATCAGATATACAAACACAGAAATAGCAAATCAGCACGAACTTACATATAAAATGATCACTTTCTGTAACATGCAGGCTTTGACAAATGTATACAACAGTAATGGAGAAGTCAGATTTCATCAGCGTTATCAATCATGCAACACCAGTTAAAAATTTCTTCTGACGTCTAAACGTTAAAAAATGAGGTAAACAAAAATGTCCAGTACAAGGCATTTTTGGAGGCACATGTTCATATAAAGGATGATATGGAGATCTACACTTTGTAAGAAATTTACACGACAAACTTTTATGCATGTTATCGAAATCATTGATGATTGAGCATTTACACTCTTAAATTAAACGCTACAAATTAAACGATGGGAGCGTTTTCGAAATTTCTTGATTCTGTGACATATTTCAGTTGACATATCACAAAACAAAGGAGTTGCATACGTCAAAAGTGAAACGATACAACTGTGGAATACTTCTAGCAACTTTTCTTTGGAAACATATGGTTTTAGAGTGCGTATTACATACAAACGACGAGTTGCAGACAGCAAGATGTTATCAAAATGCTTGTTCCACTTTAAGTCATCTGTGAATGTTACACCAAGAATAGAAATTGTGCTAGCAAGCTCAACATCTGTGTAAGCAAATGTGGGAGCATTCTTTTTGCGACGAATAAACATCTGTTTGTACTTCATTGAGTTCAAAAATAGTTTTTTCACATGCGACCACGATGATACAATTGACATATGATCTGGATTCGGCTGATGTTTCGTACAGGATTCAATAAGAGTGAGGTCATCAGCATACTTGACAAGCTTTCCACTCTGAGATTTTATTGTCAGAGTACCGGTAAAGATGGAAAAAAGATATGGCCCGAAAATAGAACCCTGAGGCACACCGGACTTTACATAAGACAAAGGACCGATGCTGCCATTCATGCACAATCGTTGGCATCGATTTGACAAAAATGAAGAAAGTCACAAGATGAAGCCATTATTATAGTTTTGATCAATAAAGATTCTGATCAATCTATTATGGTGGATTTTATCGAAGGCTTTGGAAAAGTCGAGACATGCAAGCCTGACATAAAGATTTTCCGGATCTTCCATATAGGCCGTAATGCAGTCATGTATATCTATAAGGGCACTACTCGTTGAGCCGAGAGGCTGAAAGGCATGCTGTTCACCACCAAATGATTGAACAAATGTAGACTTCATGGATAGCAGCACAATTCGCTCAAATAGCTTTGAAATTATCGGCAGCAATGAAATCGGGCGAAAGTCTGAAATGGATGGATTTCTTACTTTAGGGATAGGTTTTACATAGGCATTTTTCCAGTAAGTCGGAAAGGTTCGTGAATTCACTGAAGCTGTGTAAATGTCTGCTAGGGGATTGAAGCTGGGACATTCCCATAACGATGTCTACATGTTTCATAATTTTAATAAACTTATAGTTAATAAGACTTAAGGTTTGTCCTTAAGAGGACAGGTGGTGCGTTCCCACCGGCAGACATTAAACGTTCAAGGCGCGTCAAACTTTTGACTATCCTAGGACTACATTTTAGAGCCAAACTTGACGAGATCGGTGTGGAGGACCTTCCCACTAGTCCATTTTTCACTCAGCGCTTCTAAAGCGGGGCTGGACCTTACCCCTAATGGTCCTCTGACTTGTGATCCTCGACAAATGCATGAATGCATGAAGGTCTTTAAGCACAAAGACTTGACGGATCTGATTGCGTGCCGGGCGGACCTACCCGGGGGTCCATAACATAGCGCTATACGGGCTGGACTTCACCCTTAAGTGTACGAGATCGTACAAGGCCGCTTAACAAGTGATCTCCTTGGTCAAAGTTTCAGGCTCGATTGATTAGGAATTTATATATAAATAGACACTTAGTAATCACCATGTCAACCCCATGGAGACCAGTAACCGACACAGTCCATTCATCACACTAGGGTAGTTAGCGATAAAAAAAAAAAGAACAAACGTTAAAACAAATAAAACAATAGCCAGTCGTCAGCAGGTACCCGCCTGGTTGCGTTTCGGCCCCTCTACCTGAACGCTCAAGCCCAGGCGGGCGGGGCCCCGCATAAACTTATATGCGGCTGGCATTCTAAAATCAATACAGTAATGATATGTGTAATAATAAGTAATACTGATAGTAATAGTAAAAACAAAAACAAAACAACCGCAAAAGACGGATACATCCAAAACAAACTAAAATATATGTGTGAAATACTGAAATGGTATAACCAATAAAAAAAATGTTTAGAAAACAGTGTTAATTATATTGTTTAAAATGCGCACTGCGATGTCAGCTGCCTGGCTGAGAAATATCCAAACTTGACTAGAAAATTGTTATGACCGGTTAGGATTTTCTCAGTACATGCCTTCATTTTAGACTTACAATATCCTCTGCTGCTCATCACAAAAAGTGTCATATTAATTCGTTTAATTAGATCTTCAAGATGTGAGCAGATGCGACAATAACGTAAAACCTGGCCGGCAAATACATTAATTCCCATGTTATAAGGTATTGCACTGTCTGGAAATGTCAACAGAACAACAGGGAAATCAAAATCTTCCACTTTATGATATATTGAGGTTCGAAGACCGTCACTACTAGATTGGAGTCTCACATCGAGGTAAACAACGGCTTTGTCATTGACTCCGTTTCTATCTGCAAGAAGCTCCATTGGGTAAATTTTCGGAATTAAGGTATTGAAATGCTTGTAATTTATTACGCATATATCGTCTATATATCTCGAAGTGTTTGACAATAATTTAGCTAGTCCAAACTTTTTATTTTTAACCAATTGTTTCATAAAAGCAAATTCGCAATTTAACAGAAACAAGTCGGCAAGTAAAGGACTGCAATTCCCTCCCATTGGTACTCCTCGAATTTGTCTGAACACGTAACCGGAAAAAGAAATGTAGACTTCAGACACTATAAAATCAATAGCCTTCTTAAAAGAGTCCACGTCATAACAAGAATACCCCTTATATTTGATTTTGGAGAAAAACGACTTCTCATATCCTACACACAAGTATCTACGATTAGTGGAATTGAATGTGAGATCAAGGATGGAAAAAATATTATTCTTGATAGCACCTTGATCTAAGTTTGTATAAAGAGTAGAGAAGTCAAAAACTTGCATAGAGTGGACGTTCACGTTAGAAATATTCCTCAAAAAATCTTGAGTCGAGGCTACACTCCAAAAATAAGAATAACCAGTATTACTCCTGATTGACTCACAGTATCTATGGAAATTTTCTCTTATCACTTTCAGACCTTTGTTGATATTCACCGATAACTTTTTAGTTGTACAATTTCTGGCTCCGGCAATGAATCTAAACTTATAAGGATTTTTATGCAATTTTGGAATCCAGAAAAGTTTTGGTAGTTTAAGGTCCTTGTCACTAACATTAATATTAAAGTTTGATTTCATATCTTTAACGTGTTTAGTAAGGACTTCCTTATCAGAAATAAGCTCAGGTTTATAAGTTGCATTGCCTACTGCAGTGGAAGAATCTATGTCAAAACCAAGCTCGTCCATCAGGATTTTGAGATAGAACTTTTTACATATGAAACTAAAGTTGTTGGATGCTTTATCGACAGGAACGACTATCAAGTTTTTATGGAGATCTTGCAACTCCATATCAACACAAACGTTGCTGCCATTATCTTTCCCACCCAACTTCTTACAACGAAAGATGCGGTGCTTTACTAACATCATGACCCTGTTTTTCCAAATAGAGAAGTCATCAACTTTTAAGTGAAGGCGACTGGACACACGAGATATATGATTATCTATGGAATCGCTGATCTCTTTTTGAATGGATTTCCATGATATTGACCTAGACAATCTGTGTTTAGTGCCATACGCGAATATAGCTCTGAGACCTGGATCATTTATTATATCTAAATTACCGGTAAAAACATGCCCATAAGGCTCATAAACAAAACTGGTCATCGAGTCACAGCTGCAATCGCTCTGTAAAATGCCAACAACTTCCTGAATTGTCAGGCTATTAAGAAACTTATTATAATTGAAGAATTTCAAACAAATAGGGTTATTAAGCTTATGGTACACTTTGGGAGGATATAGATGTTTCGCTTTTTCTGGAACTAAAGCACAGACACTTTTATCATTAAATACAGAAGGTAAATGAAGTTTGTCAACTAAATGAGACTTGAAAGGAATCACTATATGCGTTTTGTCTTCGGTAGAGCTATCCCTCTTGTTTCTATATAATTTACTATGAACATATGTTGTCAAAACGAAAGATAGGTCATTCGACTGATCAAGAAGCCTAGAATACATAATTTTAAGCATGCTATCACTAATCGATTTCAAGCAATTATAGAAATGTCTTATTTTGTTGCTCTTCATCAACTCTTGAAGCTCCTTGAGAATATCCTCACAACTATTAGATGGAGGATATTTCTTTCTACCCGACTTCCTAAGGCCATGGCTTCTCTTACGTCTGCTAATAGGAGAACTAAAAAAGAGAGATAAAAAAAAAATGAGATCACATATAAAATCAGCACTTTCTCGCAACAGAAATGCACAAATACCGTCGTAACCGGTAGCCTGTTTCAGCTTTAATGCGACGAGATGTCGATGAACCACATATAATAAAGTAAAAGTTGAATATTTCTGTGACAGGCCTTCGGCGTCCAGCGCCTTCAACGGTCAATGTCGAATAGGAGTAAAGCATGTGTTTTGGTGGGACATAAGTAATTCGTATTAAAGTTCAAGATCAAAAGATTTTCTGAGAAAAGTTGCAGGATATACAATGAATAAGTGAATTTCTCACTTTGCCTTCCAACTAAATCTAAGTTTTAAATTAAGTTAATTAGTTAATTAGCAAAAAAGGTAATTTAAGTCTTTAAGTCTGAACTTGTACGAAGTTCAGTGACCACTATAGCCAGTGAATCAAATATTTTATTTGCTCTACTTAACACGCTATTGAACATGAAGAACATTGGTCAGTGTTTGGATTTATTAATTTGTCTGCCTAAGTCAATGAAATACCTGAAAAAGATAAATCTGCTGAATTTTTTCATGAACCTTATCACATTGGTTGGTTTGCGCCGTTGCGGTGTCTCAATATTCTTGTTTTTGTGAAAGTTTCCTTAGTAACGTCTTATACTTCTTATACATTTTCTATTGTCATTTGATTCACATTTCTCCTCTATTTCAGAGCCAGCGATTCGAGTGATGATCGAGATCGTAGGACAGAGTAAGTAAATTTCACTTCCACTCTTACATCACGTGTTTGTATTGTTTGTATGACAGGATATGTCAATTTTAATACCGCCGATATTAAATACATGCAAGCAATTGCTACATTGGTAATGACTGACTTCATTTCTTTCAGAATGTAAGGACAGCCCATTAATGTTTGGTATCATTTTGGTGGTAGTTTCCCGCGTAGACCCAACCCATTTAAATAACTTGAACTAATACCTTGGATATGGTCAACTCTGAATCACTAAAGAAACCTGTATTTTGTAGATACCGAAGAATTGTACCCTAAAAGTACTAAAATGTATAAATAATGATCTTCACCCAATTAATGGATGATCATAAATTAAGAAAACTAATTGTCATTCGATGTATGGAACTTTCATTGAACTTTGATTAGATTAGGATCCTAGGTCAATTCTTGCATCAGATTTTGAACCAGTTATTAGATACACACCAACATTGTTTTTGCTAATTAGAAGAAAAATAGAACAAGAGGCTGCGATGCCAGCAATTAACCTTTGACAATGTACAGTGGATTGTGTGAGAGAGGTTGATTAGCAAATTCACCATTGAGAATAATTGAATTTACTTTTGTATCTAAAGTTGTGCAAAGCAGCGATTCCTAAAACTTTGATGAAACAGGTTTATTTCGATGAGAGAATTTGTGTGCAGTTATTTGCATTCTTCGAATCTGAAGAAATTGTGACGATTGCAAAGCTCTGGAGGATTTTACGGTAGCATACAAGCTATGGAAAGCTATTCTACAAATAGGTTACGAAAACTATGTTGGAATAATCGAATATATGGGCTACTTTAGTGCGTCCTAATCAAGGGAAACCGCTAAAAATAGTTTGCCAGCTGAGAATCGAACTTCGTCATCGAAATGCTTCCACTAGGGCTGGCGAGGCACCAGATTCATAATGGTGTTAGGTACAAAAATAATTGCCATTCGCGGCTTTCTTTCAAAAAGAATAGCAACTGCTTCCAGGCGACTTCGAAGAATCAATCACACATTCAATGTCTCCGGCTTTCACGAAATCGATTAAATATCTCAGCTCTTTAGATATCTATTTTGGCCTCATGTAGCTAATCGCCTGGAAACACTTGTTACAAGAAAACAAATCAGGAATATCATGTTCTGTGGCGTGCGTGCGCGTACAGCTATATTTGCTCTTGATTCAGTCATGAGTCAAGTGCTTCTCTGGTCTCAGTGGAAGACAGCTAAAGTCGATGAATGGGTTCGATTCCCAGCTAGCAAGTCATTTTTGACATTTGGTGCAAGTAGAAGACGCATTGGGATATCTATTCGTCCTCGTGAAAATCAGAGGCCTTGAATTCTATAACCCATTCTCCGAAAACGCCTGTGAGCCGCTGCTATCGTTCATCGATGTTCTCTTTCCGCTCACTTCAAACATTCTTGGAGTTTTCCTGGGTTTGTAATTAATTGCACTTCTTAATGAACTGAAAACTTAATCTGATTTCTGTGGTTTGATGTTCATAGTTCAAACCAGGGATTGTCAATAATTGATTGCAATTTAATTGGACAAAGAAATTAATTAATTGAAGTTGGAAATTATGTAAATGAATTTATTGTAATTAGAATTGTGATTGCAATCCAAAAATCGAACAGTTTCGTAACTTGATAGCATTATCTATTGATACGGCAGCTTATTCGACCAAGATAATGGATACATTATCTGGCTTACTGCGATTCGTTAGGCCATTCTGACAAGCGGATAATTTCTTTAGATTCTCTCTCACAGACGCCTGCATGAAATACCCTTGGCGTATAGTTTATACATGCATTCGTGATTCTCTCCATTGATTCATCGATAATGATTTAGTGGAGAAATTTCGCCGGCATTTTAGGGATGCGTGGCCTACTCTGGTTGAAAGAAACATGAACTTGTAACTACTCATGAATCTAGACTTTGTTATTCTGCTTGCCAACCTGAAATGCAAGGCTGAAATGCTTACTATAATTGTGAGGAGTAAAAGACTAGAGAAGCGAAATTAGATAAGCAATCTATGTTGTTAACAGATAATAGTTATTTGATTGGAATTGGAAGAATTGTCAATCAATTAATTGAAATTTTATATTGTAACCAATGAATTATTTGAAATTGGTATAATCAATCAATTGATCGGTCCTAATTAATTGAACATTACTTGAGGTCAATGAATTTTTTGATGATCCCTGGTTGAAGCTATGACAGCGATTCGACATTCCCATAATAGAAATTTCAAAAACTAGCTTTCATTGATTTGTGCTCGAAAATAAATAGATCAATAATCTTGGTCATCCATATCTTCCCGAATGTTCCAAAAATATTGTAAATTTTGCTTCCACAAATCATTAAACATCTATTGAAATTCAAGCACTTCTACTTAACTCGCCGCGATGTTTTATTTGTAACATTTTCTAATGCTGGGCACAAATCACCAATAATCTGTTACATTACATTCCTCTTGTAGCAAAACCAAGTAAGTCTTGTGTCAAGTGAGGCGTATATATCAGTTGTTAACGCGTGAAAATTTTGAATTGTTTATATCATTGAGCGTCAAGGAGTGAATCTACAAGTTTAATGAGTGGTTGTCTAATAACTCAAATATGTTCTTCACTTCTTTGCGCTGGCGTCTTTCGTTTGAATGTTTTAGTACGGCTTTGATTATCGCTTTAAGTTGTGTTCATAGGATTTCATATCGGTATTGGTCTAGGTATGCATGTATTGTTTGACTGCAAATCCCTCAGTGACCTTGAAGAATGTTAGAATGCTCCAGCTTGAATTAGCTATGGATTGCAAGAAGGAGAATGACAAATTTATGCGTCGATTTCTGCCAACCGAGGGCTAAGAGAATTCATCAGTTCTTCAAAGATACAAACGATTAGGTTTGTATATTTTCATTTTTGGATTTGTAATCAGCCATCCGTTTGCCTTCATATTTCAAATATTTACAATTCATAGTAAGATAAAATTGAATATTGTTACTATTTGGATGACACGACTGGTTATACATGCAATTAGTTAGAAATAAGTATTCCCCTCTTACGAACAGATGGGGAGTGTCATTGAATGTCTTAAATAATTTCTTTTTTGAGTGCTTTTATGAGGTCATGGAATAACCTTTCGCTGATCCACATGTCTAACTGGCAAAGAAAATCTGCTGAAAAGCTTCATATATATACAAACAGAGATATATAGGGATGATTTGTGCATGGAATTCAACTCATAAACTCGTATATGAAATGAGGAATATTTTCCTTCAAAAGGTAACTATTACGAAGTTTCATGATCACAGCTGTATCTTGTATTCTACATGTATAACTGATTATCCAAGGAATCAAGGAAAGCTTCTCAGTGATGTAGTTCTATCACTCAGTGACAGATCAAGTTTGTTCTAAATCTAATGTCACTAAGTTTGACGGAATTTGATGAATTTGTAGATATTGGAAAATATGGGAGGGGAGAAAAGAATAGAAGTACCTAATGCAAGTATGTGGATGAAATTACACCTTGCAAGTCTACGCACTTTCGAATACGATTAGAAGAAAAGAAGCAAGACGACTCATTAGGAAATGACACAAGGATTACAACAGAATTTAGAGATTTCTGAAATCTGTAATAGGTATTTACATACGTGAAACATTGAAATGTCCAAGTCATTATTGCACGCAGATGGTTTTACAGAGTTCGAGACAAACTTTACAGACTTATGTTTATGAGATGTTGTACTCAGACCGTGAATCACTGACTCGTTGAAATCCATCACACAATATTTTCAAAACTGAAAAATTATGACATAAGAACCTGCAATGCAAAGTAAGTCACAAACTTGACCATCCGTTGCACCGCATTCTTTGATATTTAAGGAATAATTTAAAAATTCGCTGAACAAAAGAGGAGTCCAGCAAAAATGCGACAGGAGGGCAGGATCGTCCCACTCCTGCCCCTTCTTCGGCATGGAAGGATTTAGCTAAAAACTTGTTCGACATGGAAGAAGAGTGAATTAATTAATTGCCATGACCTGATTCTGCATTATTTAATGAAGCAATAAGATGGCGGATTACATTTTCATTGCAGCAACTCTTTTCACTCACTTTCTGTGGTAGAAATCGACGAAATGGAACATTGAATTTTCCTTCTCTCGCTTGTGGTCCATAGAGTCTCCCATAAATACAGAGGAGCCTCGCTCGTAACTCACTGCATGCTGCTATTATGTCATTCAATGATCAAATGTGTTTAAAGCTTCTAAGAAAACTTATGAAACGATGTCATTGCTTATGTAGTGTATATATGTAACAGCTCATTCATTGCCCATGTTTTTACATTTCCTCAAATGTGACCTTTCAAGAACGTGTGCGCTGAAGTAATGGCCTTTGACTTAGAATAAGATGCTTTGGTGACAATATTTCGTGTTTCTCAGTCAAAGGAAAAAATAACTATTCAAATACTAATTAGTGTTTTGTCCTTTGTGAAATAGACATGAAATATCGCACACAAAACGTCTTATTCAAAGTCATATCAACTCCCCTGCAAAGCTCCATCAGTTTCCCTGCAAATATCACAGCAAATGAAAGATCTAACATAAAAGGAAAGGAATTGATGATCTCAGCAACGAATATTTTAAGATTGAACTGTAGGGCCTAATTTGGATAGTATGACTATAGCGTGCCCTTTATCAGTCAAAAGACAATCACGCATGAAAGTTGTCGATCTGCAATTCAACTGATGAGCCACAGTTGCATCTGTAATCGTTTGCATACTTGCGATGTCCGTGAAGTCGACGAAGGAATGCGTGTGAAAATAATGGTATTCAGTCAATCAATCAATTTATTGTATTCACTACATGTTGCATGCATGTGACTAATCTAAATAAAGTAAATTAGTTACGTGTATAAATTCGAAGATATCAGAATAAAAAGAAATAAAGAATAAAGTCAGACTTGATGTTCATCACACAAACGATACTGTGATGACCTTCTGCCTTTGAAGGTAAGTTCTCAGAAAGTTGATGCACTCTCGGATGTCGATCGGAACCTTATTCCAGAAACTGGTACCGCAGAAACGCATTGATTTTTCACACTGGAAGAATTATCAGCTCTCTTGGCATCCATATAAAGACATTTGATTTTTCTACCCAAAGCACACTAAAGCTGTCCAATCTCCCAAGACCAAGCAATTAATTCAGTTGAATTGATTGGAGAGACTGCAAAAGACGAATTTTGAAGCATGAAAATCAATCAATAGTTTTTTCAAAGCTCAGAGCGGAATATGATGCATCAGTCTTAATGAAATCAACATTGAAGCATCTAAATATGCATCTTACTGGATTCTCTAGAGTCCTGATATCAGCACATTTGTTGTCCATGCCCTGGTGTTGATCTGGCGTCACTGTAGACTGTATGTTGGCACATATGCTCATGTCCATGGTAGGTCTCCTCATATTTTAGATCATTGGAAGCCTCTTTCAACTTGAGTATTTTTGCCTGATAAAGCAGAATTCGCACCACCTTCGCTGATGACATTTTGTTGAATTGATACATTGACCTTGACAGAATACTTCAAAAACTGTTACACTATTATATAATAGTATTCAAAATATTGATAGTCTTAACCTGTACAATTCCGCTTCCATCAATTAGATAATTTCGTTTACCTATATGAATGCTTGAAAGCAAATACTTTTATGTTTGTCTTCATTTAATATGCTCGTATATTTTTGGCTTGTGCAATAAATAGATCATTTTTCCCGATTAGACTAGTGACCACCCAAGATCAATTCACAACTGTATAGATACCGGTATCAAGACTTTCATTGTTTTAGTCTTGCTGCCCGTCACCATTGTCATTTTTTTTGGTAGATCTTTCCCATTATAATCATTGCCACCATCAGCTCTTCTCTACGTACGTTTCTCAACAGCAGTTGCTAATGATTGTGAAATGAAGCTTTCATGAAAAGTGAATTCTTTCCTTTGACAACTTATAGAAAAAACATCGCATTGTTTATTAGTATTTTGTCGACGCGAAAACCTTTCACCAGCTTTCAACAAGGTCAGAAATGTTCATTTATATCCTGTTTTTATTCAATGATAAATTGCATAATGGCTCAACGCACTGAAGTTAAAGTACTACTTTGTAGCAAGAAACGCCATGTCAGGAACAATTAGGGCCTACAGTAGTCTCAATGTGGAGCAGATGAAGTGCTCACTGAGAATGAATTTTTCTATTTATAATAATTAAACAAGTTAAATATAATAATTAAATAATTGCGCAAGTCTTTTAAATGCATTACTCGTGGAAGAAAAACTTCGGTCATTTTTTAATCCACATCCGTCACTGAGTGCGTGGAGAGATCGCGCCTTTATACATCAGAGTTAAATACAAATTATACAAACCAAGTTTTATAGCAACAACCACTCCGTGGTAATTATTTGCATACCGGTATTTGTCAAGCAGTCATCATCCAAACCCTAAGATTTTTTGGTATCAGAACGCAAAGTGAGGCTAATCGTTTTAGCGTTGGAAATCTCAAAAAAGCCCAGTACATTTTTTGAAAAACAAGATTCACATACACAGAGGAAGTACACTGATATCTGCAGCAGATTCTCTACAAACTAGTTTTTCAAATTCAAATTTTAGTGTAGTCCACTAGTGAGACATTGAATTACAAAGATTGTGTGGAGTAATCACTTCTGCAAAAGGCTTTAGATGTAAAAATGAGAGGACTCAAGCAATTACTGTGAAATTATAGTCATCATCAAGACATCATTTCATGAACTTGCTTATTTCGCATGGTTTTAGTGACTTCAAGTTTTCTAGGTGTTTCTATAGCACTCCATATAGAAACATCATGTAGAATAAGCATCAATTGATTCAATGACTCAAAATCTTTTGAAACTGTGTTTCCGAAGAAGAATTCTGATGTAACTGAACTAGGGTCGAAACAGACAATGATCCCCAAGAAAAATGATTGAAACTGAACAGAGAATTTTTCTTCGATACAAGGTTCGACTCATCCTGCCTAGTTCATTGTCCAACCGATAAATAACGACCGTGTTACTGTACCGTTCTCACATACAAACAGACGTAGAAACTGCTTTTTTGTATTTCCGATCATTGTGTACAATGACTTGCTTTGTGGCGTGATATCATAACTCTCTTAAATTCTCCAGTCGAAGATCTGCATGCAGAGTTGGAAAAGTCGGAATTGGAATTGGAATTGGAATTGACGATATTCAAATCTACTGGAACTGGAATTGGAATTGAAATTGACCTTGATAAACCTCAATTCCACTTTTTCGATAGACCTGTGATGAATCTACATGTATTTCTACAAAAATTTAAATCACAGCGCTCGGCCGTTGTGTTAACTGCATCCAAGGATAAGAGAGAGATAGATCGACAGAGGCAGCTTTATTCTATTGTTGAATAAAGGGTGTTTTTTGTGACTTCGATGGGCCTACAGCCCCCGGACAATGTTAATTCAGCGATGAAGCAGACAATGAAAAGACAATCATCTTTGTTCAATTTCTTAGTTATTCATCAAGTAAGATAATTAATCAAAATAAAACAATTGTTGAATTTAGTTCTTGATAGGACAAGCACAAAAATTGGAGATTAACTTAATTGTTGTACACACGGAAAACAATTGGTTTGGAAAGAGGAAAAGTGACGCTGCAATAGAGGGTAGCAACCCTGTCATTTCAAATCATAATATAGACAGTGTCAACAAATTATTCTAATAATTAATTATTAAATTGCATGAACCATTATTCAAATTCTACTCACAACAATTAACAAATTAACGAGTTAAGACAAATTCGTCTATGTAGCCGAGGCTGCTTGGTTGATAACTCGATGAGTTAATTTAATACCTATATTTCGGATGTCACAACCCTTTTCAAAGTATAGAGTAGAAATATATATTTCTATTCTGTACTTTGAAAAAGGGCTGTGACAGCCGAAGTATAAGTATTAAATTAACTCATCGAGTTATCAACCAAGCAGCCTCGGCTACATAGACGAATTTGTCTCAACTCGTTAGATTTAACAATAATGCTGCTCAGAGGGAATTTTGATATTTTGCAATTAACAATATTAATTTTTAAGTTGAAGCTGGGACATTCCCATAACGACGTCTAAGTGTTTCATAATTTTAATAAACTTATATTTAATAAGACTTAAGGTTTGCCCTTAAGATGATAGTTACATGTATATAGATACGATACGCAACGATAAAAGAAAAACTTTACACTTACAGTTCACTTCTTAATGTTGAATTCACTTCCATTCGATCGGACTCACTTAGACCAAAATAATATCACAAATATCAGTGTCACTTATACCGTCAATCTTCAATCGCGCTCGCTGATGTGTTGCCGTATACGCTGCTGTGTTGTTGTTCGCTGGCAGGGAGTTGTTGTTGTTACTTCTGTAGTTATGTGAAACCGCTAGAACCCGGAGTTCTTCTAGCAGCCACTGAAGATGTCGTATGTGTTGTTGTTGGTAGTTGTTGTTGCGTCAATTTCTCATCGTTTTTAATCTATATAAATTTTTGAGACTTGACGATAAAACCACTTTCTTTTGAAAATTGAAAGAGTTTCCTTTAATCTCTGCTCGTTTGCTTTCGACCCGATCACATTTCGTTCTTATCACGGAATTTCAATCTCCTTTTTTTTACATGGACCAATTAATCAGTTTTCATGATATTATTTTAATAGTCGTTTTTTCCACTATCAACAATCACGTTATTCGCACACTGAATTTCTTTCTTCTGTCAGTTTATTTATAGATTTATTCGCATCTCATCTCTCTCTCTCTCTCTCTCCCTCTCTCTCTCAGCGTTTGATTCTTTGCTGACCGATAACTTTCTTTTATTTTTTTTCACGAGATATTGAATATCTCGTTTACAAAACGAAAATAGCGTAGGCTGACCGGTTGCATATATACATGTACACAAGAAATATGAACTGTGAGCATGAAGACGCACATAGGAATGACGCAGGGAACGGCACACAGGAACAACGAGGATAGGATAAGGGCACATGGGTTGGATTGAAGCGAAAAAACGTTAGAAACATTAACATAATACACTATATGCCACATGCAAATATCGGAATTGAATCTTTTTATGGAATTGGATTTGGAATTGAAATTTCTGCTCCGGAATTGGAATTGGAATTAAAAAATTTCAGTGGAATTTTTCCAGCTCTGTCTGCATGGCACTGTATGGAGGAGAATAGCCATCTACGGAATTCTGATTCTCATTTTCATGAATATAGGACATTGCTATTAAGTATTACTATTATTTCTTGTCGAATTTCATTATCCGATTACTCATAAATGACTAGAACGTTGACTCAAAATCGCTGATCTGAGCCAGACAGCTCATGCTTCAGTGCAAACTGCGGGGCCTAGACTGCGAAAGTTGGCTAAATTTGACAACGAAAGCAGAATGCTTTCGTAGTCAAAGTCAGCCAGTTTTCTCAGCTTACGACTTACAGGGTTCTTGTGAACGGAAGATGTAATCAAATACGAGGCATCATTTGAGATAAAGTTGAAACTGTCTATGTGCTGGAAATGAGAGCATAATATGAGGATAACAATCGATTGTCATGAGTGGAGATTCTTGATCTGGTGTACGCCATTTAAGATAGCACAATTTGGCTTATTCATCGGCGATAATAGATATTTGAATACGTCAACCGCGGAAGTTTTTAAGTATTTTATGGTTCCGGTTGGACAACACTTTTGTGAACAATAAAAAATGGCCACTCTGTTATTCATGACTTTATTGCCCAAATTTTCGTATTCAGGCCACTTCAGTTGCAAAATAGGAAGCATTTACAAATACAGTGCATCCCTCTCTCTAAAAGTTACAGTGCATCTTCGATTATCCGGATGGTCAAAACCCAATAGGTCAGTCAAAGATCCGGATGAGCGAAATATCCGGATAAGCGAAATTTTAAATCCCATGTTAGCAAAAGCTTGTCGGCTTAGGTCAAAGACATTTGATTATATACCAAGATCCCCGCAGAATATGATCTACATATATCCATATAATCTGTATGCATATATCCATCCTGCATATCTACCTAGAATGTAATACTTGATATATTTGATTCCGATTCTGCGACTGTTTAATGAAATTATGAGCATCAGTTGTGCATGTCTGCTATATATTCACTGTCGTTCCTATTAAAGCACATAAATACACGTGCACAAACAATGACCGTGAACTGAGACCATGAATTGAAAGTGATTTATCATAGCTGTATCCCAGCTTTGACTAGAAATAGAAATAGAATGTCTTTATTGCCTCACAGTGATGCGGTGAATGCATTACAGAAGTCAAATACAAAGTTAAGAAATAATAAAAGTTAAAGATGAACTGTCCACATAATCAGCAGTTACAAAATCTTACAAAGTTCTTTGCAAAACGAGACGATCTTGAAAAAGGCGCTTTTAGGACACATGAATTTCTTGGAGTTGGTAGCCTGTCTTGAAACATAACACGTAAAGGGTGGTCGCTATGATTAGCAACAATCTGAAATAGTTGGATACAAGCCTTGTCAGCAACAGATATAATATCATTATATGTGAAAGATTTGAAATAATTTGCTGCCCTTGACTCAACTCGAAGAAGTTGCATATGTAAATAGGAGGGCATATTACATATACACGGATAACAATATAAAAGTACCGATCTAATAAAAACAACGTAACACATATGTATAATCTTAGCCGAACAATTGGCGCGTTTTAAGTTACATAATATATAAAATCGACGATAGCATTTCTTAACAATATCATTCACATGGGCATTCCACGTAAGATCGGATGAAAAGGTAACACCCAAAAGTTTCAGAGTCGAGACCGTTGACAAGGAAGAACCATCACTACTGACATGCATAAGACTTATGCATAAGAATTATGCATGCTAAGACTAGCATGCATAACCTACTTAAGAATGCTCCAATCATTTAGCTGCTTGCCTATTATTTGACTCAGGAGAGAACCGGTCATTGAGCAAAAATTAATTGCTGGTAAAGCAAGAGTACTTCGTGTATGTGTTACCTATAAAGAGGAGAGGAATGCTAAAATGAACATTTGATTCCATGTATGTACATGTACATGTTTTGATGGAATCACGGAGAATCGAACGGATTCTGAAATTACGTCTGGATAATCGAAATCCGGATAATCGAAGATGCACTGCACTTGAATCTTGAAACATGATAACGAGACAGAGGTACATGTGAATGAAAGAAAAGAGGGACTATTGCATAGAAAGTTAATGTCATAGAACTTTTAAAAGTATAGAAAACGGTTGTTTCACAAAAAGAATTGCCAATCTTGCTCACTCTCCACGTGAATGAATACTGAGCTGGTGTTTTTTTAATCAATAGGGCTTCCCGGAGTCGAATACCGGTCTTGTCGTGTTCGAAAGCTAATATTTCGATTTCAGTGCTTTTGTTTTTGCACCGCTGTCAATGCCTTGGTAGAACACGCAACACAAACAACATCATCCGTTTTTAGCTGTGCCAAAGCAGGACATTGAAATTGAAATCTTGGCTTGCAAGAGCGACGATGTACTCGCCTTCGTGCTGTATTTTTCATTGAAAAACACGAACCCAGCATTAATTCACATGAAGAGAGTGAAGAAACTGAAATTTCGAAGTTCCTTTTTATGTAAAGTACTTTTATAATTCTCTGACACTAACTTTCTCTGCATTCGTCTCATTTTTCCATCATCAGCATCTACCTCCATCTAGCTATCATGAGCATTCTTCAAGTGCTTGCAAATATCTTCTTTTTACGACTGAAATGGCCTAAGTAGGCGAAAATTTGGTCAATAAAGACAGCATTAGTTGAAACGCCAATTAGAAATTGTTTGTTATAGTTTTGTACTTCTGCGAACGAGCAGAATAGAAGCGTCAATCAAATTTGACTGACAGCTGATCACGTAGCATGATAAGAAAAGTTCAGAGGTCATTTCTCGTCTATTGGTGTCACAAGTCCTCCTCATTACAGGTGTAGGCTCAGGAACGGACCGGTCGTCAGTTAAAGCTAATTCGCTCCAGATTAACCTCAGGATTTACCATCTCCCAGGACGGGCCGACACTTTTATTGTCGCAGGATGTATGCGCTGGTAGATTAGATTGAAAGACCCGGGGCGCCAATGATCCTTTTTCCGACTGCGATGATGGTCGCATTGACCGATAAATTGTTCTAACGACCATGATATGTCCTTTTCTTTTGTAATCGACCCTTTAAACCTGTATTCTAACACTGCAGGATTCGACGCGCTGGTGTTGGAGCTCTTGTCGGTCGACGACCCCGAACTGCCAAGGTTAAGATGGTCGAACAGGCGAACGCAAATATAAAGATTAAAGGAAGTAAGTTCAAGACGATAAAATGAAATAAAGTTTTGCATGATTGAATTTGCTGCTACAAATTGGCAATTTTGACTGTAGTGGTCAATGACTGGTTTGTCATGTATTGAAATACACTGATCCGCTGAGTCCAAAGCTGTTACTGATTGTGACTGGAGAATGAGTGGTAGATTTTCCGACTCCTTCAGTGCCAATGTTTGATTCTAGCACTACACTGTAAACCAGCACCTCCTAAATCACACACACTAAAGCAAGACACTCTTCGTAACTAATAAAAAAATCCTAAAGCAAAGCGTTTTAGGAGGCTAGCGCACTAGGGTCATTGTTCTCTTTAGTATGTCAACGTTCTATTTCACACAAACTCCTAAAATTCTAGTGTGTGGGGCTTTACACTGTAAACCAGCACCTATCCTGGGATTTTTTATTAGTTACGAATAGTGTCTTGCTTTAGTGTGTGTGATTTAGGAGGTGCTGGTTTCATTTCGAACTCTTGGAGATCTAAACCTTAGAGAGACCGAAGAGCACAGCAACCTTGAAGCAGTTTCTTAGTTATTTATCACAAAATGTGTTTACCTGGTTAGGGCTTGGGTCATTGTCGGTGATTGGGATGGATCTATGACTTCCAATTCGAAATATCTATTGCGTTGATGACTATGAGGGGAAGCATAATTTGCAACACAATGAGTCAACTGAACAATTAATTTTGCTGAGCAATTTCATGACAGTTCTCAGTTCTCACCATTATCACAGGTCAGCTTGGCTTCTGCAGTTACATAGTCCGAGAGCTCCCGACATTTTCTTCCTAAATTCGCGCACGAGCTTTTTACTGTTTTTAACTTACAGATTGTCTCTCAAGATAAGCAAAACGAGAATTCTTCTCCGAAAAATTGTTCATTTAATCACTTACTTGGAGTTTTACGTCGGTCATGGGAGTAACAGTGTTCTCAAAGGGTCTCATGAAGAACCTTCTCTTTGAGTCAAGAAAGAGCAACTTTGAAGAAAGAGGAATTTCATGACCAGCTTGTTTACAATACTGAATGGTAGAAAAGAGTATTGAACACCACATAGAATTTCTTCAACCTCTTGAGTCGATCATGCATCCAGTCTGTCATGAGGAGATGGCCATGCATGCGAGTACGTGAGGAAATTCGCCAAGTAATCATACTGCTTCCAAAGTGCCAAAAATTGCACCTTGCTGCAACTGCTCTCACTATACGCTTGTAAGTGACCTGATGGCCCTAACATGGAGTTGAGAATTGGGAGTGTATGCTAAAGCCTGTCAAGATCCTTATTTAATTATCAAATTATTCCTCGATGTGATGAGAACGCATTGAATTATGCTTTTGAGTTGGAGTGCCCTTTGAGTATTGTTGAAATTGGTTTTTGCATTATGTTCAGTTTTACTAGAAAAATCGTCTGACTTTGATATGTTCACTTTTGATCCGAACATTTTGCTGTTCGCTATACCCAATTTGTAATGTGTTCACTGAATGTCTGTACACATGTACAGCAAAAAAGAATACCGGTATTATTATTACTATTATCAGGATGAGACAAATCACGAAATATAAATGAATGCTTTGTTTTTTCAGCGGCAGAGAATTTGGGTCGATTTGCATTCTCCTCAGCAAATTATTCAGTTCTTGAAAGTGATGGACATATTGCTCTCGATGTTCTGTACTACAGGAAAATCCCGTGAGTGTTGTTTTCCGTAGACTAGTTTACATAGATCACAAGAAATTTGTCCAATTGGCTCTGAAGTGTTTTCCATTAATAAATCAACATAATGTAGCATTTTTAAGTTTCGGATACAACAAAGTCCTGGTTTTCACGTTGGACGGTCATCTAAGCTTACTGTTTCATATTGTAAAAAGCGATAAATCACATTTTAAGTCAATTTTCATCTTTTTGACTTGCTATTATGATATATTATTGCAGCTTAAAGGATACTTTCTATTATTAAAATGACAAATGCAGCATCTTCGGTCTATTCATGGAAAGTCGTAGCTCGAGTTTACAGATCCTGGTGAAAGTACAGGCCATATTTTTTAGTGAAACTGTTTGGAGGTTATTCAAGTATGACTCCTTTATTATTCCATTTATTTATGATATTGCATATTGTTATACATGTCATTGCATATACAGAGTGTTATGACTGCACTATCGGTTAAGACCATTACAAAGGGGAAATGAGGAACTTCCAATACATAGAGAGCAACTTATTTGTAGACTTAATACAAGAAGTTGTAACACACTCTTCCGATAAGGACGGATATTTCGTTAAACATCGAGAAACAACCTACTGTGAAAATGCCGACATGCCAGCATGCAGTGCCACAATTAATTCTAGTGAAACCAAAAATGTGAGCTGAGATATTATAGATAGAAACCTAAAAAGTAAGGTTGGTGAAGTGAATGTGGAGCATCATAATCAAAAGCATTACCAACAAAGTAGAAACCGGCAGGACATTTCACCCCGGCTGGCAGGGTCTAGGTCCGGTTTCGTACGGCGCCTGGTCAACGGTCTCTACGTAAACATCTCGTTTTTGAAATTCGGACATCTAAATTCCGGCATCACTTCATTTCCATCAAGAAAGTTTTGCGCCAATTTTATCAGTCCGTGAACATCATGCGAATTCCGTGCTGCACGAATCTGTTTTTAAGATGGAGACTTATTCAAATTTATGTCACTGTCACATCGGTGTTGCAGGTAGCTCATTTTATAGCACTAGCCAATTTGAAGATTCTGGCCGTCGCACCGTAAATCGTGTTTTCAACCTGCATCATTCCTGTAGCAGCACCCTACTTTATTTGGTGATTGGCTTAAGTCCGACATTTATTAGAGCAGCCCAACTTCAATCCACACCCGACATCGCACCCACATGGAACCAAGACGAGTACAACACCGCAATCAGTCCTAGATTAGCGATCGTTTCCGGAAAAGAGGCGGCTAATTCTGTCAAGGAAGCTTTTCAAAAAGCAGCAACAACCGACGACACAGACTTTGCGCACAATTTATCGAGGCCATGATGAGTGATGCAGATCCAATAGCTCGTCAGCTAATCTTGACTGTGATATTAAAAGTCTCGACACCAACAGCTCTCCGTGACTACTTTCCGCTACCTTGATTTCTTTTAATATCTTTTCTGCTTGACTTACTTTTCATTTGTACTTTTTAGTGCGTTCAATTAAGAGATATATTTAAATGCAAGCAAATGAATGAATTAATGAATTAGCGTTAATTGAAAAATGACAAAATGCTGGTTTCACACATCCAATGATAATCGATGGGAATCATGTTTGAATATTAGATCATCATATTCAATATTAACTCAAAATGTCTTCCTGTTCAGAATTAGTACATATTAGAAGGATGTAATTCTTTATGAATAGACACGCATCAAATGTGCGCATTCATAATCCGAGTGATGAAACCGCGTACTTGCTAATCAAACCTTAATCATAACTTGCACTACTCTGGTTATAAAGATTCTTAAGCACGATTTAGGCTGCAATATGAAATTTAAGGTCTAAGATGATGAGTACATTTGCCCATTACAGGTTTACTGATTGCATCATTCACCGCAACTTAGGTTAGAGAATTTGGTGTAAGAAAAGTTAAGTGAGGCGGTAGAAAAGAAAAAACTGTTCAATAGAATACAATGAGTGAGCGAGCAGTAATGTGTCGTCACAATACGCTGTTCAATAATTGAGGAGGAAGGCGAAGTTACTTGACACGTGAATTTCTGTCAAGTGAAGTTGTGTGATGAAAGCTGAGGGTGTTTTTTTCTTCCACAGTGTCTGAACGTAATTTCAATATGGCCATACCTACAGAATTGATTCTGACTTCACAAGTGAAATATGTTTCAGAAAATTCACTTGAACAATTGTCGGATTTGAGAATGATCCCGCTTGTTGATCTTCACATAACCTATCGTGTCCCTGAATTCATTAGAATCACAGAATTAGACTGTTTAATCGTATCACTTTGCTAGAAGTGCAAACTGATTCAAACAGATGGCACATGCAGGAACTTAATAAGTGGGCAAGAAGAAATTTTCAGTGCATTGAAGAGATAGGAAAAATAGTCGTGCGTCGCTTGCGGATTGCTCTGAATTCCTCAAAATGATCCGATCACCACGAATCCTTCAGATTTTAAGAATTCAGTTCATTGCAGTGACGTTTTCTCGATAATGTTGGGCCATCCTATCATTGTTAGCAAGCGCATGAAAAAAATGTTAGCAAACTTCTCTGTAGAACTTGACATCGTCTGTGTCTCTTTGCTGTGTGAACCGGTTGATAACAGTCACTGAAACTTCGCACAATTTAGTGTGTTTAATGTTGAACTGGCTGCTCATTGTTCGATTGCTATGGTATTATGTCAGCAGATTGTGCCATTTCATCAACGTTACATGTTCCAATGTTTCCTTTCTAGTCAAACAGAAGAAAGAGACGACCTGTCTAATTATGTGATTGGAATGCCATTTCATAGCATTTGTCGGATAATAATGTTGGTTGTATTAATCAATTATCAGCTACGGAAACAGTTAAACACTCACGATTGTTGTATGCTTCTCTTGTTTTCTTCAGTCAAGAGAAACATGTTTTAACCACAAAGTGCTCATTCTAAACTGCATTTATCAGATCACTGGTTGGCCCTTATTTTCATAGTGATGGATAATGTCTACCCACGATGAACAGGAGAGGCGGATGCTAAGGCTTAGAATACTCCAAAAAATTTGAGCAGCTGTCTGCAAATATAAGTAGTATGATTGGAACATGGGGCTTAGTAAGCATGCGGATAACATGTTATCGATATTATGACTGTTCTATTTCACTCATCAAAACAGCTTTTGAAGTTGCATTCACTAAATTCTCACTTAACTAGAGAAAACATAGAACATTTTATTTTAAAATTACACCTTTTGCCGAAAACCTCTACCTGCTTCACATTGCATTAACATGCGCTTTTATTTGATCCGGTCTGACGAGAAGAGCAACTAGGTAGAACTCGGCAGAAGCGCAGATTTTTTATTGCTGTAGGTTGGCGTAGTCGAATGACTTGCTGATGCTCATTTTGTCATAATAATAGGAAAGTAAGCTGTCGATATCACTTAGAGATGACTTCTGCCTTCACTCGTATTCCTTTTGAACCGTCAGCGTGACCTAGTGAAGAAGGTGCGAGCTCGTTTCCACCGAGGACTTCGTCTCGATTCCTGGGTCGGGCGAGTGTGATCGGGGAATTAAATGTGCTGGTTTCTTTCATTGACTTAGTCGTTGCCGTTCTCTTTAGATAACCGCAAGTTACACACACACAGAATTAGACAGGTCTTCTCTTCTTCTGTTTGACTAGAAAAGAAGTACATGTAACGCAAATGAAATGGCACAATCTGCTAACATAATAGCCTATCATAGCAATCGAACAATGAGTATCCAGTTCAACATTAAGCACGCCAAATTGTGCGAAGCTTCATTAACTGTTATCAACCGGATCACACAGCAAAGAGACAGAGGCAATGTCAAGTTCTGTAGAGATGTTTGTGTACATTTTTCATGCGCCTGCTAACTTTTTTTAATAATGACCGAAGGACCAACATAAACTAGAACTTCTGAATCTGAAGGAATCGTGGCGATCGGTGCATTTTGAAGGAATTCACAGCAATCCGTAAGCGACGCATGACTATTTTCCTATCTCTGTATGACATCAAAACTTTTCTTTTTGCCCACTTAGTAAGGTCCTGCATGTGTCATCGCTCTGAATTAGTCTGCACTTCAAGAAAAGTGACACACTTAAACAATCCAATTCTGTGTGCACACCATTCTGTGGAAGTCTTATCTTCGGCCTCGTTCTGTGCAGAAACTTGCTCTGTCTGCCGAACTATGAACCACTGTCAAACCGGCATGTTTCAGCGAGCAGTTGTTGCTGAGTTTATGATGATTTTGTTGTTTTGTTTGGTTTTCTAACTGAATTGTATTCGAATCTTGTCCAGGCGAGTTAAAGTGTCGATGTCCTTTACCAAATATTGCTGCAACAAATATGCTAAACATCGCGACAAAGCATAACATCATAGAGATAGAGTTTAGTCCACTAACTTGTAAACATGATGTTATGTTGCCATCAACATTGCATCATTGGAAGTTATGTCGACAGCATTGAAAATGAAAAGGACTGCAATCCTTGAATAATGCGGTACAAATGTTGAAACAAATTGTGGACTCCATAACAACACAATGGACACGTCATTGTGACTTTGTTCCTTCAAGTACACTGAGAACGCGCTCCATTGACTGTTGCAAACAAACTAGACTAACTTACAGTTTGGTTGATGTCCGAATCGCTGTTGAAGAGGCGATCAAATTTGCGTTACGGGCCATCGCAAACATCTTATCTGTCGCCAAGTTGACGCCAGACAGAGTCGGATAAAGCTAACTCCGCCTTCCACCTCACCACCTCGTTAATCTCCGTCTCTAAATGCTAGGATAACAAGGAATAATACTTCAATGGGTAAGACAAAATGAAATGAAGTTGGCGGACAGAGTTCATTGCTGTCACTTGGGATTCACTGTTTGCCAGATTGAAAATACTGTACAGTTGTAACTGACCGCCATAAAGATGTCTTTCTCAATCTCTCTGCTTTCGGCATTAGTGATGGAGATGAAACAGAGAATGGTGTAGATGAGAAGGGAAAGTGTCTTTGGCAGTGGTGTGCGGTGACTTTGATAATACGGAATGATAGTATTTGATAGTTTAATATACTACACAACCCCTAAAACTGGACACTAACATTTCTCTCCAACAAAATTGCTCTAAAGCGATCAAGATCAAGAACTATTCACCGATTTGCTGCGTCCATTATCTGCTTCGAACAATGAACTTGAACGGAATATGAGTCATCCATTGTTTGCCGATATTAAAAATCGTGACTTCTGTCATTGAACTACAAAATGAGGCAAATGACGAGTGATGAACGCTGGCAAGCAGTTGGGATGCTAAAAGCGGGTCGTTCCAACCATGACGTCGCCAAGCATTTCCGTAGGTCTCCTGAAACCATTCGCAACCTGTGGTTGAAGCACGGTTGATCCGGGACCGCTCAGAACGCCGGTAAACGCTGTATCTGTAGGCACACCACCATCAGAGCGGATCGGAGACTCGTAGTATTAGTTAGCCCTAATACCACTTTGCCTGCTACTCTTATGCGACTAATGTGGGGAGAGCGCAGCAATTGGAGTAATATCCTGAGTGCGCAAACTGTACGGCTGCATCTGAAGGAGAAGGGTCTGCGATGCCGAAGGAGGCAGAAGAAAACGCGACTTACCCCCGCACATGTTTCAAGTGGGGAGCGGTGGGCCATGCAGACAGTAAATTGGCGATTACAGCAATGGCGACGAATCATTTTTGCGGACGAAAGTCGCTTCTACAGGAAACATATTAATGTCCTACTGTTATACCTTGCGGGTTTTAACAGTTTGCCCGAGGAAAATTATTTTTGACTTGAATCTCCAACTTATTATTAAGTTGTAATCGAATTGCTATTAATAAACAAATACTTCATTTCATTTAGTTACATGTACTGTACAGTTTATTCATTTTATTTGCAACCGTAAATAATGAGCATGTGGCTTTAATCAGAAGAGTAAATGGATCTAATTTGCCTTCAATTGGACCAAAATTTGTCTTCCAATGATTGACATCAGTCACATCACCATATCACACAGTGCCATAGAAATCAAACACGGTCGGTCTGATTACGCTCTGTCAAGAGCATTCTTCTCAACTGTCATCGCAATTGACAGAAAGAAAGAAAATACCGCTGTCCAGTTTTACAGTTTGCCTAGTAGGATCGACCGGGGTTTTCCGCTTCATCTTGAGATAGCAACCATTTAAATACAGAAGTAAATTATGCTTGAATGATCAATTATCATATTTCAAGATTCTCTCAAGATGTATTCCCGTTCAGAATTATAGTATTTAGTTAACTTAAATTTAGTAATGTATGTTACTATTAAATTATTTATATCCGCGTCCTTTTTTTAAACAAGTCTGTAGGACAATGCTGTTCCTTTTGGTTGATAATCACCTTGGTTTGGTGAAGATCTACAAAAAACATTTTGCAGCTCTCCTTGCTCATCATGATCAACATGACATGCATTCTGTTTCAGACTGCCTTCGGATCTCGGCAATGGTGTACAAATCAATTCTGTAAGTGACTGACCTCCATGCATCTTCGGTCAACCAACTTCAATATTTTTCCACTTTCAGAACGGCACCGTTAAGGCTGATGACAAGACTGAAAAAAAGAAGAAAAAGAAGAAGGATAAGGATGAAGACAAAGATGACACTGCAGCGGAGAAGCCCAAGGATCCCGATGCAATCAATGGAGAAATGGTGATTGAATATGAAACACGGGAAGGAACCGGTCGCAATGGTCATGATTACAAACATACTGCTGGAAAATTAGTCTTCAAGGACGGCGAGTACTTGCAAAAGATCACCATTGAAATCATGGACGATTACCAGTACGAAGCAGATAAAGATTTCTATGTTATCCTCAAAAATCCTAAAGGCGGCAAAGAAGGCTTAGGTGATCCATCTGTTGCACGGGTGACCATTATCGATGATGACGGTAAGTTATGTGATTCTGCCTTACATGTTGCATTTCACTTTCGGAGAGGGGGAAGAGTAGAGAAAGCGTTGATGTTGGTGTAATAATTGGAACTAAGTGTCTGACCACTTTGTTACTGGAAGTATCATAGTGACAATTTACGACTGACGTTGAAAAGAAGCTTAGCTTGTTTAAAATGCATGTCTTGAAAGGTCGTTTTGAAGCGCTTTATTTGGTTAAAGGCATGATTTCTTTATTTTCATTGCACAGAACATTTTCATCTTAGATTTTTTAAAATAGTGATGGACATGCGACATGAGGTTAACCTACTCATATTGACTTTGATAACTTATTGCTTTCACAAATGTCGTTCGATGGACTCGATAGCCACTAGCTGTACTTGCGTGCCATCCTATTCATGAACTACGTAAGCACACAACAGTAATGTGGAACGCAATTTTTGAGAAATATGGAATGTGATCATGTTTGCAAGTTCGAGGCTCCCTACAATTATGATCGATTGATTGAAAGGCACAACTCTCTAATTTGAAAGCACAAATATAATTTTTCTAAAATTCTATCACCTGAAAATAAATGAAGAGAAAAAGCCAAACCCAAAGCGAAATAGAGCGATATTTTTACTCTCAAACTTTCGCTAACGTGCAGATTCCCTCTCAGTTTCACAGATTAACTTTTCGTGTGTACTAGTCCTGTACTACTCGTAAGGACTATTCTTCCAAATGAGACGTTCGTTGTCAAAGTAACAGCAGATTTTACACCACAATTAAACTCAGCCTTTGAAAACCTAGCAATATGGTTTTTATAATTTCTTATTATTTCATTTTTATCATAAAAGGATTATTCAGCAGTGTTTGTAAATTTTAAAAATGTGCTTGAAAGGCGGCAACCAATGAATTAGAAAAGAACGTTGATGTTAACAACATTGTTGATCGTTGTGCATCATTGTGCCCTGGATTCTTTAATTGAGAACTTGTGTCGTTCTGCCGCCCGTCGATAGCTCAGTTCGTAGAGCGTTGGCCTAGAATGCCAGCAGTCGATGGTTCAAATCCACCATGACGCGTAGTTATTTTCCGTCTGTTGAATGACAACAACAATGTTCAAAAACAGCTATTGAAATACTTTTAAGAAAAGAGATTTTCCATTATAACACTGATGTTGATTTAATAAAGGAGTTTTATCACTTATCAACAATGCTTCTATCATGCGAGTTTCATAATTGCTACGTCTTCTGTATTCAGCTCAAAAACAATTATAAATGTTGTTACTGCAGCTTGCACATACGGCATGTTCACATGACAACTTACAGAAAAGTTGCCAATCGCATCAATTATTCCTTTATTTGTAACAACACAGTTTACAACATGCACTAACTGGCGGATAACAGAGAAAGTGGTGGGTGCCGGAGTGTGCTCTGAGCGACTTATATACATTAAAACGAACCAATCAGGGAGAGCCAATCAGAACACACTTGGGCAAATCCATGACAAACGGGGCACCACCACAGCGCCAGTTTAATAAAACAATTACAAGCGTAGCAATCTTTAGTAAGCAAAAAGTCCTAGCTGATGGCCTCTACTAGGTCCATCCGCAAGATTATCCTTGGTAGAGATCCATTTTACATGAATATTCATGGAAGTCAACTGTAACTTTAAGTATAAAAGGGCAGTGGATTTTCTTTGAAAGGTAAGTGATGGGGCACAATCAACGATATAACGGTGGCTCAGGCCAAAATGCGAAATAGCAAGGCACTGAAGGAAAAGCCGCAGCTTGTCCAGTATACGGATTCACCTACGCAATTTGCTGAGGAGTAGCATCCACAAAAACATCACCAATAATAGGATGTTTAAAATACATCCACAGATTGCAAACACGTATTAGCCATTGAAAAGCCTTAAGGCATGTGATGATTCCAAAACGAAGTAATCCATAAAATTGCGTTGTAGCGGAGAGCCAATGCACAATATATCCCATAAATTTTGGAACATCCGAACGGTAAACTGGAGACTTTATCCGACGGGCCAATTGTAGCATCGTATGTAAATGCCGGCCGAAATCGTTGTCGCGAAAAATCAATATCCAATCCAAGATATTCAATACGGCGTACCAGTTGAAGTTGAGACTTTTCCCTGTTAATCTGAAATCCCGCAGCTTTAAGCCTGGCCAAGAGTCTGGCCTTCAAAACAAAAAGGATACGTGGTTTAGCTGCTAAAATAATATCGTCCACGTGAACATACGCTAATGGCGCCAATTTTTGGATTGGTCTCATCATTTTTGGAAAGTCGCATCAGCTTACTAGTTTCATCGTTCCGACCAAAGTACTGTCCTGTTTCGCAAGTGTTGAATTATTATTTTTATATCATGCACCAAATCTTACATGATTTATATTAGTAAACGCAGATTACCTCAAAGAATAAAAATATAGAGAATAGTTCGCATCTCTTAACATCGACACAACTCCACATTTAAAGTCGCAGCCATGCGCGGGTAAATTTGAGATCTGCAATTAACAAGTTAGTGAAATTTCTACGGGCATTCATTTAAATTCACTTTTCGGCAGATTACTGGGAAATCGCCGAAGTTAGTGCGCCTTCGATAATTTACAAATACTGCCTTTTACAATATAGAATAACTAAATATTGAGCTGCTTTCTCAGTATTTTTCAGAAATTTCACTTTAAAGTAAAGAATTGTGTCGATGTTGAGAAATACGAACTGGGCCTGCTGATAACTCCTGACACTGGATAAAATGGCAGCTATTCAGGTGTGTTCCCATTTTTTAACTGAGGATGCAGCTCAATATTTTGCTGTTCTATTTACATTGTGTTTGCAAAATGCAGCATTTATCAATCGTTGCAGGCGCACCAACTCAGGCGATTTGCCAGTAGTATGCTTAAAGTGATATTTAATGAATGCCCGTCGAAATTTCACTAACTTCTAATTGTAAATCGCAAGTCCTAATGTCTATTCATGGATTACCAGTGAGACCAATGCCATTGATGAACTCAGCAAAATTCAAAGTTCAGTTCTTACTTTTTGAAACTGTCAAAGGGATTATTCTTAGACCACTTCAGATCAAGCTCAGAATTGATGTATTCAATTACTGTAATCAATGTAAAACCTAATTCAACAGAATTTTGTATCTCCGGGCTTGAAATCCCAGGAAAAAGCAAGAAAATAGTGTGTCTAGCATTTATGTAAAGTGCATTGAATTCTCCTGAAATGTATAAAGTATGATCAGATATTTCACATCGTCACCTTGTGTCTATGTTCAGTTAGGCATGTGATACTGCCGTTTTATTAAAATCATAGCGTGGGGCTTCAACACATGAAGAGCTTTAGTCTACGTCATTTGTATAAGTGTGTTTAATGCTGAAATTAGCATCAATACCGTGAACGGCAATGATATTAGACTGAATGTCTTAAAGCCACCCATGGTTGAAGATAATGATCAATAGACAAGAGATTTCGTAATTTAATTGTCGGCCTAGAACGAGAGGTGGTGCATGACGAATTAGAAAAAATGAAAGAGCTGCCAATTTTTCATGTAAGGCTATTTATAAATACACAATAACACGTTGGCGTCATTTCAGTGGGGGTAGAAGTTGCAAACGTTGATACTGAAATGTAGCTACAATATCTGCATAATACAAGTAATTTGCAAAAATGCGTTGTCCTAAAAATACTTTGTTATTTTGTTACTTCATTACACCCATAGATGCACCAAGGCAAATCACATTTACGTCAATTAGCGTAGAAAGTAATGTCAACTTAATGGTAAATGATCATCAGAGTTCGGAAAAATATTTAGTCAAGAGTATAGAAATATTTGAATATTTATTTATTTTAAAACCTTATACTAACAAATCGTCAAATTATTTAAGATGCTTAGAAATCAATTTATATTGTGAATTACAGCAGTGACTCCGCACGGTTCAGGAAAAGTAGATTTCATCCCATCAACACATTTAGATTTGGTACTCAATTATCCCGAAAATTCTAAACAACAAAGATGTCAAGAATATAGGTGTGTAATTTTTGTATTTTCTTGTACCAGCATTTTTCCTCAATGTGTGAGTCAATTTACAGTATCTAATTCCATTTATTGGCAAAAAATTTCAGACAAATATTTTAGAGAGATTTTCTGGAGCAAGTCTCCGGCGGCTGTCAGATAAAATCCTTTTGCATGTCGAAAACGTACGCTCAACTTTGACGCTCGTGATCGGCGCTAAGTTGCAGGTGGCAGCCTGTTGAGGAGACATGTTGTCCGGGATTGAGTTCCCGCCACCTGACAACACTAATTCAATAGAGCACAAAGCTTGAATATTCGAACTTCATCATATTACACCTTGATCGCATCACCCTTGATCCCTGGTAATTTTTTGTGTGGTATTCTCTGCATCAGTGACGGCAGAGAAAGCGTCAGTCAGACTCAATTCTAGGGTCTTCAGTGGCCATCACTTGGTAATAGTTCTGTCTATGTACATTTGAGATGTACAGATTCCTATTCATGAACGGTAGACAGCTGCCAGATCAACAGTATTAGCATGGGTATTAGAATATATTAATTACAAAAGGCAAAATTTACTTAGAATGACAAAGACTCACCAACATGACTCCTAGAGGCTGGTTTTGGCCAAGTCTATCATCTTGGAAGGCCAGCACTGTGGAACTCCTGCTCATAGTGTGCCCTAGCGAAAGATATTTAAGCAGAACGCAAATGAGAGGAAAGTCGAAATTAAATGGCTAACCGGTGCGGTGGAAATTGGATTGACATTCATTGCCTCTAGTGATGAGGACTTGTCAATTCGTGAATATAAAGTGAATTAATGTAGGAATTCTATTATTTGTCTGCTGAAATATTGGTTATTACATTTACCTTAGAATTTGCGCTGCATGTGTCATTCCTTTCTTGAGTTTTGAATAGTCTTCACAATGTCTAAATTAATCCAATTTCGTTTAACACGGATTGCAACAAAAATGATTTATTGTATTTTTTGTTTTACTAACTTGATTAATTATCAATGTTCCAGAACCCGGTGAATTTCAATTTGAAAGAGCTCAGTTTTACGGAAGTGAGAAATCCGGAGTTGTGCCTGTGGTTATAACCCGCAAGAATGGATGTGACGGCATGGTAACATTGGACATGGTTACAACGTAAGTTATCGATTCTGTTCATCAGCATTTGAATCGTATTCGGGGATTTCTCGAATTCTTTGTTGATCACAAGAAATGAACATGTACGGTATAAATTTATGACGAATTTGTCACATAGCCGTACTGCTGAAACAGCACCATGTCTTTGAGAAGTGGTCAGTACTCGTATTAGCTTGTTCAAGTTTTCTAAAACTTGATTTGATTATCTGTGATAGAAGGATCAAGGAGTTTGTTATTCATCATGTATGCCCAGCACACTTAAAACACATTAGGGCTTGTGGTACATTACGTATGTAATCGTTGCTGCCTTAACTCGCTGCTGGCAAGACTCGGGAACAATATTATGATATGACATCTGACACTTACAGCATCTTCAATAATCTAATGAAAAATACGAAACCAAAAATGTGTGATGTGCTACTTATACATGGGTGATGTCATTTTTTTCTCGATAGCACAGGAGACCATATTTCCTTTGCACTTATTTCTCTTCTAAATTTCAAAACTGAAGATGCAGTGATGAGATATCCATGCTTATGGTTTATGACCTTGTTCATTTTGCACTTTCAACTCAGCAAAGATTCAAACAGAAAATTGAGTCAGTAATACAATATGAAGAAGACAGCAACATTGATGAATGCTGTCAAACAAAGCGGCGTGTCGAGAAAGACATACTTGCATACTTGCTAAGCTATATCACACTCGACATGAATAACTTAATAACTTGAAAATATCTAATAGATGTAGTTAGTTGTTAAGTAAATATGTACCTCTTACAAATTTTTCATATTTTTCTTACTTCCCCCCCCCTCCGAAAAGATGTCAAGACGTCTCACACATAAGTTTGCACATGGACAACAACATTTTACTTTTGTAATACCGCATAATTGTTAAAGAAATGCGTCATAGGAAGGATCTTCCTGTAATTATTAATTTCCAATAAAGAGGGCTGAAAGCATGGGCTGTTAATTGTTTTAAAAAGGCATCCTTTTGCATTTAAATGTCTACTAGTATATAATTACATAATGATATGCATATTATATTACATAATGATATCAGATGTATGCAAAAATTGGTTTTTAAAAAAGTTACTCATGCAATTGGCTTTGATAGAAAATTGCCAGCTCCTAAAAATGTCCTTTACTGGTATCTAGATGGACCTCTACATGCCCATAAACATATCAACGCAAGACAAAATTACCTCCTGTTGCTCTAGATGAGAGAAAGCTACTGTTATCAATTGAAAGCTGGATTGTCGAAGGAAAGCGAACAGATTTTGCTTACATAACTGATTTTCGAGCATGATGTTAGAATTGTATGCATTCTAATACATATAAACATTAGTAAATACATGTGATATACCGCTCAACCTGCAATAGAGCCCTACTTCTACCATCTCTTCCTATATTTCGGAAGTATAATTAGTGAGTGCCTTGTTTGCTTGCACAAGGTCTGTCCGATATGTAATGGGATATCTGCAGTTGCTTATTCGATGCATCATCCCACCAATGCTTCCATAGTCCGGCAGCCAGGAGTTCTGCATCACAGAATGATGCACACCCTTTGCCCACTACGAATACGTGCGTCTGCCGAGTTCTAGTGAGTTCCTCTGATCAAAGAGAAACACATGCAAATCCAATGGGGCGCAGATTTCAGTTTTTGGATAAAATGAAATTTTCCATGTTTTTTCTGATTAAACGAAAAGTATTAAGCCCAGAGTCATAATTTTTGGCATGGAATAACTTCAGGTCATTTCCTTTCATGTTCATGCACCCCTGTCTGTAAAGCTAAACACACTTAGATTTGGCGAGCCTCTTAATGTTGGCAAACACCAACATTTTGAGCAACTTTATCCACGTTCAACCACATTCTCACATACATTGCTGATTAGATGCATGATGCTATAACACATGCACATCACAGGAATGACCTGAAATTATGACTCTAGACTTAATACTTTTCAGTTGGTAAGCGAAAACATAGAACATTTCATTGTACGAAAGCTGCAATCGGCGTCCCATTGGATTTACATGTGCTTTTCTTTAATCCTATCTGACAAGAAGAGGAACTCACTAGAACTCGGCAGACGTGCTGATTCGTAGTAGGCGTATGGTGTATATCATTCTGTGAAAGTCTCATTGTCGGCCTCGTTCCCTGCAGAAACTCGTTCTGGCTGCCGGACTACCATGCTTCATGAAATGATCTAGTGTGCGCGTTACATTCTTTCATACAGGGAATTACTTTCATAAAACGACATTTCTTAATACTTCTAGACTTGAAGATGTTAAAAAATAGAATTCCACATGTCATAGACCGCCATCCAAAAGAGAGAGTTGAAAAAAGAAGTTTATTGCAGGTTTTGCGGTATGCACATCAAAAATATCATTTGTAAATAAAAACCTGCGTCATAGTTCAACCACTGTCTAAGGAAAATCTAAGTAAATCTAAGGAAGAGTAGCAAGAAAATTGCAGGTGCTCACCTTTTGAGATCGCCGATTCATTTGACAAGATACTCAAGTCAAAAAATCTAAAATTCCTGGAATTAAGAAATCAACGAAGAATATGTTTTTTTAAATTCTGCTTTCCTGTGATACATATCATTAAAAGTATTCAATTCAGGATTCCTTCAATTTGTAGAGATGCAACTGCAAAAGGAGGTTCATCAATCAAGGAGGGAGCGGATTATCAATTATTGACAGAAAGCGTTACATTCAAGCATGGAGAGATGAAGAAGACTTTTGATATCAAAGTCAACAAGAAGTCCCCTGTAAGTCTTAGGCCCTATATGCGCATATTTTTCGCATGAAATTGGAGTCTTATCATAATGTTTACTTCAAATCAATCTATTTCTGAGGGTGAAAATTTTGCTTCCTCGCTAAGCGACACTGCCACGGACATTGTTGGTAGAGAGCGATTCACTTGTCCGAATAAAGATATGAATAGATAGTCCAATAGATTTTCTTCGGATGCAATGTTAACTACAATGCCTACACTGTAAACTGTACATTGTTAAAAACAGCTAAAATAACAGCTTAACTTCACAGAAAAGATCCGTAAATTATCTGTTAAAATGATGACGTCACCACGTGATGAGCAATGACTAGGGCGGTCAATAAAGTCAAAATACGGTCAAAATAAACAAATGAAGTCAATATAGTCAATAGAGTAAAAATAAGGTCAAAAAGTTTAAATAAGACGGTAAATTTTTCAGGAATCTGGTCTTCCCAAGCGCTATTTCTAGACACCTGGCCTTCCTAAGCGCTATTTTTAGATCTGGGTTTCCCGAACTCTTTTCAGCCAAAACAAAAAGCTAAGCTATTGGGACACCAAATATTCTCGCAAGGATTTCAACGCATATAACTACATCTTTTTGTTAACTGACACTGACTATCTTCGAATGCCCAAGACAGCTGAAAGTGATGCATCCCAGTGCAAAAGAATTACTTGCCAATTTCCCCAAGAATTTAAAGTAACATCAAGGAATGAACTTTTCTGTGTGCTTTGTGAATGGCCGGTGAAATATGCGAAACAGTTTATGATTGACAGTCATCGTAAAAGTGCCAAACATGCGACGAAGTTACAAAGAATTGACTCTTCATCATCAGTACCCACCTCATCAAAGCATGAAAGTCAGACCTCCTTGAACTTCAAACCTGATCTGGCTAAGTATGTAACAACAGCGTTTTAGCCGCTGACATTCCTTTACATAAATTGGAGCATCAAGCGATACGAGATTTATTTGATTTTATGGGTCATCATTGCCGAACGAAGCTTTTCCCAGTTGAAAAATCTCCTGCGTTTTAACAGAAACTTTTCTTCCCAAAACATTAAATACTATACAATAATGAATTACAACGCCGGTAACAATTAACTCGCTGTTTAAGAGGCATTCCTTCTTTTCGTGAAGAACTTTATATTTGTGGGCTCAATAATAAAATGTGTTTCTTTAATTAAAGCAAGCAACGTTTTCTTGTGAGTCTGAAATGATGTTTTCTTTGGTTAAACAAAACTGAATTAGGTAAAAAGATTGGGTAAAAATTTTACATTTAAGTCAAAATTTCAGGTAAGAATTTACTTGAAAATAAAGTCAAAATTCGTAACTTTTTAGGTCAATAAAAAACCGCCCTAGTAATGACGAAACAGTAAAAATCCGCTCATATCAGATGAACAAACTTCCGTTTTCACGGATATTTAGAGTTCAGACTGTAAAAAGCGTGAAACCAATTTTAGCTGTAAATTTTAGCGGATATTTACGGTTTTTAGTTTACAGTGTAGATCTTGTATTTAATTTGTTTCATAGAGTAAGTAGCCTATATAGCAGGTAGAGTGTCGACTAAAAAGAAAAAAACATACAACAGACATTTTTATTTCAGAACATTCAGTTTTTTGCAGAGATTGCGTTATTGCAGTCCAAAAAATTTTTTGATCAATTTCTAAAAAGCTCAAGTTTTGCAAATTATTCCTGTGTTTATATGCAAGCGATTTGATACCTCCATGTGAGCAGCATAAAGCTTGTTGGATATCAAAATGAATGAATATCTTTTGTAAATATTTACTGGCCATTGCGGAGCCACAGTTCAAATGTTAATGCTTGGCTTAGGAGCCCTTTCTTCCTCAATGAGATAAAGTAAAACAAGTATTTTACCCAAATTTTCACATATTGCTTTGTCAAGTGTAAAATATTTGTCTTACTTTATCTTATTGCGGAAGAAAGAGCTCCTAGGCCAAACATTAACATTTGAATGAACATCTGCTAACAGGTGTCTTAATTCAGCGGAAATAAACAAAGTATATCTCAGCCAACTAGCTCGTCTTTGCGGTTCAACTGTGGTCTTTTGCTTGGACCTTGACAGTGACCTTAACATTTTCGATTTCATAATCAATATGATTGCCAAGCATAGTTCGCCTCTTGAAAATCGTCTGGCTGAAGCTCGCTACAGTAGAGGTAGGAGACCACAGTTGAACCGCAAAGACGAGCTACAGATTGTTTCATAAAAAATGGATCACCCTCAAACATCGCCTTAACTTCAACTTTGTCTAACTCCGCCAAACTTGAACAAATTTCTCTGAAATTTGGTAGATATGTCAGTTGTGTTTACTAATATCATTGTTGGAAATTTCAAGTATGAATATTGAGTTGTTTTCCTGTTATAGGTAAAAAAAGTAGTAGATAATTTGATCTTCATTTTGCAATGTTACACAAAATCATACCTCACTCTTACAAAATTACATTTGTTTCCTTTGTTATGTAATATGTTGTTCTACAAGCCAAAAGCTATCAAGCAAAACAAAAATAAAGAAAATCGGTCGATCAGAGCCAGTATAGCACCATTATTCATCAACAATAATGTAACTGCTACATGTGATTAACTGGACTTCATGTTCCATAGCTTCCTGACTTCGTTGCGGTGGTGTTGGCAGCACTCCTGATTGCTTTCAGCTAGAAATCTATCTCTTACCGGTTGAAAACAATACAAAGCACAAATGAACAATAACGAGATCACATTCACAAAAGGCAAAGTATCAGCCTTGCTAGAACAACAAGCTACCATGAATTAAAAAGTACAGCAAGGAACCATGAATTCTGAACGCTATGTGAATGTTTTACGAATGAACATTGGCCAAATGACAGATCAACTTGGTGATCCATCGACTTGGCTATTTATGGATGATAATGCTACGTGTCACAGGAGTAGTAGAGTCAACTTATGCAAGTCTCAATTAAGGCTTAGGACATTATCTTGGCCAGCTCGTTCTCCTGATCTGAATCCAATAGAAAATGTATGGAGTATTCTAAAACGTAACGTTCGTCGTTCACTGCTACCTACAGATGGCGTATCACAACTTACGTCACTGTTAAAAAGAGAGTGGAGAAAGTTAGATCAGTCAAAAATCAACGATATCATCGAATCAATGCCTAGACGAATTGGTAATGTCATTGACAATAAGGGTAGGGCCACAAAATATTAGCTTCTTAAGAACCGTTACTGTATCATAGCTTATCAGATTATATAAGGACATTTAAATATATTAGGGACATGAAATAACATGAAAAATGCTTTCTGTATCATACTTATGTTTTATTTAGTCAAATTTTAGGATGATCCACTTTTTATGAAACGGACTGTAGTTGTCTGAGAGACACTCTTTCTACGGTATTATCACCATGAGATATATAGCACTCGCACTGGCTGCTTTTACCTTCTTTTTAGTGCACTGAGGCAGCGACTGCGTCGCGAAAACGTTTGCCGTGCAAATACTTATAGCTATTCGATTTTATTAAAGTCGTTGCTAAAGGGAGTGCCGTATTTTCTTTCTCATCCAAGGAATTTTACGTGGAAATTACAGGTTTTCTCATGCAAATTCATTTCGATGTCATTCACCTTCAAGATAAGTTAGGCTATTTCAAAGATAGTCTGCTTCAAAGAGACGTCACAGATTTCAACGATAAATCGCACATGCTCATGATACTTCATGCATTTTCGTGGTAGTGCGCACAAATTAGTGAATTCTGAAGCAAGGTCAATAGCCCTATGAATAGCCAATCATTCCATAGAAATTTAATATTATTGAAATTGGTTGCCTTATCTTGAACTTGAATAATAAGCTTGAACATAATTCAGTATTAAAGCATTTATTCAAAAAGCAATGCTATAATGATCAAAGTCAGTTGAATTTATAATTTTTCCTAAACTTTTAGCCAAGCCGCAGCTTCATTGTCACCATCAAGAATCCGAGCCTCGGAGCAAAGATTGGCGAGCACGGTGGAGCTGTATGCTTTCTGGGAAAACGTAAGCTTCCGAATTATGTGTTTTGACTTTCTCTTCAAAGACTTTCATTTCATTGAACAGCGGATGACGATTTGGATGGAGCACTCGCTGATTTAATCCAAGGAGACGATGATGACGATGAAGATGATGAGCCAGGATGGGGCGACCAGATCAAAGCGTAAGATACTATGCTGAATCAATGTCAATGTCCTCCGAAATCTGACAATGCTTCCAATTTAGTAGACATCACAACTGCGGACATTGCAGTTAATTGTTCTTAAAGTCACAGTCACACGACTTAGAGTTTGAGTACCACTTGAATATAGAATGAAAATGGTAGCCATATCATCAATGGAAAAAATGAAAAAATCATATCATGGTACAAATCTTGACCAATTTTGAGATTTACATTTATTCACAGATTTTTAAACACAATGTTTATACACCTTTTCATATGATAAAATAAATTTGGAGAGACTCCTGTTCGGCACGGCAGATCTCCAGACCGAACAGGAATCTCCTTAAAACCATCGGCGTCTTTGTAATGTTCCGGAGACCGACGTAATCGAAGTCTGGGGATACCGGTCAGTTCAGGCCAGCATCGATCAGTTTCTTTCCTTCAACTCATTAAGTAAGACATACACGCTACAAATGGTACTCATCGCAGTGTAATCCGTACAAGCAGGACAGTGGAATACGAGTTCCGGAGTTCTCGCCACTGTTGTAAATACAGAGTCGCTACACCTTCCTTGATACAGGAAGCAGCAACATGTACACTTAAAGACTTGTAGGCTTAAGTACGTTGTACTTGCTCAATTCAAAGATTGACGATATTGAGGGTGTTATAAAACAATGAGTTTCATATTTCGACAATGAAACCAGTTTGTCATGATTTTCATACCACTCGACTAAGCGAGTCACAGTAAAATGTGAAAATATGCTGATATTTTCAGGCTTGCCGTTGGGATGAATTTCCAGCCCAATCCCAATGAGAATTTCCATTGGGATCCCAATAACCTGCTTTATGTCTAAAAACGAACGCAAGTTGACCCCAAGCTGCATCGGGGCTTACCGCTTAGGCCTACCATATGCGCTACTTTTAGAATTGACGTAGGCCACGGACTGTACTGTTCTTAATAGCACGGGCTTTAATTGATTTTACACAATTATGTAATAGGCATACTATATGGATATATTTTGCACCGATAGACTGCCTTCACCTGAGAGCTTATAGGGGCCTACGTGTATGCCTGATACGTATGTACGAGCTACAAACACACTTGGTATTAATCAAACCCATATCGGGATGATGCGGTGTTAACAAACAGCTCGCCACACGGGCTCTTTGTGAAGCCATTGTTCCTATTGTTAATTGATGGAGTCATTGTTCCTATGACACTGTTACAGCGTCATACTATTACCCGTTTCAGTCAATGCCTCATACGCACGCGCAAAGCACGAGCACAAGAAGCCCTACGAATTAAGCCATTATTTTTAGCAACTGGGAAAGTTAAAACCATAGGGTAGGGCTAAAGCTGACTGTGTCAATTTATGTGAATCACACTAAGAGCTCTCAATGCTCGAATTCGAGAGAGCCAAGGTCAAACTTAAGACACAGCAAGATGAACTGCTCAGTACAATCCGAAAACATTTGTAACGCACTGACTAATGTCAACGATTACATGTATATTTGTTGGGAGGGTCTTATTGGTATCTATTGGGATTGGGTGTATTTTTGGTAGCCCAATCCCAACGGCAAGCCTGGATATTTTTCATAACATTGGTATACTTTCGTTCTGATCAAATGTATGCACATTCAAGCCGTAGTTGTGTCCGGTTGCAGGAGTTGTTGTAACCGGCATGTTGCATCCTAATTCTCAGTCTGGCTGTGGACGGACGTTGCAACAATCGGCCGACCGGTTTCATTCCTGTCATATAACTAGAATTGCATAAGCTTATTACAAGTTCCTCGTCCAGTCATCAGCCCTACTTACTTCTGCTTGAGTTGCGAGATCCAGACTCCACGTCTTTCTTTCGTTTTAGGGCTATGACCGTTGATGGAGATGATGATGATATTTCATGGATCGACTACGTGTTTCATTTCTGCATGTTCTTTTGGAAAGTCTTTTGCGCTATTTTATGTCCTCCACGGTAAGCGTAAAATGATAAAAGAGTTAAAATATGATGTGAGAATTCAGAATTCAGTTGTATTGCATGAAGCTACATTTCCGCTCTAGAAAGAGTGGCTCACGTAGTCAGTGTTTGTATGCTTGCTCCCTAAACACCGGAGTTGAGCTTTACGCTCCGATACAAGTGTACTAACTGCCGATGCACCCTTCTCGAATATTGAAATTATTAATGTTACTCATAAAATACACCGTAGTATTCTTGAAAACCCCAATTTTTGGAATTTACGGAAAATTAATAGACGTATTCCAACTATTATTTTTATCGCAAATGGGAGACTTAATCTGCATCTTAAGCTGCTACGACGATGTCCACGGATGCCCTAAACCAGTGGTTCCCAAAGTAGGGGAAAATTACCCCACAGCGGTAATCGGTAATCGGTCAATTCCCTCAGGGTAATGGGAACACCTCTCACAACTTAGGCAGATCTTTCATAGACTATGTTTCTATGTCAAGGTTTTAAAGGTGAAGTTCTACACTATTCGTACAGTTGCAACTCGTTTTATTGTACTCGTTTTTATTTTTCTTCATATTAATGAGCCTGGCTAGCTACTTGAAGCAAATCAATTTTCCGATTAATCATCCCATTTTCCGTTTTAAGTTGAAAATTTTTGGGGTATTTCAAGTGGCTTATCTATCATCGTTTCTATCAATAATATTGAAACTATCGAAATAATGGAAAAATGAAATAATATTAGATCACCTTATAATTTGATAGTGATGTTAGTCTTATGTGAGGCTAGGGAGACTATCTCAAAGAGTAGTATTGGTAACAAATCATGCAAGGTTTGGAACCACTGCCTTAAGCGAAGTATCCCACTCTACCCGATATGAGATAAAGTTCAAGGGGTCAACCTGGTCAAACTCGTTCTGGCTGCCGGACTATAATGCCCACAAATCGTATTTCATTACCAGGAGGTGAAGCAAGCATTTTGAAGCGTTTTGAAGCCGGTTGAATGATATTTTCTTATGAAATGAGTTTGAATGAGCGAATATCTGCCATTCATAATTTCCTTGGAATAAGGCAATTTAAATCAATTCACAAATTGCCTTACTATGATAATTATTTGACTCAGCTGAATCACTTACTCGTACTTTAGGTCATGCAAAAATACACAAACTATATTTTCTAGATTAATTGAATGGATGTGGACGGCACAGAAATATTTTATCTCATTGGATTTTGCTGATCTGCTAAGACTTCACTATTTATTTTGGTCTAATTAGGAATTCTGCTATGGAATTCTCCAGGTTTTTTGTGAAAGCGATATTTAAATGAGAATGTAAATCCAGTTGCACTCAGAATATCAAACAATTTGGAAGATAGGCTTTTTTTGTGTAGTGTTTTGCTGTCATTTCGTCATTATCACATAGAATATTGTGTTGAACAATTAGTAGCCTCAGTTACTATTAAATCGTGCGAAGCCATAGCCTGCCTCCTAACATGTTTATTATGAATCAGATAATGTAAGCGCTTGGCTCTAATTTGCACATGCATCAACGTGATCCGTAAAATATCCCAATACAGTAAAAGTAATATATCAATTTCAGCTTAATCAAGTCCACCTTCAAGAATTTCACAATAAATCTCATCAATAAAAATTCACATAAAAATCATCATAATGTCTTTGTAAATGAGCATGTCAAATTTCACAAGGTTCCAGTAAACCGGTTCCATATTTGTTGTATACCTCTCTACAACGATATTTTGCTGGAACTAAATCCTCCGTATTCCTCCAATTTAAAATCGTCAGTGGACATAGAAATAGAATGAGCCACGGATTATTTTAGTAACGAAAACTATTTAATAATGAATTTCGCTCCATCAGCTATGTCACTCTGTGCATTCTTTGAACAAAGTCAATTTCCACTTCAACGGTTTCACGTCTTGAGGAGAAAATGAACAATGATAGTTTCTAAGTTGTTGATATTTTAGTAAACCCGTGTTACTGATAAGAGGTGAGTACTGAGTAGTAAGCTAATAATAAGCGTTTCTTCCTTTTTGCACGATGTCATGGAATTTTAACGCAGATTATCAGAAGCTGAAAAGAAGCAGCATTCTCTTCATAATATCTAAATCCTATGGCAATACCTAATGTTAGTTTATCATTGTTAAATTTTGATTTGTAATAGATTTAATAGGATATTCACATTCTTCAACTGTTTTCATGTTTGAGCGATAAGGAAGCTGGTAAAGAGGATACTGACCTGCAATTACGTGTGGTCAGGATAGAATTAGCAAAACTGTGAACTGTCTTGGAGTAGTTTTGGACCATGCAATGAAATTCAATGAACAATTCAATATGATATGTAGAAGAGTTTTTATTGAGATTCGGAGACTTTAATCTACTAGACATTATTTGTCAACAGAGGCGTTAAAGAAGATCGTGACCTCACTGATGTTTACAAGGCCCGACTATTGTAATAGCAATCTTTGTGGTATACCATCCAGACTTCTTAAGAAATTGCAAAAAGCGCAAAATGCTTGCGTGCGCTTGGTATTCAAATTCCATCGCCGTGAGCATATTACACCATACCTCAAGAGGCTGAAGTGGCTTCCTCTTCTTCACCGCATTGAGCTAAAAGTTGGCTGTTTGACAAAGCATTTCATTTGCAGTCACCTCTGTATATTTCTAAACTACTGCATGTTCGTTGTCCTTCACGCCATCTACCTTCTTCTGAAGACAACTGTTTATATGAATTGCCCTCCATTAAGTCACTATCTCGAGGTGGTCGAGGGGTCATCTTCAGTGGCCTTACTGTATGGAATCGCATCCCTCGAGATATTCGAAATGCAAACAGTTCGTTGACTTTTCAGCGTTGCTGGAGGAAGATTATGGTAAACAAAGTTTTCTCTTAAATTCTTTGACTTCTTTTTTCTTGTGACTTGCATTTTTGTTTACGTTGTGAGCCTCTTTTGGGTACACCGCTGTATTAATACCACAGAATTAGACAGGTCGTCTCTTCTTCCGTTTGGCTAGAAGGGAAACATTAGAACATGTAACGTAAATGAAATGGCACAATCTGCTGACTAAATGCCATAGCAATCGAACAATCAGCAGCCAGTTCAACATTAAACACGCTAAATTGTGCAAAGTATCAGTGACTGTTATCAACCGGATCACACTCAAAGAGACACAGACGATGTCAAGTTCTACAGAGAAGTATGTGAACCTTTTTTTTCATGCGCCTGCTAACTTTTTTTGAAATGGTCGGAGGACCCAACATTATCGAGAAAACGTCACCGCAATGATCTGAATTCTTAGAATCTGAAGGAGTCGCTGCGATCGGAGCATTTTGAAGGAATTCAGAGCAATCCGCAAGCGACGCACGACTATTTTTCCTATCTCTGTAAGGTACTAAAAATTTCTTTCTGCCCACTTATTAAGTTCCTGCATGTGCCATCTGTTTGAATCAGTTTGCACTTATAGCAAAGTGATGCGATTAAACAATCTAATTCTGTGATTAATACAGTCCAATGTAAATACAAATACAATTGAATGAAAAAGTAATCCTCCCATCAAAATACATTATTTACGATGCATCACCAATCCTTCATATTTTGTGTTTCGTGTGATGTAAGGCTGCATTGCATATCACTTCCGAAAATACACATTACTATAGCAGAATGAAGAAGTATTCATGACTATTCGAATACAATCTTTGAGATGATTGTTATACTCTAATTCTATTCGACAGTAAATATCTCGGAGCGTATCCTACATTCGTGATGTCCATCATCTGTTGTGGAATCATGACACTGACTGTTGATCAGGTAAGTTCGGTTGTTATCAAGGCCGTCCTCTATTCATAATTCACGCACTTCTGGTATAACTCTCTTCCAGCTTGCTACATTACTCGGCTGTGTCATTCAGCTCAAAATCGCCGTGACTGGTATTACTCTGGTTGCGTTAGGAACTTCTCTACCGGATACCTTTGCAAGTCGAACGGCGGCTTTGCATGATGAATACGCTGACAACAGTATTGGCAACGTCACTGGTAAGATTATCCCTCACTTTGTCCCCTTCCATGTTAGTTTACTTAGCTAAGGTTTTAGAGATATATAGAAAAATAGAACGATCAATTTGCAATTCACTCGGACTCAGATGTTTATCAAAAATTGATTGCAATTGTTCATCATCACCGTTTGAACAAACAAATTCTGGATGTTGCATTTTGAGATAAGGAGCTTGTGATAACAGCTTTACAGGATGCATAATAGCTTATTACCTGTTTCATCAGAATTGGGGAGTGAGAGTCATAATACAGTAGTCCCTGTCATTAACGACCCTGCTTTGAACGACTTCCTGTCAATTACGACCAAAAAATTTGGCACCTATGCAAAATTAGTGTATCTCCTATATAGTTCAACCTGTGCATAACGACTTCCTGTCTAACGCGACTTACGACCTAGTAATTTGGCAAATTGTTCTCTGATCCCTGTTTATTACGACAGCAGATTGCGGGGGAACGATAAATACGTAGATGTTTCGCTAACTGTATGTATTCATAGCAGACAAACATCAATGGTCTTATTACGTAGCAGCTCTCGGCTAACCATCTTAAACCCTCACTTTTTGCTCTGACAGATGCATGAGTCTCAACACTCTAAACTTACTGGCTTCGTCTTCCCGGAGAAAGTTAACTTGTATGCTAAAAACACAATCGAGTATACAAATAGGCCTACATCTGAATTTATTCCATATAATTGTACCGGTAGTATAATCTTATAAGATAGTTTTACATAATGACTACATGCAGTGCCTAATGCAGTGTATCATCTCTCAATACTTCTGTTTGTGTATCACATTATTGTTATATTTCTATACAGTTTACTAAATTTTCGTTAAATCTTGCGTAATAGGCCCTTTCAATAGACACTTTTATGACCTCAGAAACTATGAAAGCTAGTATCATTAGTGCAATCATGCTGTGTTGGACTTGTGAGTACGCGTAGGCTTATGATTGCATATTACTACAATGTCATCTACTATTCAAAAAGGTAGCCAAAAGTTTACCTGCAAATAACGACCACCTGTCTATAACTACTTTATTTGTTTGGCAGAGAGGTGGTCGTTATAGACAGGGACTACTGTATAGCATCCCTGAGACACTTCTTCTTCTTCTTCTTCAGGCTTCAATCCCATTTACGTTGGGCATGCCGGAGCGTGTTTTCGTTCTCCACTTCTTCATTTCCTTTGCATCCTCTTCTGTTAGGCCAATAGAGTACATTTAATATAAAATAATGTAATCATATACTATGTATAGTGTCGAATAAAGAAATGTAAGCATGCAGTGAAAACTTTTATATCAAAAGATTCAGTTTTTTGCAGAGATGAAGTTCCTGCGGTCTAAAAAAATATTTGATCACTTTTTAAGAAGCTAGATTTTTGCAAAATATTCCTTTGTTTATGTACTAGCGACGTGAAACCACTATATAAGTAGTATGAAAGTTATTTAGAGGAAAATTTACTAACAACTGGGGAAATGAAAAATGTTGAAAGAAATAAAAAAAGCATCGAATATTTTGCTTCAAAACAATCCTACGTATTGGTAATCTCTCTCTGCATATTTTTCAGGATCTAACTCAGTGAACGTCTTCCTGGGACTCGGCATTCCATGGGTGATCAGCACAAGTTATGCTATAGCCAAAAATAAACAATTTTGTGTGACTCCGAACAATCTTTATCAATCAGTCGTGGTCTTCAGTGCCATTGCTGCTCTTGCCATCATCATTCTCCTTGTCCGGCGCTACGTGAGTCTTGAAATTATTATATGCTACGATCGGCAATGATGTCATTTTATTTTTTTATAATGAAAATGCACCATTTTTTTAGTGAAAAATACGTAGGCCTACACCGTAAATAGACATAGTCACACGAATTTTTCGATTTGCACTGGTACCATGCTACTTTTACTGCTCTTAGCAATGAAATTAAAATTAGATTGCATGCACCATCGATATATTCCAAATAACTAGCTTACGGGGCGAAAAATTTCGCTACATTTTTTTAAAATACCCGTCCAAGCAGTGTTAGTTGCTATAGGAATGCTAATGATGCGCTTATGAAAATTTAATGATTGGGGAAGCTTCCAAATAATGGAAGACCGAAGAAAGCAGTTTAGTCATACAAAACTTCTTGCATATCAAAACTTAGGTGGGACCTATGGCCTATGCATTTGACATCGCAAGTTTTGATTTAAGCTTTATACACTCGAATGCAATATGCAGTTGGTTAAGCGAACAGTATCTAAAGTACGAAAAAAGGCTAAAAATATTTAGATTATGGTCAAGACTTCAAAAACATTAAGAGTTGTCAATGAGTTCAATGTTCGATCATATGCCTACTGTAAGAATGACATATTGATGATAGACACTGACAGACAACAGCCTGTTGCTTTTCGCTACATTAATCAACCAGTAGGGAAGGACATGGGTAGAACAAACGAAAGAGACTAAATTTGCTTCAATATAGAATGTGAAGAATCTATGATTAGAAAATATAATGGAACAAAAATTTACATTATTACATTTTATATCATTCTACAAAAATAAAATGATATAAAATGATATAATGTTATCATTGCCAATCTTTGATTATATGCATGATTGATCACGATTGTAAACGCATCAGATGGGAACAATGAAAATCATTTTATTATCCTGATATTTTGTAGAACACCTCAACGATATCATGCTACATGTAATAACTCTCTCAATAATACAGCTATAATACTCTCGATAGAATTTTCCGCCATTCCTTGGAAGACTAGATTAGTTCTAAAAGATATCGTGATTTAAAATCATCGCAACAAATTTTCAAATAATTTTTGTAATTTCTGAACTTCTATTTCACGAGCTGTGTTGTAACATATTATGCGCTTTGATATGCTCATCAACTAGCCTTCTCACACCATCACTTTCCATAACATGGCCCTCGTCGATTATAATTCTGAAATAGAGAGATATAATAGAGAAAATAATATAAACATAAAGTGAATTAGATCTAGTTATTATGCTGAACAGTATTATTAATGAAAACTCAGATTAAATCAAATCAAATTAAATTAAATTAATTAATTTAATGGTCTGTTCGCACACACCACACACGATCCACGGTCAAACAATAAGTCTTACTGAATAAGCAGTGAACATCAGACAGCATCCAGTGGCGTCTGTGTCATACACATCGAGTTCTTCGTTCGGTCACACTTCGCTGTCACAGTACCATACATTGATAAATCCTGCGAAGAGATGGAGTGAACTAAATTCTCATGCCTGCCAACTTCTAAACAAAGAATCTGACGTACCAACATTAACGAGAAAACTTGTGCGCAATGATTGAATTCTTCGAATCTGAAGGAATTGTGGCAATCGAAGCATTTTGGAGGAATTCACAGCAATCCGCAAGCGACCCACGAATATTTTCCTATCTCTGTAAGGTATTAGGAATTCCTTTTATGCCCACTTACTAAGTTCTAGCATGTGCCATTGTGTTGAATTAGTCTTCACATCTTGTGAACTGAATAAAAAAATGAAGCTTTTACGTCACTACTCCCCATACTTGGGGCTTGGACGGTGATGACATAGTCAGACTTATGCAGCGCTGTAGTACTTTTAGTCCGGATGCCCTTCCTGCCGACTTTCCAATGACACCTTCGGGGCTCGACCTCTGGACCAAAAGATCGCTAGGCCAAGCACTTAACCACTGTGCCACGGAACTGAAATAGTTAAAAAATCCTATTCTGTGGTTTAGATATTTCATTGAAGAAGGAATTGTGTCAATCGAATGTCTTCAGATTATCACACTATTCCTAACAGAACCGGACGATTTTTAGCGTCGTAGGACCGGGGGGAGTATCCCCTCAAAATTTTCATGTTACGATGGATAAATGTCTTTGAAAACAGGGTTTTTGCATATTTCGAGTCTCCTTTTTCGAATGGTGCTACCTATCTTCCATGATTCGAAGACCTTCGTACCAAAAAATTAGATTTAAAATTTGAATTTTCTTATTTTTTCATTTTTTATGAATCTATGTATATTTTTTTGACTCTTCAAAAATTGTTCATTACAGCTAAAATATTTATACAAACTTCTACTCAAGCATATCTATTTGGTGTTAAAAGTATAATATTCTACCTTAACTTTAGTACTATAAATAGGAGTTTGAAATTTAAGCGTAAATAATGTCTTTTCATGTATCATTGCATTTTTCTATCTTTACAGATGTCTCATTCTAATGACTTATTCGTTATAAAGACAAGGTTATGATACATTCCGAACACAATCTTTCGAATGGTGATATGTATCTTGCATTATTCTGTGGGTTTCATATCTAAAAATTCACATCAAAACTTCATGTACATGTAGGCCTATACTGTTTGTGTATATTTCATATACATGTACATTACAAGTACAATGTACATGTGCTCATTTTGGGAGATAAGATGAATGTGCATGTCAACAATCTTGAATTGCACATGCATAAACATTGTGTAAATATGATACAGAAATATTTATATCAATAATCAAGGCTACTCTAAATGAAAACCATCAATTTTCTAAAAATTACTTTTAAAACTGACCTTACAGTAAGTCAATTTTGCCCAAATTTTTTACTTCAACATGCATCCAAACTAAAAGTCACAAAAAGTCTGACCATATTTTAGGAGATATAAAAAGAAGTTGAAACTTTCATGCCGCACATCTTTTGCATGGCAATCTGGTCTATCGTTTATTTAATCTCATTGTTGTTAATTGCATTCACGACATGGTTTAAGATGCTTTGGTGGACAATCGATCCCCGCTACTTGCTTTAATGTCGGCGGTCACAATTGTGACGTGTTATTTATTCATTGATTATTATTGCCTTGACAACTGATGTGTGGTGGTGAGGGTTTGATCCTGCCAATTGACAGAGGCGCGTAAGTGGCTCGTATCTCAGTTGGTTAGAGCACAGGTATAGTTAACCTTGGTCGTAGCTACGAATCGTACCAGTCGCACATCTTTTGCATGGCAATTTGATCTATCGTTTATTTAATTTCATTGCTGCTAAATGCTTAATCATTATTCACTACCTTCCTATTTTTGTGTTTTGCAGGCTGAAGGTGGAGAACTTGGAGGCAGAATGCTCACAAAATGGATTTGCAGCGTTATTTTTGTACTTCTTTGGGTATTGTACATCGTGATAGCCACCCTCAAGGCTTATGACATCATAGAATGGAATCCTGATCTCCCGACAAGTGTGTGTAATTACTGAAATCAGCAGTGATTTTCACAGACGGTCTATAATGACAGGGCTTATACATATCTTATTTTCTTACGGGGACATCCAAAATCAGTAGGAGCTATAATCCGAGAAATATGGGTTTGTTTTTGATGACACAAATCTTGTTTTTAGTTATACAATTCTGAAAAAAGCTCAAGTCTTTCAGTAGTCAAGATGGTCAATTCAAGTCTGATTAATGGTCTACAAGGGTACTGTGATATGGAAGACTCCACCGATCCTCTTGTATCTAAAGTGTGTCTCGCTCAGGCATCCTTCCCTTCAGGGTACCAATTCCGAAGTTTCGACCTTTATTCTTGAGGCTCATTCACGTGTTATATGATGCACAAAGTTCTCACAAACTGCGAAGTTATGCAAAGCTAGCTGGTTATTGCTTATTTGGCGCACGTCAGGTCGTATGTTTAGGCTGTGCGTTGTAAATTTACACCAGGATGATGCATGCTGTTATATTACAAATTAATGTACATTTTATAACAGATTCTCATTTGAGTGTACATTTCTCTTTCATATTGCATGCGTTTGCAAATGAAGCTCAAGTTTAAAAATAGAGATGCAAGTGTGTTTGAAGCTATGAGATGATAGATAATTGACAAACTATACTCATCTGATTCTAATGCCAACTAGAAATCAACGCCGCAAAGATTTTGCCAAAATGCGTGTATCTCTAAAGTGTTGCGTGACATATAGACACCAAAAAACGTCTTGAATAGTTTGAAAGCTGAAAATAATATATAGATGTGATTTATCTAAATATTTCAATGAAAGCCTTAACATCTTTGTGCATACATGAGTATGCACATTGCACACGTATATATAAAAATCATATGAAAACAACCAAAATCTCATGAAGATCTTTAATTTTTTCCCTGTCACTGTTACTCCTCAAATATGGCAGTTGTTAGGTAAAGAGGTCTCAAAAAAGTTTCAAGTAGGTAGAGTGCAAATTCTTTGTGCTCTCATTTTTATCTTAAATTAAAAACCGTAAACTTATCGGGTTCCGTGAGTGAAAGTTGAAGAGCATTGATACGAATACCTATGAATAGAATAAATGGCGCACATGCATATATCGTTGATAAGTCAGAATGTAGAGCTTTTAGCTATATTCTGATGTGGATGGTTTCCATACCAATGATTCAGACATGACTTGATCATCTTGACTAAATTCAGGTGGATTTATAGAATGAATGTGAACAAGTTTACAGTATAAAGTTTTCCATGGAAGACGTATTTTTGTAATCATGCACGCGCATTTGTTGCCTTCATGTTGACAACTTCCCGAAAACCAAACCTCTCCAGATGAAATACAATTACTTGTAAGATATTTTTTTGATTAATTGTGTGTTTCTAGCTTATTCGACTGACAGCTTTTCTTAAGCTTCTGCAGAGTGATCTTGAACGTAGAGCAATTGTGATATTGTCTTATTTTGCAACTCTGATGTACACGATGTTGACTGAATGCATGTTGGATTTTCAAATATCTTGAAATGTAAAGATTTCTCTAATGTGGACTATCCCACATAAATTCATTCTTGTTTGAGCGAGTGATGCATTTGTAAAGTTTCTCTAGTCGTTGATCACTGAATAAAGCTCATTGAATAATTCTGGTGTTTTCGTCATCAAGAATTTGGCATAACAAAGCATTTCATTCATAAATATTGTACACAGAGATGAGACCAGGCCCGGTTCAATTTTTCCCTGCCCGTGACCGGTCCGCGCCGTGGTTAAGGACATTCTATTCTCCTACCCGCGTACATGCGCGCTGCACTAAGAGTCAGAAATCACTTGATCTGATGCTGTTAAAATATGGGGAATGTTAATGAATACGCGCGGGCGAGCGTTTATAGTTTGCGCGTCGTCTACAGTTGTATGCGTTGCCGCTTGAACCACGGATGAACCGCTAAGTATGTTCTATCTTCCCTGAGCATGAAATTGAGGTCCTATCACATTGTTTAGCCTCTGATACATGCAGACACATGAGACGCAAAGTCTATATAACAGGACTGCCGACAGATGTTGCAGCAATGTCACGCATAACCACGGATGTTTAGGGTCATGTGTAATTACGCATAGTTTACGCTTGAATTGGGCGTGGCATGTCACCTAGTGAATGGTCACTCTCTTGGATCTTTTGTCATATTAACACCCAAATGATCCACGTATTTGTCATTACTTCCACTTCTCCTAGGAGAACATGTGGACAGATTTCAGAAGGAAGCTTATCGAAGTGCCTTCGTCGGTATACCTAGTGGTGCTTGAGAGAAGTTTGGCCAAGCCATGTTTCTTGCAACAAGAAGACCCGTCACTGACCTGGTTTTCCTATAAGCTAAGAAGAGATGAGTCAGAAGTGATCTAGAACTGCCGCCCATAGGAATGTCTCTATTTGTCTCAAGCCAATCCTCCGAAAGTAGCATAAGTGTTATCCAAGATGAGCTCATGAGCAGTCAAAGAAAGTTCTTACCCAATGCAAATGAAGTCATTGGAGTTGCTAGAAATCAAGTCATATAACTTTCTAAATAACATGTCCTTCATCCATCAAACTATAAGATTTGTACAAAGAGTGGAGAAATCATATGCCTGTAGCAGGGATGCGGAGTCGGAGTCTCGGAGTCCTGTCATTTTTGCTGAAGTCGGAGTCCTATCAAATGATAGGACTACGGCCTATAAGTAGACCCGAGATATAATACAAGCAAATTATTTATTCTCGTGCATGTAGCTGTCAGTGTCTTGATGTCAATTTTCTCCGTCAAACAAAAGTACAGAGACAGTAGTGCATGCAAAGCTTGTAATAGTTGAGTGAATGAACCGTGATAGTGAAAAAAGAATTTCTCTTCACTCGGTGATTTAGTAGAGAAGACAACCCTTCCTAGTCTCGATCCCACTTACGCACCAAAAGTCAGAGGCAAAAATGAAATACTAGTTTGTTTGAGAACATTACCTCGTACCCTAGCGTCAATCGTGTGTGATGGCTCCTCCAAGGCGCATATTAAATCGAAAGTGTACTCATATTTTTTGGAGAAGAATGGGGATTTTCCTGCCTGGTAGAGACTGGAGAAAAACCGTATGAAGCACACATCAACAAGATGAGAGGAGCCGAGTCGCATACATGCAACTTCAAGCGACATTTGATAAACTTTCATCGAAAATGATTGATAATTGATGCAACAATGATCTCTAAAAAATAGGTTCAGATAAGCCTATAATGATCTATGGTGTAGGTTACCAGCCTATTTAAAAAAACTAGGCTTTATATACTTGCCACCCGGAGTCTGAGTCCTAACAAAAGCCGGAGTCCTATCAACCCCCGGAGTCGGAGTCTTATCAAAATGATAGGACTCCACATCCCTGGCCTGTAGTAATATAGACCTAGCTCACTTGCCGTGCTATAGATAATGTACATAGGCTTATAAGACGCTTGAGGCTTAGGCTATAATTAACTTGCCAGTTACGAGCGCACATACGCATTTGCAATAAGCCTTAAAGCAAATCTTCTTTTTAGTAGGTGAGTTAAGACATCACTTATACTAATTTTGTTACATCAATCAACTATGTGATTTGACAGATTTGTACTTGATAAATATTAAAAATGATACTAGCCTTACAATTTTATGATATCAAAATACGAGAAGTAAAAAATCCCCATCCTTCATGTTCCCAAGATAGTCTCTGAATGAACGATTGATAATGAATTAGTTGCAAATTTGCTTTGAAGATTCAATTATATACATAACTTCTCATGTTCTATTGAAGACGAAACATCAAATCGTTGGTCAGGAGTCCATGGCAAACGTCTCGACAGAGATGGAAGCCGTCCGCCGGACAGGACCGGTCTGTATCTCAGGTCGGCAATTATTATCTTCTAACCCTATGTGCCTCAGGAGGGCAATATGGCCCCTCGGTTACTTATATGGCCCCACGCCGGAACGAATAATTTTTTGAGTTTTTCCTTCATTGACTTTTCCTAACTTTGTTTTGGTTTTCTCTGAGTGGTGGCTGTTTTTTGTAGACCCAACATTTTAGCCACAGGAATCACATACTTTCCTCATCATGCTTTTTCGACATTTTGGATTTTCATGCTCGACTAATTATATTTATTGATGCTCAAATACTTTTTGCCTCTTAATGGTGATTAATATGACGTATGCTCTATTCATCCTACTTATGAATACGAAACTTAAAAAATGATTGTTTGAATTTTAAGATGCTATTTATAGTAACATGAACCCCTTGAGATGCAAAATCGACAACATCACCAGACAGAGCATTTTTTAAATAGGTTCCAATGCAATTTTCATAAAATTCTGTCGACTATTTTAGACACTGGGGGTGTTCATTAACTAAAATTCTGCAGACAGAAAATTAAACCGATTTAATATTCTACCGATTTAATATTCTGTCGACTTAATGAACGACGGTATAATACCGAAACCGACTGAACATTCTGCCATCGGTTTAATTTTCTGTCGGCAGAATTTTAGTTAATGAACAGCCCCACTATTATGAAATCGTAGAAAATGATTTTGAATTTTAAAATGTTATTTATAGTAACAAGATCAACTTGGAATGAAAAACTGATCCCACCATCGGTAATACATTGTAATGGTATGCCATAGTTGGCCTACATGAACAATTCAGCATAAATCAATGTTCAAAATGAAACCCATAGAGTAGGGATATATAGGTAGAGTGTCGACTCAAAAAAATATCTGTATACAGTGAAAATTTTTATATCAAAAGATTCAGTTTTTTGAGGAGATTACGTTTCCGTCGTCCAAAAGATTATTTGACCAGTTTTAAAAAAGTCAAAATTTTGCCAATTTATATACTACCGAGGTGACGTCGTATAAGTAGTATGAAACAAGTTGGATATCAAAGAGAATGAATATTTGCTAACAAGCATCCTAACTAAGCGGAAATTAAGCTGGTTATCAAGGGTATTTCATGATCCGTATAATAATGGAAGTCTTTATAAAAAAGCCGCGATCTTATTCGTGCTTTCTTGACTGAAATTTCAAGTTTTTAATTCAATTTTCATCGGCATGATTTATGATTCACTAAATTCGTGTTTCATTTCTTGAATCTAAATAGTAATGTGGACCCATTTACATCTTTCAGAGCTAATTGAAAGCATTGTCTTTGGTTATGTGATTTTGCTCTGCCAGTGGCAGGTTGCCTGACATGATCACGCTTAAGAAAATACTCTTGAGGTTCAGCATGAAGGTAATAGGAACCCATCGAATTGCTAATTTAACAAACATTAAATCCCCAAGGCTGTAATAACACTGAGAATCTGAAAAATGCCGTCATTCCTTTTGCATTACAATCGTCATCAGTCATTTCCGTTGTAATTCTTCAAAACCTCAAAAATTTGAATATCTCACATTTGGTAACAATATCCGACATGTATCCTCAGTCTATGCCTATTTCCGATTGATAGGGATAAATTTGAAAAAATGGCCAAATGGAAGGTCATGCTGCATGGAATATATCAATTTCATTTAAACTAGCTGTCTGAAGCTATATGGCGATAGCAAACATCGTAAAACTGGCTCTTGGTACAATTGATGCTGTGCTAAATGTCTTTGAATTACAAAACACCACTTTTTCTCATGTGTTTACTGAGAAGACTGAAAGACACTCGCAGACACTGACAATATCGACCGCCTACACGCAAATATAATTGTTTTACCTAAAATCAACTTTCCCTATGATTTGATATCTATATAAACAGGTAAACTGAGAATTTGTAAAAGGGGGTCACTGGACCCCCCTCAGATCTCAGAGGGTGTGAAAAAGCTCAGGTCGCTGAGGGTTAATGTAACTTGAAGATTTCCAAGAAGAGGCAATTCAGCAAGTAATGCTATTGCTGTTTTCCCTTTGTCTTCTATGTAGTGTTTACAGTATTCTTCGTTGCCTATAAGATCTCCCAAAATGTCGAAAGATGGATTATGTGAAGTTTTCATTGACATAGGAAAATCTTGCAATACTCCGCTGCTGAAAAACTCACACTTCTCGTACTTCATTTGGATGCCACTAATTGATGTAGAGCGTTGGATTTCAGACAAAATATCGAGAATGTCATCCTTATTCCCGCAAATTTATACCATCGTCAAGGTACCAGGGAGAGAATTTTAGACGATTGCCACTATCAAGAATCTGTATGACGGAATGAAGCACGAGAGCAAAAAGAAATGGACCTATCGGATCTCCTTGCTGAACTCCACACATTGACTTCAATTGACCCATCGGGTGAAAAAAGCATCAGGTGTTGTGAATAATAGAAAGTTGTCCAAGGCATCAACTCCGGAAAGAATACATAGCACTGTTTTAATATAGCTTGTCTGCATACACTATTGAAACCATCTTGACATTATAGTCCGGCAGCCAGAACGAGTTTCTGCAGGGAGCGAGGCCGAAAATGAGACTTTCACAGAATGATGTACACTTTGTGCCTACTTCGAATCGGCACGTCTGCCGAGTTCTAGTGAGTTCCTCTTCTTGTCAGACAAGATCAAAGAAAAACACATGTAAATCCAATGGGACGAAGATTGCAGTTGGTTAAAATGAATTTTTCTATGTTTTCTCTGATTAAAAGAAAGGCACTAAGTCCAGAGTAATTTTGGCATGGAATGTCTTCAGGTCATTTCCTTTCATGTTCAAGCACCCCTGTCTATAAAGTTAAACACATTTAGATTTGGCGAGCCTCTTAATGTCTGTAAACACCAACATGTTAACCCACTTCATCCACATTGAACCACATTCTCACATACATTGCCGATCAGATGTATGATAATAGCACATGCCAGGCACATGCACATCATAGGTAATGACCTGAAGACATTCCACGTCAAAAATTATGGCTCTAGGCTTAGTGCTTTTTGTTTCTGAGAAAACATTGAAGATTTCATTTCATCCAAAAACTGCAATCTGCGTCCCATTGGATTTGCATGTGTTTTTCTTTGATCGTGTCTGACAAGAAGAGGAACTCACTAGAACTCGGCAGACGTGCCGATTCGTAGTAAGCATAAGGTGTACATCATTCTGTGAAAGTCTCATTTTTGGCCTCGCTCCCTGCAGAAACTCGTTCTGGCTGCCGGAATATTACTAGCACCTGCAAACAGTGTTTGCTGGTTCGTTTCGACATGTATAATCATGTTTTATTAAGCTTAGAATAACCCCATGTCGTACAAGCAGCTGCAAATTGAATTGGGTTAAAGAAATCCACAATAATAACATGTTTCACCATGCTTGGAATGTCATTTGAGGTTGTATTGGCTTTGCCTTTCACCTTCCTTTCCGGCATCTGTTTGCACAGGGGCCTCTTCTGAGTTTAATAAAACATGATTATACATGTCGAAACGAACCAGCAAACACTGTTTGCAGGTGCTAGCAATGTCAAATTTTATATAAATTGTGTGATGGTCAAGCAGGCGATTAATTAAATGAATTTACCTTAGCTATGCACTGGAAGAGTAATTCATGTTTAATGTTTAAGAGATCGTGCAAGCAGTAAATAACTACCCTAATGAGATAATGGAATACATATGTCCCATATAGATAATTATATCCCTAGATCGGACTTTGTGGTTTATTTTGTCAATCTGACTTTATTTCATTCTTATTTACATTATAAAAACACTTTTGAATTATATTTCAGAAAAAAAACCGAATTTTTAAAATTTTGTCCCTTTAATAAGGTTGATTGATTTGACATTATGCAATTACATGTCGACAACACTGCTTTTACATTGTGCAATAAATTGTGAGACCAACAGTCTTGAAAATCGTGCGAGGACCGATCAGGTCAAGTTAAGCACTCATCTCGAAATCTCTCTTATGAACTGTTATATCGACTGGTCATCAATATACAAAGTTCATAGGCATATGCAGGGCTACAGGATTCAAAACACTCAGAAATAGTTTGGAAACACCAAGTTCAGTTTCAAATAGTTCAAGATTTCACTCATTCGTTTCCATCCATCAACCGACACTGTTCACAACTATGTCAATGACGCTGAACACACACGTTGTCCATGTGATGCTTCTACACATGATCTTGCAGTTGTACAGTACACCAAGCAAACATGCAGGCTTGCGTCTTCTCACTTCAACATTATTGGCATCCTTCCATAATATGTTTCACTTGGGAAGAATCAATGGCATAGTTAAAAATCGTAAGACATCCCAATAAGAGTTGGTGGGGAATTCTGTATTGCTTCTTCTAGCTTCCAAATTTGACCATTTCTGGAAATACTCAAGACTCCTTTACCATGATAGACAACTGCAAAATGTCTCCATTTTCTTAATTCCTTATAGCTGATAGTTGTCTCCCAAAGTGATCTGTCAAGTTTAACGATCGACACCAATGACCGATTTTTGATCGATGACTCGAACCAAATTTTATGTACATTAATTTGCCTCGTACACTATGGGGAACAGTTATTACGTAAGGATATGTCTTCATAATGGTTCCTTTCTGCCAAAACGTGACTGCAAATTGATCATGCGGACCTGGTAGATGTGAAAGATATTTCGATGATGGTCCAACAGGTGCTTTTACGATGCAATCTTCCGGAAAGAATGCAAATGTAGAATTTGTTTCTCGTCGACCGCCTTCTATATATATATGGGCGTCAAAGCAACGTCAGACAACAAAGGGGTTATGGAATGTAGTTAATGAAGTTCGAGGGAAACACACAAAAAGTCTTCTGTATTCTATGTCTTCCATCTATTCCTCGACCGAAGATCTAATTGAAGCTCTGACAAATGAATTCATGCACAACTACAACTTTGGTAATGATGTCGAACTTCTTCCACTCTCCAACAGTGATCGGGACTTCTCCATTTCAAGCCATGATGTTTATCAAGAACTGATCAAATTGAATCCTAGGAAATCAATTGGACCTGACTTAATTCCTGCAAAGTTATTGATAGTTGGTGTACCCTACCTGTGCAAACCACTAAGCCTAATATTCAATCGCTCAATATAAGAAAGGTGCTTCCGTCAATTTTTCAAGTTCGCCCACGTAAGTCCTGTGCTCAAGAAAACCAAGCCATCGATTCAAGAATTCCGCCCTATCTCGATTTTATGTGCAACTGCTAAGATCCTTGAAAGACTAATCTTGGTGAAAATGAAAGAAGAACTTTTAAAGTGTTACAGCCGTTATCAACATGCCTACAGACCGCTTGGTTCTTCTGTCAGTGCTCTCGTGAACATCCATGATGAAGCTACTAAACAACTCGATGTCAAAGAAAATCTACCGTTTCGCATCTTATGCTTTAATCTATCAGAGGCATTCGATAGTCTGCAAGTTCACAGAGTTATTAACTATCTCAATGGCAAAGGTCTCAATCATGGTTTTCTAACATGGCTGTACTCCTATCTCTCTCATCGACAATTCAGAGTGAAGGCTTTGAACGCATTTGGACAAATCGTTACTGCACCATCAGGTGTTCCTCAAGGGTCTGTATTGGGCCCCTTTGTCTTTGCGGCATACATGGGATCAATTGAGTTCACAGATTATGAATGTTCCGTCTTCCCAGTATGTTATGCTGATGATGTTACACTTATCGAGGCTTTGAAGAACGATGACATCATCCCCTTCAACTGCATCGTAGACCAATTTCACAACGCTGGACTGAAGCTGAATTACAACAAATGTAAGGAAATGGTCATTCAGCGCTCACGATCATACGCTCTCCCTACAGATACAGGGTTCACGACAGTGGAGTCCGTCAAGATTCTTGGATTGATTTTTTCAAACTCGTTGAGCTGGTCACTAAACTTTTCTGGAATTTTGTCACGTGCTTCAAGTCGACTACATATTATTCGATGCTTGAAATATACTGTTTCATATACTGTTTCATCTAAGGAGCTCTCAATGATTTATCATGCCATCATCACATCTTTATTCCTATACGCCTCACCAGCCTATGGTCATGTCCCCGCTTGTTTGCTAAGGAAAGTAGAGCGCTTTCAGAAAAGAGCCCATAGATTGATATGTGGTGAAGGATGTACTGTGTACTTGCAGCTTCTTCCCATTGATGGAAGAGCGATTTGCATCGGCAGAGCTCAATTTTCTACGAAGTTGCGGAGATGGTATTCACCCCCTGAATAAATGCTTGCCTAGTCGTCTTCCTCATACTTGCCATTTTTGCCTTCCAGTGTGTCACACTTCAAGACGCTTAAATTCCTTCTTCCCATGGTACTGTCAGAAATATAACGAATACATGTACAACGGGTAATGACGTCAGCGCTTCTATAACTTTTGTCTAAACATGAACTGATTATGATGTTATCATGCATTATTTTAATCGTGTCACTTTCTGATTTTCATTTACTGAAATATACACATCCTTACCTTACCTTACCTTACCTTTCTTGCCAAATCAGACATTTGAACGGATCTTGTGACGCGTACCTCTCTTGGAATGCTTTATCCAGAGACCAGAACAGGGAGGCGCGAAGGGGTGGTGGAGAAACTTCAACGAGGGTGGTCCAATTGAAAATCATTGGCGTTTGGAAAGATTGTTGAACTCATCAATTCAAATCGAATTGAACCTATTTTGCTCCTTCGACATTCTCCAGTTTCCGAATTGTAAGCCACACTACATAGCCCCTGACATGTACAAGCAATGACACTGCAGTCAATTGGGTTGGAAGAGACCACAGACTGTGTATCCACGTCCAATTTGATGGCGAACTGCTGAAATACTCGAAGTGGACAGCTCAAAGAACTCGACAACGGCAGAAGAATAATCAAGCAAAATGATAGAGATATAAGAATCGTTGCCATTGCGGTTCTAGTTGAGAGTGGCAGAAGAGGCATCTGTGCGATAGGAATATTGACTTTTGTTCACTATTTGTTATTCCACCTCCAGGGATCTTCATGTCATCGCATTGTCTTGAAAGCGCTTGATAATCCAATGGGATTATGCTAGTCATCTGAGAAAAGAAGCCGCGATACATCTCTGTTGCGTCGTCTGCCTTACATAAATGTTGGCTTACATTAATTGGAGAATGAGTTTGTATATTCAGGCGAAACTTTTCAGAATTTGCCACATGTTCATATCTTACATTTTTTCACCTTTGAAGATGAAAGAGCTGTGATAATAATGCTGACAGGGAAGATAATTCTCTCTCTCACACACAAACTCAATGCTCAAAACTTCAATTACCCAACTGAAGGGAACAAACAAAGGGTAGGTTGCAGTATGGCATTACATATGAATGTGAGCAGCAGCATAAGATGATGGGTGAAGCGGATGAAATGAACTCAGCGTTGTATTCACAGATAAACTTTTGAATGTGAAAGTCTGAAAATGCCTGGGGTATGTGAACAGCTTGGTCGACATTAATCATGCAGCAATGGAATGAATGAGCAACCATTTATTATTAATTCATCCTTAATGATCACAAAACGAAGAAAATGGTTTTCACTAAAAAGGATACAAATGACGTTGAGTGGTTGAAAGACTTACCTTTCCTCTAGTTCATGAAGAAAAAATCTTGGGAATAGTTTGGAGCGATGATTTATCATGGTATAATCATTTCAAATACATTGAGTCAAAATGCTCAAAACGCATGTATCTGTTGAAAGTGTTGAAGAGGTCTCTGAGTCAACGAATTGTGGTCAGTCTATCATGCCCATGGTTGAAAGTTGTCTTCTATATGCAACTACGTTACTTAGAGATATGAATGATGATTGCCTGAAGATAATTAACAAAATGTTTAATCGCAGCAAGATAATTTGCCAGGCTGATTGCTCTTGTCCCAACCGCAAAAATTCCTTCTTCGACAAGCGAAGAGTAAATGTTGAGAGACTTTTCGAGAAAAGTCAAGAGAAATTTCACGCTCTCTATCCTATTCGTGCAATATTGGGGAACGACCGTCCTTTGATACCTTTTTGCCGGACGAAAAGAAGACAAAATTGCTTCCCTGTTTTCATTGGCATGTATAAAAATGGTTTCGCAAAACCATTGGTCTGTATCACTTTGAGCACACATGTCTTTCAATATTTTCCCCATCGTGCTTTCGAATTTTATGCATAATGTTTCTGATTTCCATTCAAAGAAATAAATGGCCTATTGTTACTATTATTTCATAGAGCATAGGAGAGGTAACAAAGCGTGAATGTGCCATTTTCATAAACCGGTATTTGAATATGTTCTTGTGCAATTAATCAAGATTATTAGTAAATTATCTGCACGTTACATCCAGCAGCAGATGACTACTAACCTTATGCCAATCCTGATCGGAGACACGGATATTTGAAGTGCATAATCTTTTTACATACATGGAATGTAGTTGAAGAATAATACGTGCTCCAACCTCCGATTGTCTTTTAGCGAGTGACAGACATATTCGTCGACTCTGATGCGAATGCAAGTGAGTAATATTCTCAACATTATTTGATAATAAAGAAAGACACTGCTGATGTTGTGCTTTAGTCGGTTTCTATTTATGGTCACAACAATCGAAGACCTTGTCGAATTTGTTCGATTACATTTCATTTGTTGAGGAAAGATGTTACCAAAATTTAATGAAAAAAGAGATAAGATGCTAATTTGCCGTATATCTTTCGTACCACCATCGGTGGACATCATCATGAGAATGAGACCCAACTGTTGCCGATCATAGCAGTCCGAGCGGTACTGACATTTTCTGCCTAAATTCGAGCACGAGTTTATTATTATTTCAAATTTATTTTTTCACTCGACATCAGTAAAACGACAATTCTCAAGTTGTGATTCCAGTCGTCTTGCAAGTTATGGAGGGTCATGACAACCGATGTGTTTATCTGCAATAGCAATATCGGTTGTCATGACGTTTTCATGATCTTTCACACAGCGGCGGCTCGTGACATTTGGTCCAGGTGGGGCATAAGCATGAAATTTTTACATAATCAAAAATCTAGTCTAAAAGGATCTTATTTTGTAAATGAAAAGCAAAGAATATGTTAGCAACATGCTATACATGTGTAAGTCTATGTCACTGCATTTAGTTACACGGTTGAAGCAACATTTTGTCTATCATTCAGGCTTTGAATAAAGATTACAGATACCGAAGGGTATTGTATGCTGATTCATGTACTGATCACTGGTGCTAACCTCACATCACCTCACTCAGTAAAAAGGGAATCACAATGCATTGTCTTTGCATTGACGGTTAACCAATCAGAAGCGTTAGGGCTCCCTCTCGAGTGCCCATTCTGTGACGCATTCATCGCGTGTTAATTCCGTCTATTCGCTCAGATCGTGAAATGAACCACTCTCACGTCATCTCAATCTCGATGTTTGGGCGCGCCCATCAGTCTTGAAAACGATTGATGGATTCTGCTAGCGTCACTGTCTCACAAATGGAATAGATGTACATGAAGTATAGTTGACATTTATGATCAAGAAATGGAGTCTACTACTGATGTTGCTGGTTATTTAAGTTAGACAACATTTCAATAGGTGGGGCAGTGCCCCACCTGCCCAAATGGACGAGCCGCCACTGTTTTCACAGCAATTCGGCCAAGCTACCGGTTACGAGGAATGTCGTTTCTCTGCCTGCTGTTTGAGAATAGTGCTCTAAAAGTGGAATCATAATCATAAAAATGACGAATCTCATTTTGAGCTTTAAGTGAATGTTGGATCATTAACGTTATTGAGTGCATCAAACTCGGAAGTACATGGATCTACATAACTAAATGATCTTTGACCGTCCATAACTTGCAAGATGACTGGAATCACAACATGAGAATTGTCGTTTTACTGATGTTGAGTGACAATCTACGAATAAGAAGCTCGTGCGCGAATTTAGGCAGAAAATGTCAGTAGCTATTGCAGAATAACAATCTGATCGAATACCTTATCGAATTTCAATAGTATGAGGTTCTATCCTGCCCTTGCTTGTCTATAGCCTAACAGATGGAAGGTCACAATCCTTAACTTTTTCATATACAGCTGTGGTTGTATGAAGGCTAACTTGATGCTGCATTTGTTTAATACATAGGAGATAAGTTGACGTAAGTTACAGAAATCCGCGATTCGCAAAAGTTGACGCAACTAGAAAGAAAAAACAGTTGATTGTTCATGCACTTGAGTCAGTGACATCAGGGGTCTCACTCGGAAAAGATCAAAATAAGCAAAGCATTTGAGATAGTGGCAAAAATAGCATACAAAGTAAAAAATGTTAAATATTCTTAATTTCGACCAGCTTTAGTAGTCAGATGGTAATTTTCTTGATATTTCAAAAGAATTGAGCATATTTGTAAATTAAAAAATACAAATATTTCAAACACATCCTTTCATCTCAGCTGTCACAATTACTTCGTTCGGAACCTGTCGTCATTAAACAGCAATTGGGAGACAAATCAAGCCCACACACAACTGAGAACAATTTTTTTCATTTTCGAAGACATCGCCTTATACAATACTTCAATATATCAATGTATCTAATGCATCTTTAATCAGGGTTATGTCTGAGCCCTGCACGCTCTGGAAATCGCATATTAGCTTCTACGATGAACACTGTAAACTGTAGACAGCCAAAAATCAGACAAAATAACAGCCAAAATGATCGGACAGTTGCAACAGACACCATCAGACAATCAACAGCCAAAAGTGGCTGTTTAGAACAGACAAGATGAAACAATCACCACACAAAATATCAGCCTGTCTATTTTTCTAGAAATATTGACACTGGAACGATTTGACACTAGCTACTTACAGTATATCTGGACACCCCTAATCATATCTGTTCTATCGCTGTCCAACTCACTCACACAAGCATTCTCATATGCAGATTATGAGCTACTCTGATATCTTCGAAGATGTCATTCGTTCTGTAGTTGTCAACTTTCAGGAAGTATATATACCCTTGAAAGTTGCAAAGAACATAGTAAAAACTGAATTAAAAGATGGCATCAAAATGTCAAATATTCAGACAGGTTATTCCAATGCCTTCAAGTATTTCAAAGAACCCTACCTATTTAATCATTGGATATTCTTATAATCGAAAATTATCAAGGATACCATCCAATTTTGATAAAAGTGTATATATTAGTCATAAGTAGTATGATATGCAGTAAACGTAAAAATGTAAATTAGTCCGTGCGATGAGACAAAAATTGTCTGATAAGCAGAAAATTTGTATGATAATACGTAGCATCAGCCAAAATACTGATTTGGCTGATAAATTGTCTGACAAGTAGCTGTTTACAGTTTACAGTTTACTTTTGACATTCAAGCTGTCTTAGCTCAGTTCTAGAGCGATGCCGATTAGTCTAGACAGGAGTCGCATGTTCGAGTGCTACCATCGTTTATCTCATTTCATTCTTATTTTTAATTTGAACCATTGATGGACATTAACGTGTTTCCATACAAGAAATCATTTAATTTCCACGGCTATCCTGAAGTAAATATTAAAGTGAAATTTTAACGTCATTACTATCCACTGGGAATTGGCCGATGTTGACATCTGGAGCGCGTTGTGGTTTTTCTAGTCCAGATGCCCATCCTACCGACTTCCAGTTGCACTTTCAGGGATCTTGTCCCAGACCAAAGATCACCAGGACAAGCGCTGTTCCACGGAGACTACTATAATGCCGTTTAAATGGCTAAGCATGCGTGTCTGCATAATAATTATAGTGCTTACACATCTATTTTAAACTTTTCTAGATTACTTTGTCAAAGACTTTTCAATGTCGTAAATTATTTCGTCATCGCAGCATGTATTCTGATGTCCAAAATATAAAAGGAAATTTCAGCCTGTTTTCTCAAGGATTTTATATTAGCTACAATACTAACAGGAAAGCAGTGCCTTCCTGGCTAATTCACGCTCTCAACAGATGGTCCGGTGGCCTTGTGGTTAAAGGGTATGCTTACACGTCCTCTAGCTCCAACGTCGCTGGTTCAAACCTACCCACGACTGATGAGGTCCAACAGGCCGAAACATGTCTCGTGGTGGCTACATCTGTTGAGATTTGATATAGCTACAATACATATGCTATAATTATGTTGATTATAAGTTAACTGTTTAGTAGATCTAAGAGGGTGGATATAATTCCCCCTCGTACTCCACCGACAAGAAAAAGCCGGAGAGAAATAGGGTTAATCAATGAGCAAATTTATCACCAATCAAGGAGCTTCTTTGATTGAAAATTGAAAAACGTCTTTTGATCACTCAGTTAAGCCAATTTAACTTCATTATTATTTATTTTATTAGGGTAGCTTATTGGAAACATAATCATTCATTATCATATATTTATGAATATATTTTTTTCATATATTCATATTCATATATTTATTCATTATCTTTGAGCTTATTGAAACATTTTAGTTAACAATGACGGGTAAATGGCTTTCAAAATATATCCAGTGGATATAACGCAGTCTAAGTCTATGAAACCGATATTTAGTGAGCATCGAGCCGGTAATCAAGTAGCAAAATTGTGAGGTACAATCAAGAAACGGTTGAATCTGCCAAAGTCCTTGGCCTTCACATCGATGTTGACCTATCATGGGCGAAACACACTGACGCAGCCCTGAGCAAAGCACGAAAACGAATTTACATGCTTTATGCACTGAGACATGCCAATGCTCCCAAGAAGATCATAGGAGATGTGTATTGTTCCATGCTGCGATCGATCATCTCCTACAGTTATCCAGCATGGTGTAATATATCGAAAGGACGCTTTGCTTTACTGCTGAAATTCGAGAGACGCATCCGTACAATATTCTCCTTTGATCAGCTCCACCGAGATATCTACGAATTCTGTGAATCACAGGGACACAGACTGGCTGCGAAAGCTTTGACACCCGATCACCCGTTGAATTTCATCCATGACACTGAGGCAACCAGGCATTCCGAGCGACTAGGCATGCGACGCCGAAGGCTGAGAGCGAAGACGGAACGGTATCGTCGGTCATTCATCCGTTTTGCCATCCTATCTTGAGTGTGACTTGTTGGTTACTTTCCTTTACATCCTATCTTTTCTGTGCACTATGTATAAGACATTTCCGAATGTACATGAAATGCAATAATGCGATTTATTATTATTATGTATAGCTTGTCAGTGTGAAATGCTATTGAAAAGCATGAGACCTATCGATTGAAGTTTGACACAATTGAGTTGGTCCGCTTTTTATGATCAACTCTGTACTTTGCGTAAAGGCTATATAAAGACTAAATCTAGTTTAGCAGGTCTCAACAAGAGCAATTGCATGCAAACATCTCGAGGGCGAAGCCCGACGGATGTTTACATGAACAATTGCCCGAGAGTGAGGCCTGCTATGAACTAGATTTAGCCATGATATAACCGTTTTAAACCATGTCTGTTTGACATTGATTAACCAAGATATTTTTGATTTATAGAAATCCGAGTGAACAGATCCCGGGGAATGATAGAAATCTGAGTAAAGTCCCTCTCAGGCGCTTACGTTCTATAATGCATGATATTGTAAGGCTTTCTGTGGCCACAGGATAATCAGTTCATGATCAGACTTCTATGGTACAGACTTCTATGGAAAAAGTCATGCATTATAACAGATAATGCATAGATTTCTTAGGCCATTATTTGTCATAATAGCCTCGAGCTTTACGCTCTCGGTAATTATAGCAAGTAATGACCTCAAATCTATGCATTATCTATTACAGGGGTGCGCAACCTTTTACATTTTTCGGCCGCCATTTCGAAAGCTGAAAGAATCACGGCCGTACGTAAAATGTGTGCAAACAACTAGGTTAATAGCAAATCTCAAATTAGCTTTCCCTAATGAATGACGCAGTGAAAATCGCATAATGCCTACTTTGTAAAGAATCAGTTAGCAAGTTAACCCATATGCGACCGACGGTCATTTTTGACCCGAAAAGATTTTAATCTTTAGGTGTTATTAGCAATTGGAAAGTTGAAAGCATGTTTTTGTAAGGGCAACCGAAGGAGAAAACACTTTACTAAGCTACTGTGATAATTCACTATATAGTAATCACGGGCCATACAAAATTCATTCATCCATTCATCACAGGGCAGGTGATCTAGCAGGCATCCTTATTCAGGCCATGGACTTGAAGCTTACGTGCGCGAACAATTCGAGCTAACTAAAATTGTCCCTTTTGTTTCTTTTAGCTGATGACTCTGACCATGAATGCACATGAATGTAACTTCCCTAAAATATTCAAGCAGTTCGATGAGTTATCGAACTGCTTGAACGCCTTTATCGCGCCTGCGGGCGCGCATTTTTCCAAGCAGCATGAGCATAAAGGTGTTCGACAGTAACAAGGTGACTAGTATGCTACTACAGTGACGATTGCTTTTCGATTGCCTTGAACTCCAGAAATATTTGCAATATACATGTACGAGTACAATATCCTTTTTCATCCACCTCTCATTGTCGCGGTCGCACTTTGCCGCCGTACGGCCGCAGGTTGCGCACCCCTGATCTATTACATATCGCTATCACATAAATAGGAAAATTGCATAATAGAGTTAGACAGGCATGGTTTGATTTATTAAATACGTTTCAGACGAAGATAAATGTTACAAAGTTTTGCAAAAATTACATAATAACGCATTTTCCAAAATATAATAGTCTCGCAATTTTCCATTTGTTTAAGACAGACTAATAAGCAGGTAATCCCTGTCTGAGACTACAATAAAAATTCTTCCAGTAAAATGCTAAATATCGGGTATTCGAGATTGATTTGCAATTAGCGTTTCGGTAAATCAGGCCAACTGTACAGTATACTTATCATTATTTACTTGCGGAGAGCCAATAATCAGTCTTAGTTTTGTACTCTATTTCCATCAGTGAAACGCATTCGCACAAAGAGTCCCTCATGAACATCAGTACTGTCTTGAGTAACGCGTTGGTATGTTGTCAAGCCTATAAGTGAAAATATTGTTCCATGCAGACGATTTGTCCGTAGGCTTATGCTAGCCGGGCCTAGATAATTTTTGTTGGATCCTTTAGGCCGATCTTGATTGGTAATTTTGAGCTATACAGTTGATAATGCAAATACTAGCATTTATAGGGAAATCGGGTCATGACAGACTACCAAGCTTTCAGCAAAACTGCACTCGAGCTACTTTGAGGTTACCACAAATCAGGAAATGATAAAACTGGTCTATTAGACGTCTGGACTGCAAGGATATAAGGGTACATATTTTTAAACCCTGCATTAAATCGATCTAAAACCAGTCTAAAGCAAGTCAGGACCCTACCTTTCATTGACCTGAAGTCAGGCTAAAATTGGTCTGAAGCTGGAGCATCGATTGATCGCCTATTTAAGCGAGTGTGTAAATTGATGTAGGTACCCATTCCAATGCAATTGTAGAAATTTTTCGTCAAATTTTCATAATGAACGTCTGGTATCCCTCAGATCATTGTTTTACACATGTCAAACTGAGAATCACCCCTTATGCTCCATTCTACCACGTCATGATTCTAGGAGACTAAAAGTACAATTTTGTAGAACATCTTTGAGACAAAATTGTTTTGTTGTTATGTCAACGTTGGTAATAATCAATGAATTTATTGATCTCATTTCTACTATTCCTTCATTTCTTGTATACTATCCTGATGCTTGAACTTTTTGATTTTCTTTTGGCAAATACAGTGTATATACATTGTTCTATTCCATTCTGTTCTTTAGTTTAATTGGATCTATGCCGGCCTGGTACCGGCCTCCGTGCAGTTAATTCAGCCGGCTGCCGGTTCGGCCCCAAAATATCAGTCAGTTCCTAGCTAAAATATACACAATGTATTCATATCACAATTTTAAAAAGGTCTTTACACTGTTCAGTTTCTAATGACTTAATAATTTCATTTCATTAGGCTTTATTTCATTTATGTGTATAATGAGAGCACAACAAAAGGTGAACTACTTTCTCATGCATTCTACAGATTCAGCTTTTAAATTGAAAGGAACACCAGTACAATTTAAGATGCAACATATCGACTCAAGACGATCGTCACAATACTTGTGACGAAAGTGGTTGCTTGTAACTACAAGAGCGCTTTATAACTTTTTCGAAATATTTGACATTTAAAGAAAATGCAGGCGAGGAGTCGGAAGCCAGAGATAACTATAAAAAAGGATATGTGGAACAGAGTTAAATGACGCAAGAAATGATGATAAGCGATTATCAGAATGAGAAAATGTGTTTATATTTCTGAACGAATGATAAAAAACGCTAAACTATTTAATATGGGTTTACAATTATATGAATTATATGTAAGAGCATTATGAATGTGGTTGTTTAAGCATCAAAGTGAACGGAGTACATGCCTGCACGTATATAGGCTATAAAGAAAGGATAGCAGAAAATGGCAAAAACACAAAGAAAAAATACCGTAGAAAGTATCCGGTTCACCCATGTCTATCTGAACCATAAAAGTAGATGCCTTCTGATAGGCGCTTGAATAACACAAACCTGAAGCCAAATTCTACTTCTCACGATTACGACAAGAATTTCAAATAATCGCACTTCACTAATCTTTAATTATCCATTAGTACACCGTTTGAACAAGGAATTAAATTTTGTTTTATTTTCAATCCCTTGGCATTGTAGTTGAAAAAGTCCAATTATTTCATTAAACCCTCTCCTCATACCACTGACCCTGATGCCTGTGTATCAGATTTCATCTACGTTGATGGATTAATTAGCAGCAGCATTATTTTCTCGATCTGCAAATACAATATCGCGTAATCTCTTAGTCTGTCATCACCTTGGCTCATATTTAATCGCAGGAACAGCACTTGAAACTCCTCAGAATTATGCGGCCCTCTCAGCAATGTTTGCTTGCCTAAGGGATAAAGGCAATGCCTCTCACTTGTATTCATATGCTAAGAAGGTCATTCTGGCCTTAGGTCTGTTGATAATAGGCGGGTAGGTAACAGCTACAAATATCGAATTGCCGCCAGTCTAATCTGATGATTCAACCTTGCTTTTATCAGTCTTCATATCTCTTTCTAGATAATCGTCTGTGCACGTCATATTTTCCGATTATTTACAGCATTGTACAGCGATGATCCAGCAATTTGTGCGCAGTTCTTTAAAATCTGTTTTTAGATCTTTCACCTTTGCATAATTTTAATATCGAGAACAGTAAAAGGAATTACCGGTTTCCAACTCAATCATGCAGCACCACTGACGTCCTAATTTTCTATAAACTTCACTAAAATACAAACAACTTGGGATCACTTTTCAGTTGCTTAAGGTGCTGACAATATGTCTACTTAATAAAATATAGTTTTTGAAAGAAATGAGAACGAACATTTTCCCAACGTTTCTCTCATAGTCTATTGAGCATTCTCAAGGGTACAGGCAAAAATTAACGACTGGATTAGATACATGAACAAAATTTGAAAATCATAGAGTAGAAACTAGGCCAAAGGGACTAAAGTAAATCTAACATCTGTATAGCTAACTTACATGTAGAAGCAAGACATTTTGGTCCGGCAGCCAGAACGAGTATCTGCAGGGAGCGAGGCCGAAAGTGAGACTTTCACAGAATGATGTACATCCTATGCATACTTCGATTTGGATAGTCTGCCAAGTTCTAGTGAGTTCCTCTTCTTGTCAGACAGAATCAAAGAAAAACACATGTAAATCCAATGGGACGCAGATTGCAGCTTTTGGCTAAAATGAAATTTTGTGTGTTTTCTCTGATTTAACGAAAGATATTAAGTCCAGAGTCACAATTTTTGGCATGGAATGTCTTCAGGTCATTTCCTATGATGTGCATGTGCTATTGTCATGCTTCTGATCGACAATGCATGCGAGAATGTGGTTGAATGTGGATGAAGATGCTCAAAATGTTTGCGTTTGCCGACATTAAGAGGCTCGCCAAATCTAAATGTGTTTAGCTTTACAGACAGGGGTGCATGAACATGAAAGGAAATGACCTGAAGACATTCCATACCAAAAATTGTGACTCTGGACTTAGTATCTTTCGTTAAATCAGAGAAAACATAGAGAATTTCATTTCAGCCAAAAGCTGCAATCTGCGTCCCATTGGGTTTTTTTTTATTCTGTCTGACAAGAAGAGGAACTCACTAGAACTCGGCAGACGTTCCAAATCGAAGTAGGCATAGGGTGTACATCATTCTGTGAAAGTCTCACTTTCGGCCTCGCTCCCTGCAGATACTCGTTCTGGCTGCCGAACTAATTTAGTAAATTGTGCTACATAGACTTAGGAAAAGAAAAGGCAGACTATCAAGCAACCGTGGTTTCACTGAATCCTTCTGTCCATTCAGATAAGGATAACGTTTCTGAATGAATAACATTTCATAGATTCTTAGAGCGTCTTCTTACAATTCTCCAAGATCTTAAGACTCTCCATAGAAATTGCTTGGTCGCAATTGGATTGTAGACGTTGAGAAAATTTTCGTTCTTATTTCTTTCAAAAATTGCTTCCCAAAAATGTTTCATTGATAAGATGTCTTGTTTTAAAAGTTTCTTGGAGATTTGAAGAAAAGTTGAGTGGGAAGTGGGCATGCTGACAAAAAACTCTACATCCGGAACTTGACATCTGAGATGAAAAGTAATGCTCTATTATATTCTACTTATTATCTGCATAGCGTGTAAATGATAAATTATTTTCATCTGATGCCTTTGAATATAATCTTCTTTCGATTCATGCAAAAAACTATTCCAGTATTTTCTGTCGCTCCTTTTCAACTGAAAGGCCTTCAGAATGTGTCGGCAACCTCGCTGCTTTATTGTGAGAAACAGTGAAATAATTCACCCATAATGTCGATGACATGTTATTCGTAGGAATACTATGCTACATGATGCGACTTATATTTTCTAGCAAGTGCTCACTTTTTAGAAAGCATTCTGAACCTGTGCATTTATTTTTCTATCAAATCAGGGAAGTATAGACAGTACGGATTGCTTAACAGGACTTGGAAAAATTAATTGATTAAAGATTAATTGCAATTAGCTGATATTTAATTGATAATGATAATTGATTGATTGTACACAGAAAATTGATTAATTGATTGATCAATGGCCAATTATTGCAATTTAATTTTGTCATACGTAGACTGTGCTTCTTCTATTTATTGAAGTCGATAAAACTTTAAGGCAGTTGTCTTAAAACTGAAAGGCATATTGCTTTCAGCGACATGCGAAAAATGTAGCCTCCTATGATTTTAGAGATAAGACTGTTTTTAAAAGTTCTTTATGTCTCATTTGAATCTTGAATCACTGAAACGTGCTTCAAAAAGTGTGGGAGACTTGTAATCCTTTGCGAGTTATACTTCAAGTGACACTCCGCAAAAACTGAATCGATCCCGGCCAGGGTGAGCAAGGTGAGCACCAGTTTATTCAAGTACTCATACATGCAGTAGCATTTGGCCAGTTTGGCCATTGCCAGAATAGTTGTAAATAGTGGAAATATACATACATTTTCCATTTGTTTATTTTAGAGATTAGAATGATAGGCTTCACTTTCAGATGTACACTCTGATTGCTTATGAAGATCAAGTAATAGCCTATCTGGTGCATGCATAGAATCAAGTTATAAAACGATATATAATGCACTTGCGGGTCTCTAAGAGAGAGCGAAAGTGTCTGTACAATAAGATACGGGCTTGATAGGCTTCATTGAACTAGAGGTTGATAGGCTATGTCTACGCTAGGTCTACAAGAGGGTTCAGTCATCGAAGTTTTAAAAATTTCAATTAATCAACTAAGTGGCAACCAATTGATTAATTGATTGAACCAAATTTAATTGATTGATGACGAATCGATCATTTTTCCCAACCCCTGATTGTTAGTTCACTTGCTTTGAAATGCTCTAATGGATCATCAAGGCGTCTATCATGCTCATAGTTTACTGGGATGCAAATTACGTTTAAAAGTACTGCTTATTTAAAGGCATCTTTTAAAACAGAGTTTGGAAGCACGGTCCAAAAGCACGCCAAAATACCGTTTTATAAGCATGCTAAAGTATAACAGTGCATGAAATTCATTTTCAAAAGTGATCTTGAAATCCTTGAAAAAAGTCTGAAAACAATTGTCAAAATGAATTGTTTTAAAATCATGTCAGAAATCTAGTTTAAGGAGCAGTTATTGAATAACATTTTAAATAAAGCATGACATTAAAACTGCTATTTTTCTCATCACAGCTATTCAATTGATTTTGGCAACATAATCACAGACAAATAGTGCGCAACATGCTGCAATCGTGCCTTTTGCTAACTTTCTGAACCTAGTAGTAGGTTCCTATTGAACATTGCTTCAATAAGTGAAATTGAGTGAACATCAAAGCTCTGTCAAATTCATCCAAGCTCGCAAAATACACTTATGAAACTGAGAATGTCATTAAAGCCAATATTCATCAGTATGTATAAGTAGTCAGAATCTTTTATCGAATGTCATAATTTGGAAGCGTAAAAAGAAGAGGTTCCTGCTGTTATGCATGTATTTGATAATAATACGTAATTCTCATATTTACATATTAATTTGATAATAGCTCAATTTCTTCTGCTGTTTTATTTGTATAGTAAAGAGCACTATTCACTGTGTAATCAGTAACATGAATTGTTCTAAATTGTTTGTAGTATTTAATCACTTAAGTCATTACTAGGGACGAAAAAATATGCTCTAAAAATCATTGAAATATGCGCCTAAATATTCGAAATATGCTCTTTTATATGCCCTAACGAAGAACTGAATTACGCATAACAATAAACAATACGCATATTTCTGATAGGTATATGTTTAATACATTGATATGTAGGCTATATCTGTTGTTAAATAACAATAGAAAAATGCAAGTAGAATGTTTTAGAAGCCTTCAAACAATCTAATACTAGGGTAAATGCGTAAAATTTGGGTAGATTCATAATAATATGTATAACTAATACCGGTACCTGGTTAGCTATAATAATACTTTGAAATAGGTCCTTCTATAATATCAATAAATACAAGTATAAGAATAACCATGATAAAACTAATATTCCTGGTAACTTCAATTTTATTTTATTTTTGTTTGGAAACCAATCGTGAGTTGAAGTGAACGACAATGTGCTGTTGCAAATGTTCGGCAGTCAGGTTACAGCGATTGCTACGAAAAGAAGCTTTGAACGCACTGAAACTGCGTTCCACATCTGCACTGGTCAATGGAGCAAATTTCATATTCAGGAGCATATCATTCGAGAAGCCATGAACCAAAGAAGAAAATTCACCATCCAGTGACTTTCTAATGTTTCTGATTTCGTCCCATCCGGGATTCTTTTCCAAACATGAAGTCAACTTACTCAAAGCGGTAAACCCTGTATCGCCTATGGCTTCAAGTGACTTCTTCAAATTTTCGATGATGTCGAGTGAAGTAGCATCACTTGCATTTAGACTCAAAATAAAATCTTTCATCTTTTCAAAATTTTCAGCATGATATACCGTACAGTTTAACCACGTACCCCACCGAGTTACAACAGGACTCGGAGGGAGCGGAAGAGATGTCCGTTCAAGAAAAAGTTGACGTCTCATCGGCGCCTTCAAAAAAATTTGCTTAGTGAGTGATGTCAAAAGATTTACCTTCGGATAGAGAAGTCTAACTGTTTCCGCTACCCTATGCAGAGCATGAGCCAAACAGGTTAAATGAATCATGCAAGGATGCAACGGTTTCAGGGATGCACCCATCTTCTTCATGTAGGCCGCGCCATCATTTAAAAGCAAAAGCACTTTGTTATACTGCAATTTTTCCGGCCATAAAATAATAAGAGCATCATTTACTGCTTGAGACACGCTGTTGCCATTCACAGACTGCAGAATCGTAGAGCTCAGCAAAAGCGGCTCATGATATTCACTTGCATTCAATGATCCAATAAGTATATTACAGATGTATCGATTCATACAATCAGATGCCTCGTCGACAATGAGGTAAACGTAATTGTCACCAATTTCTTTGCGAATCTGTTGAATACATTCAACGTAAACTTCTTGCAGTTTTCCTCGAACGGTTGGAACAGAAGGCATGTTAAACGAGGGAATGTATTGTTTAAAAAAGCCTCGAAGTTTGGGGTGTTCCATTTTTTGTAGTGGAATATCAGCACCAACAAAGGCTTCACAAATGTCGCGATTAAAAGTCTGTTGTTTGTCGCAATAACTCTTATCCACCATGTTTTTGAGAAGTTGTGTCGAATGAACTTTTGACTTTGCAGTACGTTTGCATCCTTCTGCATGTGCCTTAGTATTTACATGCTGATCTACTTGGCTTCGTTTACATGCGACGACGTTTTTATCGCCTACTTTGCAATGAACACTTCTGCACCAAAAATATTGATAAATGTCCGCAGACGTGACGATGTAGTGGATTTCACCTTCGGCATGATGCTGAGAATGATGTCTACTGGTTAACTGCTAACGCCAAGACAATCATTATCATTGAACTAAGAGAATATAATCGAATGTGTTATGAGTGGAGACGGAGATTGGCTAACCAATACGTTGTGTGATAATAGGACACTCGAGAAGCATTGCTTGGCACGCTGAATTTCCTGGAAAACATGAATTATGACGTACCACCGCTGCTGTCCTCTGCGCCGTTGGCTTAACGAAGTTGAAAAAAGTAGTTCTCCATCGGTCTACTTACGACAAGCTACAAGAGTCTGTTGTCAAAGTAATAGAATATGCACTTAATTCTTGAAAAACGCAAAATATGCTTTTATATGCTTTTATTACGAAAAACGATAAAATATGCATTTATATGCTTGATGCATATTTCTTCGTCCCTAGTCATTACTGAGCATGCAATGTCAGGTGATCTTAATTAATTGTATGTTAATTGGTGCATTTGTTTGAGTCAGAGACAGCTACATATAAAAAGAAACTGTCCACTGTTCTAAATCACAGCCGTATTTATTCCGCTTCATCGATGAATAAAACGACTAAACCGAATCATCTTATGTGGTTATTCTTTTATGTTTACCAAAATAGCAACAGTTCCTGGTGCTACTAGTAACAGAATAAACAAAACCATATTCTCTTTGTGTCAGAAAAGGTCCATTGGATGCTCCTATTTTCTATTTAATTGTTTTCACTGCAAACTTCGTTCCTCATCAAGGGTTATCACAAAATAATACTCAAAAAATTACTGAGCAAGAGATCAACAATTTTAATTACACATGGAAGCAATCAATTAATTGCAATTATTTATCATCCTCGCTTGAATTGAATCTCAACTTGAATTTTCAATCTGCTGTTTCAATGGGGTACAATGGCCTACATAATTTACAAGTCGAATAATAGTTTATTCTTATTTTGGATAGTGACCTGAGCAGACCCATAGCATGAAAAATATAACTCTATTAATTGGAGAAGACTTATAAACTGAAATACCTTTGATATTTTTGCTGCTTCTGCTGTGGTTCATGTTAGTTGCTGCAGTATGAGAGCTTGTGTAATTATTAAGTTCCGGTTTGATGATGAGCTTCATTTCAAAGTTTTTCTTCAAATTTCAGTTTCATTTCAATTCCAGCGCACAGATGAGTTTCTGTAAAACATACGAGATCAGCGTTATCGATATCATTCATCATTTCCAAATTCCTTATTTTGTCATCATTTTGTCCGTTGATATTAACGTAAAATATTTTAAGCGCTTTTTCATTCAATCCCAAGTTACCAGAATCACTCTATATACTTCCAACCCTGAATCAAACATATTGCGGGGCAGTCGCTTCGCTGAGGTAGTAAAAGCGTCCTTTCTTGATGTCATGCATGGTGGTCAGAGTTGGAAGTGGGTTAACGAAACTTGACACATGACCCACCTGACCCACCGAATTTTCACGAAAACATGACCCATGACCCACCGGACCCACAGGCTACCCTGACCCACGACCCACCTGTTCCACCACATATTTGACCCACTTGACCCACCTGACCCACAAGCTGCAAGGGTGAATGATGTGACACTAGGTGACATGCCACGCGTAATTCACGCGTAATTACGGACCACTCCAAGCATCCGTGGTTAAAGACATTCTATTCTTCTACGCGCACTAAGAGTCAGAAATCACTTGATCTGATGCTGTTAAAACATGGGAAATGTTTATGAATACGCGCGGGCGAGCGTTTATAGTTTGCGCGCCGTCTACGGTTGTCTGCGTTGCCGCTTGAACCACGGATGAACCGCTAAGCATGTTCTGTCTTCACTGACCATGAAATTGAGGTCCTATCACATTGTTTAGTCTCTAATACATACAGTCACATGAGACGCAAAGTCTATAAAACAGGACTGCCGACAGATGTTGCGGCAATGTCACGCATAGCCACGGATGTTTAGGGTCATGTGTAATTAAGCGTAGTTTACGCGTGAATTACGCGTAATTGAGCGTGGCATGTCACCTAGTGGAGTGCAATTTCATTTTCTGGTATCATCTTTAATTTAATTTTAATTCAAGATTCTAGGTCTATCTAGGTAGAGGCCTCGTAGTATCAAAATAGTTGTTAAGATTTGTTATGAAGATTTAAGTGCATCAGAGCACTTGCCACATGATAAATAGACATGCAACCTTATCAAAATTATCTTATGATCAAAATTCATGAACCACAAATGCCTAAGGTTCTGAAAAATTGAAACGATTCTGTTTCTTGTCATAATTCTTGACTATCCTTTTTAGTGCTACCTATTTAACTCGTAGAGAGATGATTAGTTAAGTTGAGGGCCCTACAGACTAAATTTCAAATTTTACATTTCATAGTCAAATGAAGTTAAAAATAAAATTGCAGTGGGTCTAAATCCTTTATTCATGTATTTATTATGTTATATACTAAATGTGTGAAAATTATCCCAGAAAAATCGTCAAATTAATATTTTGTTTCTTCTGATGGCAATCGATTCAAATTTCATTAACTTCCGCTTGTTAGATTTGAGTAAGCCTAGAAAGTTGTATATTTGTTGTAAAAATGACATTCATTGAAAATCAAATGGAGTAAGAATGCATAGCGCGTGAATAGAAAATTGCACGAGGACAATATTATAATTCATGAATAAGCCTACAATGTACATAAAGATAAAATGATATATTACATCTATTACTATACATAGTGATAACAATCACTATAGCGACATCATTTGAATATAATCTGTTTTTTTATCGATACCAAATCAAATATCAAAACGAAACTTTTTATTGATATGAAGTGTCAAAAAATATCTCCTCACAGAGCTTTGCCGTAAAAGTCTCCGTGAAAGGGATAGATCTATATCGATGACCGTCGAATGAATTATCGTATTTTAGATTACCATGTATCGAATGAGCAATGAGATGCATGGAACATGATGCAAAAGTAGATTGAACGGCAAAATACTTTAGATATGTATATTATCAAGATATTTTGATCAATGACATATTTCGAAAATATTTAGGCTCTGATCAATCTTTACCAGAGATTTACCATTCTAATCTCTACCGGAGGATATTTTCTACGAAAGATCAACAAACTCAAGCGAAACAAACAAAACGAAGGTCAGCTGGTATTGCAAGAAAATTTTTCAAAATGAACAAAACTTCCAAATGCCAGACTTCCTCATGTAGCTGCATCTTTGAAATCAAGGTCACACAGCATTGGGTGTCGTGAGACATCCAATGTCAATCAAGTGGGTCAATCAAGCAGACAAAATTGTGCTCAAACAACTTCTCTCCACCAACCAGCATCTCTCAGTAGACAGCAGCAATTGTTTTCGAGCCTTTAATTCGTGTGAATTCCGCCCCCTTTCGAAACTGTGAGGCGTGTGAAACTCAATAGTGTTGCATATTTTGTCCGTGTGCATCCATCAGCCCTTTCATTGACACTGACTCAATCAATCATTTTTCATGAATGACAAGAAAACGAATAAATGAAGTTTACTGTATTTGAGATTGTCAAATTTATCATGGGTCAAACTGGTTGGAAGTGGGTCAACGAAGTCTGACCCCCGACCCACGTGACCTACGCGATTTTGTGACCCACTTGACCCATGACACACGACCCACTTCCAACTCTATTGGTGGTTGCCCTCTCGGTGCTTGAGTGTAGTTGTTCCACTGTCGATGCTGTCTATTTCGATAATTGTCAGCGTTATGATAGCAGTCTCTTGCCAAATGCCAAATCTCTTCAATGGCGTCATGCTGAATTTTTCGTCTTGTTTCCTGAGCTTCTGTCCCTCGCAACTCCTCCCCGTACGAATTGATGATCAAAAGATCCCTGTTTTTTCTGCGCAACGTTTCAATCTCTTTCTCTAATTATTGGATCTTCTCCGCAAATGTTTGTTTAGGACCGCTCTTCGTGATGTTGTCAATATTCTTCAATTCTGTGGAGAACAGCAGTGCTACACACTTTTCGCAATTCTACTTTGTTTGTTCTGCTTGAAGCATTTCAAAGGCTCGTAGTCCGGCAGATTAGCGCATGTCAAATGGGAATATAGCCCACACTTTTCGCACTTAAGTTTGAGGGTTGCGATCTTATTACAGCAGGATTCACCTTCTCCTCCAGCTTACTCCTCGATTTTTCCGGCATGAGCCATTTGTAATGAATCAATTATTTGTAGGAAAAGAAGACAGACACAAAAGTTGACCCTCTCGATTGAAAGATAAATTAATATCAAGATGCTAAATACGTCATGCAGCAAATAGTTCCTGATTAGAATCCCGAAAGCGATCTGTCGTGAGCAAGATATGTTTAGTAAGCTCAAAATTTAAACAAGTCGCTGCCGTTGGGATTTTTTCCTACGATGTTGTGAATGGTGACGGCATTGCAAGCACATCAGTTCAGTAAATTCCTTCCCCATTACTGCACAGATAAATCAATCAAACATTTGCAATTTTTGCTTCACACGTATAATATATCAATAAATTGCAATTATTCGATGCCAGCAACCAATTAATTACGATGAAGTTAATTGTTGATCAGCCCTGGTTCTGATTTTCAGATCAATAATAGACTTTAAATGTTACTTAATTTCTTCAACTCAAGTTGCAAAATAGGCTATCTGATTTTTCCTGTTAAAAATGGTTTTTCCTGATTTTTCCTGTTTAAATGGTTTTCAAATATTATGTTTGATTTATGCACCAAGCCAACCGATACTCGCCAATATCTGCATTTTACTTCATGTCATCCTTTAGAACATTGTTTGCCCATTATTCGAACAAGCTTTAGAATAAGGCGAATTGGTTCACATGATTTTCAGGCGAGACATCATTCACATGATCTTGAAGATGCTCTAGTGTGAAGAGACAATCCAAGTCTAGTACAAAATCAAATTCAAAAAGCTCTATCTAAAGATTGAAAATTGTTATTGGAAAATAACAATGCTCTGCATCTCCTGTCAGTGGTCTCTCTTGTAATCAAAGCTGCTAAAGCAACATGCACATCATCAAACATCATTTATGGTCTGAGTCTTCGAAATTGTAATTTTTTGTATGTAGGAGAAACCCAAAGATATAACGCCCGCCATGGAGATGAAGGTTGCTTTCTTATCACTGCATAGAGCATCAGTGCCTGGTAGAAGATGTAATTGGGTGACAAACCTAAAGAAATAAAAGGAAATGATCAACAACGAAAAGTGGAGGAACTGGAACTCATAATCCAACTAATTACTGACTGGCCTCAAGGTCCTGATATGCAGCATGTGTAGTAAAGGTCAGCGATGAATCATAATCTTCAACATCCGTATGATTTTTGTGATTTTTATTTTTATGATATAAAACATCTTGAGCTGTCTTGCAGCCATAGGATCAAATAAGGGATGACTTGAGGTCAGCAACTGAGCAAGGACAGTCTTGCAGTCATGGGATCAAAGAAGGGAGGACTTGAGGTCAGCAACTGAGCAAGGACAACCTTTCAGTGATGGGATCAAGGAAGGAAGGACTTGATGTGAGGAACTGAGTGGGTCAACCAATTGAGCAAAAATTGAGAACAGAACAGCAATACGCTATTCACATTGAATGATAATGGAAGTAATTCATGCCGTAAAGAGATGCTGTGAAATATCACCATTAGATACACTTTTGTTCATGATGGATACCTCTATCTAGCGCTTGCAGTCATAAGCAAGAAAGAGGGCGAAATGTGGAGGGTTCAGTGCGAAAAGACTAGAAAAGACAAGATTGCAGTAAATGATAGAAATGTAGCACAGCCGCATTGAAGATGCAGAAAAAATAAATTTTCTGGAATAATAATAATTGATGAGCCAAACGCCAAAACCAGACAGTGTATTTAATTGCCAAAACAATTTGATGTTTAAACATCCCTCATCAGCTGCATGCAAACGCTAACAATCAACATGCTTCACTTTGTTAACGTAATACTATCAGACATATATTCCATCAAAGAATATGCATTTGAAAATGTCATAGTGGACAAGAGAAGAGAATTGCTTCAAGACACTTCAACAGAGACAAAAATGCCAGCACCAAAAGCGAAGTGAATTACTTCACCTCAAAGAATACATGAAGGCACTCCATACCACTCATGAAAAAGGATTATCTTACAGACAGTGACGTGCATTCAGGGTAGGCTGAGTGGGCACAGCCTACTCATACGATTCGCTGAAATACGCATCAATATATTTTGGAAGCGAATGGAATGAATCCACTAATAAATGACGATAGTTTATGTCAAAATCAGCTTCTTATTGGCATCATTTCCTAATAATAGCATAGGATGCGCTTATATTCAACCACATATCTGTGTATTCAGCGCATGAGAGCGGTGAGCGATCTTTATTTTTAGAAGTTGGGCGGAAGAAAATACAAACGCTTTTCACCTGTGCAGCAGCAATAACAAATATCTTGTCATGAATGTTCGTTCGTTGTTTGCATGCCGAGTATGCATTGTGTTCAGCGCGCTATGTTACCACTTGTTGGGGCTGTTCGCTTTTCCGCCCACTGCTCCAAGGTGATGACGCAGCGAGATGTAAACAGTGCATACAGCTGTGGTCTGTTGCGCAGAGGGATTTAGGATTGCACTAAACGGTATTGAGAGCATCATTGTCTTTCACGTCTGACGTCGAGTGTCGAGTTCAGTGGAACATGGAAGTGAAAAAGTTGCTTAACATCAAATTTTCTTCGCTTCCCTTCAATGAAAAGATGGAAATAATTAATCTTGGAAGACATTGCCCCACCTTGAAAATGTCATCAAGGGAGAAGACGTACGAACGGAAGTTTCATTCTGAAATTTACACTAGAAAAGTCTGGCTTTGTGGTTGTCCAGAAAAAGATAAATTGTTCTGCTTTCCCTGCTTGTTGTTCAACAAGACAAAGACTACATGGAATAAAGAGGGCTACGACGATTTGAAGCATTTGTCAAATGCAATTCAGCGCCATGAGCGCTCAAAAACGCATATCCAATCAATTGTAGCTCTACGATCTTTCGGATCTACACGGATAAACACATTAATTGACCACCAGTTGAAGGAGACAGTGAGTGCGAATAATCAAAAGTGAAAGAAAATAGAGAAATACTGCGATCATTCATCAAAGCGGCGTGTTATTTGGCCAAACAAGAATTAGCATTTAGAGAAAGTGATCCTTCGGTGAACAAGGGTAACTATCTTGAGCTTATAGATGTTTTGTCCGAAGATGATTATCGTTTTGCATCGCACTTAGAATCATCAAATGTTTTCAAAGGTACATCAAATCGGATTCAAAACGACCTTATTTCATCCATTGCAACAGTTATTCGGAAAAACATCGCGAAAGAGGACTATGTTCGTATCCATAGAGGCTGATGAAACAACTGACATTAGCAGAAAAGCTCAGTTTTCTATTGTTTTGCGATATTTGCGCGGCGATGAGATTATTGAATCTTTTATTGGATTTATTGATATCAGTGCTGACAGATCAGCAAAATCAATGGCAGATGTTATTATGGAAAAGTTGTCCGAATATGAATGCACTAACAAAGTTAGGCCAATTAGTCAAACGTACGACGGTTGTTCTGCAATGTCATCTGCTGAAAAAAGAGTGCATGGATTGATCAAGCATGTGATCCCGGAGTCCATATATGTTCATTGTTATGCACACAAATTGAACTTAGTTTTGTTGCAGTCGACTAGACGTATTGACAGGTGCAACATATTTTTTTCTACTCTGGACGGCCTAAGTGCTTTCTTTTCTCATTCTGTGAAGAGGACTCACCTACTAGATGAGATGCTTCAGCGACGGTTTCCTAGATCAGTAAAAACCAGGTGGACATCTCATTCTAAAGTTGTGACTGTAGTAGAGAATAATCTTGAACTTTTGATAGACTACTTCAAAACAATTATAAATTCACCCTCAAACTGGGACAAAGACACCATTGTGATGGCTTTGGGTTTCTTGAAATTTTTACAGACTAATGTGAATGTGTTTTTGTTGTTACTATTCCGCTTAATTTTTCGTGAAATTGACTCACTGTACAGCATCTTGCAAACGCAAACAATGAACATTCCTTTTTGTATAAAGCGAATCGAAGACTGTGCGATATTTTTGGACTCGAAGAGAAGTGATTTTGATACGTTTTATTTGAGCTTCGTTGACAAATGCAAAATAATTGACGTCGATCTTGCGCCCAGTAGAACACAATCTAATGACTCATTGCGTTTTCTATACTTTGAAGTGTTTGATAACATAAAAGAACATTTGAAACGCCGTTATCAGGGCATTCACCATCTGGACTTCTTTCGTCTTCTCGATGGAACAATATTTCGAGAATATTGTGATTCTTTTGACAGCGATTTATTTAACAAGCTCCGTGCTTTGTATCCAACGAAGTTTGATTTTGATCGGTTGAAGTCTGATCTTATTGGGTTGTACAATACTAGTGAGTTTCATGACAAATCTATCTGTGAATTGTTTTCATTCTTTCACAAAATCGGTATAATGGATGCTCTGCCTGAAGTATATAAACTTTTGAGTCTCTGTATGACAATTCCCGCTACCTCTGTTCACGTGGAAAGATCATTTTCTGCTTTGAAACGTGTTAAGTCGTTTTCACGAAATCGGACTTCAAGCGAACGATTGTCTGATTTAGGCATTATTGCTATAGAAAAAGAGCGTTTAGGTAATTTACAAAGGCGACCAGACTTTTATGATCTTGTTACTGATGAATTTTTGAAAAAGACAGGCGAATGGACTTTATTTGCAAGTGAAGTACCGGTATTTTTAGTTATCATCATTCTTATAATTGTCTGGTTCTTACGATATGTCTGATTCAGCATTAGGCTGTCTAAATTGAAGCCATTGTGTTTTGAAAGTGACAAAGCTTGATTTTTTTTAATCGAAGGCTTATTGCATTTACGACTGAATTATATTTGTTTTATCATTGTATATGTAAGGGTGATAATGGGCACATGTATAAATGAAAATGGTAGATTCCATTTGAAAACATAGGGAAATTAACTTGTTCAAGATCAGGACAATTGATTCAACACTGGACAATCACTGAACATGATATATACAGTCAGAGTAGTATAATTAAATCAGCTATACAGATGATTATGATGAAGCAAAGCAGGCAACATATTTCAGCCTACCCGAACTAAGTAGCCACCGCACGTCACGGCTTACAGACAGCATCATATCGAGCAATCACTAACATTTAAGAAATGCGGCAAAATCAACTTGGACGGGCTTGAATATTCCAGTCCCACTTGCGTAGTTTACGCAAAGTTGCAGCTAGTAAATCATAAACATTTTTTAGATTGCTTGTTTTCTTAAATGGACTTCGCGTCCGGTCACTTCCTCTTGATGTTTCTCCTGATGAAGATTGGTCAATCTCTGTCATCTTGCTGCCAATTGCAACCGGTGGAGATTAAATCAACACTAATGCAATGTTTTCATATTAAAAAATCCTTTGATAACGCATCGTTTGACGTTTATCCGATCCGTCGCCTGGAGTCGTCTGGGAGAAAATTATTTTCTCATTTCACTGCCTAATGCAATAAATCAATTCTTCTCTCAGGAAATAAAAAAGTTTGCTAAATAAGTTGGAAAAAACAGAGTTTCACGCTTTCCCAATGTCCGGCATTATCAATCTATCCAAAGACATATGAGCAATGTATAGAGTACTGATAAATAATGAACATAATATTTTTGATCTATTCTACCTATCGCAGGTCATACATGAAACGCTATCCGTGTCTAGAAATCTTGCGAGGCACTAGGCCTGATGCAGACAAAATCAAAGCGGACGATTTAATCCTGTGTTTAAATTTTGATAGAGTCGTGTTTATCCGTAATAGCTGCCAGTCGAATAATTTCTATTTGGCAGCTCATTTGACAGTGGCAGCATATTTGGATTGGATTCAGAAGAATAGATTCAGTTGCTTGAGGAGATTACGTTCTGGCAGTCCAAAAATTACTTCAGCAGATTTTAAAAAACAAAATTATGCAAATTATTCCTGTGTTTATATACTATCGACACGAATCCAATATATAAGTAGTATGAAACATGTTGGATATCAAAAGGAACAAATATTTACCAACAAGTATCTTAAGTAAGCGGAACTGCAAGCTGATTATCAAGGGAATTTCATGAATCGCATCATACTGCAAAGTCTTCATGAAAACTTGAGATCTCATTGTGCTTATTGGCTGAAATTTAAAGTTTTAAATTCCATTTTCATCGGCATGATTTTATGATTCACTTAATAAATATTTTGTTTCATGAATCTGAATAGTAAACTGAACCCACTTACATCTTTTAAAGTTAATGTTGTGATCATTGTATTTCTTTATGTTATTTTTTACTCTTTCACTGGCAGGTAGCTTGTGATATCACGGTTAAGAAGATACCATGCTTACTCTATGGAAAATAATCTTTGCTTTTAGGCTGAGCCATAAAGCAAGTATAGGGAAGCAACTAAGTGTTCATTGAATCCCCAATTTGTATTTCGATCCTGTTAAATAAACTCGAGGTGAACGCATTCGGTATTGTTGTGAACGCATCGGCCAAATGTGAGCTATGGTAATTTTTGCAGTTTTGAAGAAATTATACCAAGGTAATTGACTGATCATGATAGCAATACCGATAAAAATGAAATTAAAAACTTGAAATGTCAGCCAATGAGCACAATAAGATCTCAATCTTCTCATGAAAACGTCGTAGATGTTTCATACTACTTATAAATACCATTCATGTCGATAGTATATAAGCACAGCAATAATTTACAAAACTTTTACTTTATAGAACTGCACAAATATTTTTTTGCACCTCAGGAACGTAGTCTCCGCAAAAAACTGAATCTTTAGATAGAGACATTTTCACTGTGTACAGATCTTGTTTGAGTCGGCACACAACCCACACTAGGTGACATGCCACGCTCAATCACGCGTAATTCACGCCCGTGGCTAAACATCCGTGGCTATGCGTGATATTGCTGCAATATCTGTTATATAAGTTAGTATAGTTGGCAGTGATCCAAATGGAAAATTTTCCAATTTTTTCAAAATTTATTTATCGGTGATTGACGTTTCTTCCTTTGTTTTGGAGACTTATTATAGTCGTCTGAAAAGACTATGTGATATTCAAAGTCGGAAAACTTCTCTTTCATCACTGTACGTTAACTTTTGGAGGCAACTGCAGCTTTTCCATGTCTATTTCAGATCTTTCCAATTGAATTTTAGACATAAGATGGATTTCAGATTTCTCTAGCTGAATTTCAGATATCTGTCACAAGCTCAACTTTGAAAAGATCTTAAATTCAACTGGAGATCTCCAATTCATCTGGATCATATCTGAAATTCATTTGGGTAGATTTGAAATCGATTTGGAACTATCAGAACTATCTGAACTAGAAATGGAGGATGTGTATCCTCAACGAAGATATCGGACAAAATGCGCCAGAAGTTTGAAGCTATCATAGATATTCTTTCACTCATCACAAATATCTTTAGTTTCCTAATACCTCACGAGTTCACAGTCTTTATATCTTCCAATATGGTCGCTCATGAATGCTGCGTGGACTGTGTGCTTATACTTCATCACATGTTCTTCAACACATGGAGAATTTGCATCACTATGATCAATGATGCACTTAACTATGAAATCTTAACTTTCAAGCTAACAATTAGCAAACTCCAAAATGAAGTACATTATGATTGCTCCAGATCTTTCACATTGCATGAAATTATACCCCTATTGTAAAGCAAGATTATTGTTGCTCCAGACCTTTCACATTGCATGAAATTATACCCCTATTGTAAAGCATACGGTGTCTGTGTGATAATTAAAAATGCTAACAATTTAGTATCCACTGGTGGCAAAGGAATGTTCAAAAATACGCGGACGGAAATCGTATTGCCACGATGGCTTTAATCGAGATAATGATGAAATCAAGAGTTTTGGACCCAATTTATTGGTACGCACATGGCAAAGGAATGCTCAAAAATCCGCGGACGAGACTCGTATTGCTACGATCGTTTTAATCTAAGTGATATGATGAAATCAAGAGTTTTAGAACAATTCTATTGATGTGTCTATCCCTCGGCTGTGGTAGAAAACGCAAAAATTATATCACAAAAATTCAAAATTTTCCATTTTTCAAGATTGCTCTATTCGAAATAATTATCAAGATCAGCAGTTTTAGACCCATTCTTTTGGTGTGTAGCTGCCTCGGCTGTGGAAGCGGTCAAAGTATAGAGCCTATCACCAAAAATCAGAACTTTCAAAATTTTCCGAAATTTTCCGGAAAATTTTCATCACTAGGGGGGGGGGGACGTCCCAAAAATTTTTTCTCTCCGATTGAGCTGGAAATCACAAGACCGATGCAGAATTTGACGCTGAATCCGAATCTGCCCTCCGTTTTCCCATCCGATGCTTCGTTTTAGCTCTACAACCCAAAAACATCCCAAATTCGCCGTTTTGAAATTTTTTTCTCTCCGATTGAGCTGGAAATCACCTTACCGATGCAGAATTTCACGCCGATTCCAAATCTGGTCTCAGATCTGCCATTGGAGCTGCCGTTTAGACGCTAGAGCCCAAAACATCCCAAATTCACCGTTAACTCTGTCGTTTTTCATCCAAATCTGGCAACCTGGTCGGCCGCCCAAGTCAACCTGGACGGTCGACCAAAACTCTCACGAGGGGGCGGCACTGTGTTTATTGTGGAGGTTTGCTTACGACTAATAGCCTACGAGTTCCGTCCGCGGATTTTTGAACATTCTTTTGCCACAAGTGGATTGTACTAAATTGTTAGCATTTTTAATTATCACACAGACACCGTTGGGATAACGTGAATCTTGCTTAACAATAGGGGTATAATTTCATGCAATGTGAAAGATCTGGAGCAATCATAATGTACTTCATTTTGGAGTTTGCTAATTGTTAGCTTGAAAGTTAAGCTTTCATAGTTAAGTGCATCATTGATCATAGTGATGCAAATTCTCCATGTGTTGATGAACATGTGATGAAGTATAAGCACACAGTCCACGCAGCATTCATGAGCGACCATATTGGAAGATATACTCATCGACATAATTAATGAAACAAACTATTATTGGCTTGAATTGAAATTTGTTTCATTTTTTCTCAGGTATGATGCAATATCTCGCTTTCTATGTATTACCATTCAACACATTAGAGAATGGAGAAAGATCTATGGTGGTCAAATTTCAAATATTGATACAACTGTCACAATTGCTTTTACAAATTGAACATAAACGTGAACTGAAATCCAGCTTTTGTAAAATAAAATGGCACACGATCAGTTTACCAGAGGTATGGCTATTGGAATGATTCGTTGTGGTAGAAGTTGTGCGAGTGTTGCCGAAGAGCTGCAACTATCGAGAGTCGTTGTTTGGAGGTGGTGGTGTCGATGGAAAGCAGAAGGAGATGCTAAAAAGAAGAAGTGATCTGGTCGACCAAGAAAGTCTGCAGGAAGGACAGACGCACGCCTAGTTTTAGCTGCAAAGAGGAATAGATTTGCGTCAGTCCCACAGCTAGTCGTACACTGAAAGAGTGCCTCAAATATAGAATGTAGCGTTCGAGCGGCTTACCGAAGATTGCGAGAAGCTGGAATTCAATCGCGACGACCAGCTGTCCTAATTCCATTGAGTTTTGAGCACCGCAGAAGACGAGTTGCCTGGTGTGATGCCCATCGCTCATGGAATGACCATCACTGGCAGAAAGTCTTGTGGACCGATGAATCGAGATTCACTCTGGATTTCAATGACGGTCGTGTCAGAGTGCATCGTCTTCCAGGTGAACGCTTTGCTGCATGCTGTATTAAAGAACACGACAGATATGTTGGTGGAAGTGTTATGCTGTGGGGTGGCATTTGGCATGGCGGACGAACGACAGCAGTCATCATCAAGGGCACGTTGACTGGAGAGAGGTATCTCAATGAAATTGTGCTTCCTGTTGTTGCCCCAGTGGTCAGGGTGAGGATCTCGTCTTCCAAGACGACAGCGCAAGACCACATCGCTCCTCGGCTGTCATTGCCACTGTTAGGAGATTGAACATTCAAACCCTTGACTGGCCTGCACGCTCACCTGACTTGTCACCCATTGAACAAGTCTGGGACGAGCTTGGGCGGCGAGTGAGAGACCGCTATTCACTTCCACCAGTGTCCCTGAAGATTCTCTCTGAAAGACTGACAGAGCAATGGCTTCTCCTTGAAACATCCTTCATTCAGAAACTTTGTGAATCCATGCCATCTCGGATTACTGAATGTATTGGAGCTAGAGGGGGGCACACGCGCTATTAAAGTTGAATATGCTACATGCGTTGTTTTTCTGTGCTAGCGACTTGGCGGAGATTGTGACTAAATTATCAAGGTATCATACATACATGTATAATGTATATATACCAGTCAAAAAGAAAGAAGTTGAAGAAGTAAATGTTTCAAAAATTTTGTCAATGAGTATATAAAGACTGTGAACTCGTGAGATATTTGGAAACTAAAGATATTTGTGATGAGTAAAAGAATATCTATGATAGCTTCAAACTTCTGGCTCATTTTGTCCGATATCTTCGTTGAGGATACACATCCTCCATTTTTAGTTCAGATAGTTCTGATAGTTCCAAATCGATTTCAAATCTACCCAAATGAATTTCAGATATGATCCAGATGAATTGGAGATCTCCAGTTGAATTTAAGATCTTTTCAAAGTTGAGCTTGTGACAGATATCTGAAATTCAGCTAGAGAAATCTGAAATCCATCTTATGTCTAAAATTCAACTGGAAAGATCTGAAATAGACATGGAAAAGCTGCAGTTGCCTCCAAAAGTTAACGTACAGTGATGAAAGAGAAGTTTTCCGACTTTGAATATCACATAGTCTTTTCAGACGACTATAATAAGTCTCCAAAACAAAGGAAAAAAGGTCAATTACCGATAAATAAATTTCAAAATTTTCCGATCGAAAATTTTCTGGAAAATTTTCCATTTGCATCACTAGCCATCAGTGACTTGTGGCAATTTGATTGGCATTGTTTAGTACTATAACACAGACACCTTTGAGATAACATGATTTTTTTCCTATACAATAGGGTATAATTTCATGCAATGTGAAAGATCTGGAGCAAAAATAATGCATTTCATTTGGGAGTTTGTTTATAGCTTGAAAGTTAAGCTTTATTATGCATCTTTGATTGCAATGATACAAATTCTCCATGTGTTGATGAACATGTGAAGCACAAGCACACAGTCCACCACAGCATACATGAGCGACCATATGGAAGATACATAAAGCAAACTAGTGAGATATTTGGAAACTAAAGATATCCGTGATCAGGAGAAGAATATCTATGATAGCTTCTAACTTCTGGAATATTGTCCGATATCTTCGCTGAGGACAATCTACGCACCTTCCATTTCTAGCTCAGATGGTTCAGATAGTTCCAAATTGATTTCAGATATACTTAAATGAATTTCAGACATTTCCAGATGAATTGGAGATTCTCCAGTTGAATTCAAGATCCTTTCAAAGTTGAGTTTCTGACAGATATATGAAATTCAATTAGAGAAATATGAAATCCATTTAATGTCTGAAATTCATTTGGAAAGATCTGAAATAGACATGGAAGGGGTGCAGTTGATGCTTCCAAAAGTTGACAAGCAGGGATGATAGAGAAGTTTTCGGTCTTTCAATATTACATAGTCTTTTCAAGCGACTATAATAGGTCTCCAAAACAAAGGAAAAAACGTCAATCGCTGAAAAATAAATTTCAAAATTTTCCACTGGAAGATTTTCCATTTGCATCACTAGTGCGCAGCTGCCTCGGCAGCTGAAGCGTTCAAATTATAGGGCCTATCAAAAAAATCAAAACTTTCAGAATTTTCCATAATTTTCCATAATTTTCCAATATTTCCAAAATTTTCCAATTTTTCCATAATTTTCCACGAAAAATTTTGATTCAAAATTTTCCGGAAAATTTTCATCACTAACTAGTGGCAGCTTGCTTATGATGATCTCGCTTGAAGACTATCTTGAGGGTCAGCATGAAGGCAATAGCAGGTCATCGTTGTTAATTTAAGAAACATTGCAAATTCAAGGCTGTCATGACACGGACGATCTACAAAATGATATCATTTCCTTCTGCATTACTCTCATGATCAGTGGATTTCTGCAGAACTGCAAAAATGTGTATATCCAACATTAGGTGACAATATCACCTGCATCCGACTCGAGTTCATTTAATTGGGGATTTAATTAATTAAAAATTAATGTTAAATTAAATTAATTTAATTTAACATTGGGGATCTAAAAACTGCGGAGTTACCACTCTACCTAATATACTTGCTCTATGATGCTAGCCTATTTTAGTATTAAATTGATCACAACAACTGGTACTTTCAATCATATTATCATGCTGAAAGCTTCAAATGCAATAAAATAAGTGAGCATCGATCTATGTAATAGCGATTAGAAAGATTCACATTCTTTCATCTTGCACATGTAGGCTTAGTAGTTAGTTGCTATACGGTTCTTTAGATTTAAGAATTATCATTTTGAATGAAGAAAGCAATGAAAAAATTTGAAAAAGTCTTGTTACGAGTGGATTGGTACTTAGTGGATTCTTGGCAAATTATCACACACTCGCATTTCACTTCGGGTATTCAGAATCACTAATCGAGCTTAACTTTGAGAGTGAATCATTGAGTAAGTACTTACTCTATGGGGTATATAGCCGACTCGTGCCGAACATTATTACCCTGGTTTTATATGTGAAAGACTTTAACAGCTTAATCTTCTTGGTATTGAAAATACATTTACATTTCACTGCCGTATGTGCCCTTCTGCAACATTATTGACCCCACTTGCCCAAAATTCGTTCCGGCATCCCTGATTATCAATCATCTTGATGAGTCACAATGGCTTTATTTAGAAGTCCTACGTTTCACAAGACTTGTTTTTCCACAGCAAAGTTTTTTCAATGAATAATTTTAATTTTTTCAAAATTGGTTTCGACAGTGTGATCTAGTTTTTGTCACGCTGCTTTGATGTTCATCAGAAATGAAAGGCAACGGAGAATCACAATGAAGTATCATAGAGGTGATTTTTTTGAAGCCAATTTATTCAGTATGGGATATACCTTGCATTTACTCATTATTTTTATTTTATGCATCACAGAGTGATGTAGGCTGACCGTAGTTACGTGTTGCACCTATGGACTCAAAGCAGCCTTAGACATATGAAGCTCATAATTTCTGATGTTGAAGCATTGTTTGCAGCGAATTTTTGGTTTTGAGCTATTAGTATTTCATGAATTTCATTTTAAACATTGATATATCGTGAGCTGTTCAAGAAGTGAATTATGTAGGGTGATCAGGCGTGTGAAAATCGTGAGAAATGTAAGAAATCGCGAGAGATTGTAGGAAGCAGGGTAGTATAGGTAGTATAGTATATGCATTAACAAATGCATCTTTTTGAAAAAATGTGCCTGTAGTTCTATACGATTACACACAATGAGGACATCAGAATTGGCTGTTGATGCATTTCAATATCTCACGTCTCTTTTGATCACGTTATATGCACTAGATTCAAAAATTGCATTGGATATGCATGCTTGCAACCAATTGTTGACGGTCCGGTTGCAAGGTTGATTATCAACAAGATGCACATAGTTTATTTTATTCATATGATCTACATGCAGCCCATCGCCTAAAATGGGAAATGGCTGCAATTATGACATTCATCTTTATTTGGACACATAACATATTATTGTAGCAATAAACCCTGCCTTTCCTTGTTTCTTTCTATGGATTTAAGTTCAACCTCAACGTTCATTCCGATAATCGCATCAACGTATCTCACAGCTGCAGTCCTCATCAAAAGGTCTAATCTCGAGTAAATACAGAAACAGTGGGAAATTGCTTCAAGAAGACCTGACTCCATTCGATCAGTGGTGACGATTTCTCTATTACGATCCACCAGATAGGGCCTACTCGACGAAAGAATTCAGCTATCATCAGCTGGAAGGGTGTGGAGGTTTTCATCGTTCAAGGAGTTTTGGCGAAGCCTAAATGATGAAGAAGAAAAGATACATTTAATTTACCTGCACTTGCATTTTGTCAGATGTTTTTCATGCAAGAAGTGATTGAATCTGTCGAAGGACAGCTGAGGAAAACGTAGTGATGGAGGTGTGCCTTGAAAGTTGATGAGTCATAACTACTAGTAAGATTGAGACTTCAACTGTCGTCAAACTATCAAACGAAAATCTGCCAAAACAGGCTGCTGACATGAGGGACCTTCGCGTCGAATCAAGAGGTTCATGGGCAAATGGAAATCAGTTTAAAGCAGGGTGTAGGAGGCAAATGTACAGCGATAAAAAACAGTCCAGAACGATGGCTGCATATTTGACAAATTATATGTCCAAGGGATGGATGTTCGAAGACTGTCCTGGAACTTTTGAGTCAGCTACGTTGCAAGATTAGTAAACAGAATCTGCTTTCTTAGAAGTGATTCGATCCTCATGTAAAACTACATGTGCACGTACAATTTGTACAAATTATTCGACTGCTGCGAGCATTTACTTCAGAAATATGAAACTGGCCTGTAGGCCTATATGCATGTAGACTCATTTTTTTACAGAATTTTCATCCCTATAACAGCTATGAGCCATGAAAGAAGCTAGAGGTTTCTCAATGAAAAAGTGATAAATTGTTTTATACTAAATAAGTAAAAGAAAAAGACATATCTTCTAATGTGATCAGTCAGCCCCCATCAGAAACGTGTTATCACGCCTCTTGAAAGTATCAACATTGTATTGGTCAGGGGAAGCTGATTCCAGAGTTGTGCCGTCCGAACAAAAACGTACGTGCGCGTTTTCTAAGCTATCATGATGGCATGTGAGTACATTAACTCTCGTGTTCTTCTGGAGAAGATCTTAGGTTTAGGTTTTTTTGTGTGCGCACATATTTTCTGCAGAGCTGCTTCTACCGAAATAGTATCTGTAGAAGAGACTGAGTGAAGCAACATCCTGTCAGACGGAGAGCGACTGCAACTCGTTAGCAAGGTTTTCTCCCACCAGACACGTTTCTCAACCCGTTCAAGGAGGTCAAGATGTGTTTGTAGGGCGCCGGCCCACAGATGACAACAATGCTCTGTCAGAGGACGAATAGTGGACTTGTAAAGATAACAGACACAATCTGTGGTGGAAGATAGCTGCTGACACGATAGACTAATGCGTTGAGCTGCCTGCTTGCTAGTGGACCGGATGTGCGGTTTCCATTAGAAGTCTTTCATAACGGAAAGCGCCCCACTTTGAAACCCTGCGCAAGTCTTCATTAAGAACGTCACATAACCGCTGACGTTGCTGAATGTTCTTAGCTAGTCGAAATAGGATAAATAGGACAGGTTTTCAAATATGATTGAAACTTGTTGATGTCGAGGGAATAGGCCGGCATTGGAACATCGCATGAAATCACAAGACCGCCACTGCAGACAGATGCTCTATGTCCCTCGAAAACAATAGGTCGGATTGCACTTAGCGACGCCGATTGCCACCGCTATCTGGTATGACATGCTACTATAAAATTTTAATCGCCGCGAACGAATGGGAAAACGAACTCTTACATCTTCTACCTTTTTGAAAAATAATGCAGCATGTTGTCGGCTTATCAGCCGCTTTAGTTAGCCTCCCACACGATTGTCATTAATCCTTTACCAACCATAATTATCCACACTTAAGGTCACAGAAAAATTACTTTAGTGTCAGACGTTGGAATGCAAAATCTTGATTTTTACAAATATTTGGTATAAAACTCTCCTAGCTCTAATTCACAAGAAGCATTTCGATGTGCACCATATTCGCAAGTGAAAGAAGGCTGACAATGAAATAAATTACTAGAAATCTGCAATCAATTGAGATTGATCGTCGAGATATGTGGACAACTACCTCCAACTCATGAAGCATAGCTACTTGAAAAAAACATGCTATAATTTCCGTGTCTTGGAGATGAGACACTTAGCGAACTAGCTTAAGCTTTTCATGTCGGAACTACTTTCAAATGCAGGCCTATGTACACTGTACATTATGCGAAATTTGGTAAATATGATACGTTGTGCATGAAAGGGTTAGGTTAATAAAACGAAGTTTGCAGTACTTTTGTTCATCTATCTGCTCCAAACTTTCGCAAATGTACGTAGAACTAGTTTTGTGCAGATTGAAAAAAAACAGTCTAGACCTATTAGGGAGGTATGGACACCGAATCGGGGGTGCACGGGCTGGCCCAAAAGCACTCAATGCTCCGCTTCTATATACCATTAAGCCAAATGATGACCCCACCATGTGAACTAATAATGTGCTCCATATTATTTTGCAATCTTTGCACCCCAAGACTTCCCACGCTTTTCCAAGAAAACACTGAATCATATCAAGATACGTTCCACATCTCAATCTCGGTTGACATGTACAATGGAAGGATGGACTGAGAGGTCTTCATAAGCTCGAAATCTCACTCGTAGGAAGCAATATCGGATACGGACTCGATGGTGAAGTGGATTTCAACAAGTTTGACACCTGATGCATGACAAGTATTTATCGCAATACGAGTATCTCCGCTGAGTATGCAAGTTTGAGTTTCTATTCACAGTGTGATTGGATCTGTGCAAAATGGACTTTTGTTCGTAGTGCATGTTTTTTTAATTGAGGAAATTGTGACGCATTTAGAATTTACTCTTGGACTGAGGTGTGAAAGACATAATCGTTGTAAGACTCTTGAAAATCTGTGCTGAAATTGACCAAACTGCTAGGCTAAAAAATACAACAGGCGGAAATGCACTAGCAGGACAACACTTCAAACCGCGATAACTGAGGCGATTAATTGTTTAGAAGTACTTAATACCACACAGTGAGAACTACTTATTTTATTCTATCAGATCGTAAATATTGTAGGTGACCCATGCGTCCTCACCATGTGGCCCATACCACTCATCCAAAATTGAAAAGTCAGATTTTTTTAGCTTTTTACAATTAATTTCCATATAGGACTTTTGATGGGTACCTAAGGCCACTGAGATGATTGATAAATTCAAGAACTGACGATTGCTTTGACACCCTTATCCATTCGCTGCTGCTTACTTGAATTTCAATGTAAGCAGCGAGATTCCGGAAAGTACAATTGAGTCATAGTGAGTCACCTGGAAAGAACTGAGGAAACGCATGTTATAACATTGAAAATTCTTGTAAACTGAAAATATACCCTCCTTTCATAATTGGCTGAGGTACTAGGAATATTGTCAGCTATATTTGTCCACATAAACACGATAGAGAACATCTTAAACGTTCAAGTCATGCTAAAACCTGTGTTTCCGACGATTCCCCCAACCATGACTTTAATTGCAACTTTGCCACAGTTAAACGTTTAAATATGATCATTTTATAATTGTGGAGTAGTGTAAAAATGTTTATACAAGTAGGTAATGACTTCATGTCCAACAGCTGCTACAGTATGCATACTTGAATAGTTATGATATGAATGAATGAAATGAATGGTTTAACGTCACTACTGCCCATACTGGGGCTTAAGCGGTGCTCACTCAGTTCTATTATTTCTGGAGCATTGCAAGCTTTTAATCCTGACAACTTCCAATGACACTTGGGGCTCGACCTCTGGACCAGAAGATCGCCAAGCCAAGCACTTCACCACTGTGCCATGGAGACCATTGCTGTCATAGTTCTCCTGATACTTGAAGTAAATTCTTGTATATTTTCAGTGATGCAACCTCGAATAGATTTAAGTCGAGGTCGGGGTCAGCTATTTTAATCGAGGTCGGCACCGAATTAAGTTATATAATTTTGATCGACTTTGATACCAGGCACTTACATGAAAGTGCCCGGGAACTTCATTCATTTACGCAGTCAGTATCCTTTCGATGAGAGCAATAGGAGCAGAACAAATCGGTAGGGAAAGTCGATGCGGTCGACGCAACAATCAATGGGAGAAGAGGCGCGTATGAGATTAAAGTCAATGACATATTGTGATAATGTGTGCGTGTGTTGTACTCATGAATCCCAGCATAGTCATTTTACATGAAGCAATGCTCAGTAGATAATGTGAGTATGTTGCAATGCATATGTATCAGAAATTTTTCTTTTAAATCTGGTTATATGATTCAGAAACATTTTTTGCGTTATATGAGTGAGCTAATTCAAAATATATCGGCTTTGAACACTTCGATTACTTTGAATTTATATTAAAATGCATGCACATTCAACTTGCACTTTTCGGTGCTAGCAAGAATTTTCAAAATAATTCGTCAGTGGTTAGCGTAATAGAGCATACATTAAAACTATCCTACTTAGAATAATCATGCATAAGCTTTGTTGTCAAAATTAGTATGTGGAACTAGACGTAAAGTATAGTCTACATTCCTAATAAATTGTCCTGTTATGTAATTCACTTCTTGTTTTAAGGAGTAATATTTGTGTTGAACAGGAAAAGCAATGTTTCTTATTAAATTGATATGTGCAACCCATTAATGTGCTATTTATCAGGACTCACTTAGCCCATAGACTGTCAAATAATAGAATTTGTGATCGTGATATCTGACAAAAGAATAAAATGTATCCACAAATTAATTATGAATTTTCTGTGACGGCAAAATTTAAATATAACGGCAGCTGAATTTGCGTTTAAGAGTGACGGAATCTCCTTGTACTTGCCTGATTTCTGCTACGAAAAGCTTGCATTCCGAGTACTACCGAGTTCCTTTGATCTGCAGACATGGTCAAAGAAAAAGACATGTTATTTGAAGAGAAATTGAGGTTCTTGACCAAAATGTCAGTTTGGATTGTTGACGCCGACCATGTGAAATCTATTAACTCAAATACCATAATTTAAGGCATGATATGTCTTCATATCGTCTTCTATCAATTTCTATCAATTGATGGAAACAAATTCCGATGCACAATATTTCAAGAATGTGGTTAGATGCTATAGGTTTGAGATAAAATTTGATCAAAATTTTGCGTTTGTCTTACTAATATACTTGCTGAATCCATGTGCTTAGTTTTTGTAGGTAAAGGTATATGATTACATGACTTCTTGCCCTGAAGATACATCATGCCAAAAATTATGGCGCCAGACCTATTAAGGAACACATCAGTATGCAAAACTAAGGAACAAATAAATTGAATCAACAATGAATTGCTGAGAGCTGCAGAGGAGCGCGAGGTCGCTAAAAGTGGCAAAACATCTCGCGAACTGAAATGGGTTTGTCTCCCGTTTGCAGTGAGTGCATATGGAGGATTCGGTGAGGAGGCTAAGAAGTTTGTAGAGCGCATAACACAGAGACTTTCAACCTAGACTAATTCCAAGGTTTCAGCGTACAGAGAGGCAACTTACGGTGTAATATCATTGACTCTGATACTTAGGAGCGCTAAAGTCATCCTCAAAAGAAGATCTCCCATTGGCCGCTTTGAGTTACAACATGCTTATGTTAAAGATTAGTTTCTGTAACTGTTTTGTGCATGTGCTTTTTGCGTGTATGTTCTGTTTCTTTCCAATATGTTTAGGTACATTGTTTCGGTAGGTAAAAGGCGAATGCAATTTATGTAACTGATTTCTTGAAAAGGAACTAATGCAAAAAATTATTAATTGTGAAAAATTTCTGTAGTAATCTGACAACTGTTCAGTCCGACCTCGACCTCGATTAAAATCTGGTCAGTCGAATTCGAGGTCGATGTCGAGGTTGCACCTCTGATATTTTTTTTTTCATTTTTTGTGGCTATGAATGTGCAACTGGTCCTATACGTATAACCCTCTTTTTTTGGTTAAGCTCCATTATTTTGTACCATCACATATAATGCGATCATTTCACAAATATGTATCATAGACTATGGACCAGCACATTTAAACTTTTGATTGAGCAAGCGATGGAGGCTTTCAGCTATTCACGGTGAGCGAGTGAAGTGAGCGAACGGGATATTCCAGTGCTACCACTGAATTGAACCAAGAATTCCTGTTGAACCAAGAAGAAACTGAAGAACAAATTGAAATGCTGTTTTTCGGTTCCCTTAATTCCTTTTGATATAATGACATTGATACATTGGCAGTTCCATGTCTAAAATTTTGCGTATCTTGTAGTCAAGCATTTAAATTCAGAAATTTCGATTCTAATGCCTGAATGTACATAATATGTTTATATTATATACACTGTTCAAAGGAAGTCATCTTACAAAATATTTAACTCTTTCGATTTTTGCAGGTTCTGGCAATAGGTTGACGGTTCTTTTTGGCGCAATTGTAGAATATGACTAAAGGTTTCTTTCTCTCAGCCACTTGAATTTCACAAAATACCTGCTCCCCTGCTTGATGAGTCCTATTTAATAGAAACGGGTTAACTTATCTAAAATAACATCAATTAAGAGGTTTTAGAATTAAGAGATTAAGAGTCAATTTGATGCTAATCTTAATTTAGAAATTAAGAGTTTTCATATCTTGTGGTTCAATTGCCTCGAAGTGATGCATTGTACTGCCATTCTCGAAATATGATTTTACCATTCCTTTTAAAACTTGATTGTAAAAATTCTGCGTCATAAATTATGTCAAATTTCCTCAGCGATTTATAATATCTGTACGATGACGCTCTTATGCATATTAGGCTCGGTTTTGACTAATAGTCACCGTTTTTAGTACGCAATTCAGAATAGAACTATCGCAATATATCATTTATTTCATGTTTTGTAACGTTAGTAGGTTCTTCATTTAATTGTTGATCATTCGAGAATTATTTTTAATTCTTGACCCATCGCATTTCTTGCCTCGCAGTGGATGCATTGATAATTTGTCATTGAATTTCATCAAAATCTATCATACCAAACATTCTAACTTGTGATTCCCGGTCAGTTACTTACCGGCAGTTGTAATTTAAGCATCTCAAATAGCTTTGAAAATTCGAACTTTATGACCGGAAAATGTGATATAGTTGAATTTAACACTTTCTAGGAAATCCAAGTCTAAGAAAATATCTAGCAGGGACATCTTTGATATTTGATATCTTATATCATGGATGTCCCTACATCTGGTGAATTATAATAAAGTTATGATGCATATTATGTAACGAGATTGTTATAGTAATAGACATTTATTGATAACATCAATCATGAAAGTACATACATAACCGTAAACAATGTGTCTGTGGTATGGATAGGCGTGATACAATGATAGATTGCTTTGAGCGAGTGCGTGCTAGGGCACGAGGGCATCCACAATTAGGTAGTTAGGTAAATCAATCATAAGTTGTATTCAATTGATGTGATCGCAATAAATCACTTTATAGCTTCTGAATGGGGTTGTGACAGGCTTGACATCATTCATTGTTATGATTGCAAACGACCTAAGCACATGTGAACAATGTTATTGAAGAATTACAAAGAACAGAAAGAGTGCGGATAATTTCTGACTGACCCTCGTAAAAATATCGGAAGTGCGTCATTAAGTCACTTTATACTCAAAAGCATCTTGGCATTCGTGAAATGGGAACTGCTCAGTACCCCGAGTATACTCGTTATTCGTGAACAGTTGAAGGCAAAAATATATCTGTCAGAGTGTCAATAAAGCGCTACGAGTTAAATCGGTCTCAGTTTTTGAAGGACAACTGCTGAATACGGCGTCAGTAATATTTTCCCTATCTGCCGATGTGAGTTAACTCGGCTCAATTTCCTGTTGTAATGTTGTAATCTCCATTGTCACCGTCACCTGTCAATTGTTGATAATGGTCGATACGAGTTGATTCGGGCTTAGCCGTTAAAGGGTTAAAGGAGTATTTTGTTCATTCCATTCATAATCCATAATCAACAGAACAGCTCTTTATTTTGGGATAGGACAGCTTTATTTCGGAATATATGCAGTTGACATCGCACACAGTTACCTTCGAATTACAACGCGTCGATATTCTTCTTCGTACTCCTTCTGAAATTTAAATACTTGTTAAACTGTAGTCCAACAAATTGGGTCAATGTGTATTCTACATTATCATTCGCCAATTCACATAATTGTGCAAGTTAGACAGTTTAATTTTTAACTTCAATTAAAACATTTATAGTGAAATAGGCGCTATCAGGATTGTCAATTTTCTTTCTTTTGAAATAATTCCTAACAGGATCCATTAATGGAGCCCCCAATTTTTCATGAATGAATTTTCAAATGGTAAAAACACTAGGCCAAGGGAGCCGAACCCATTATCAAAGGCGCCCTTATGAAAATCCTATTCTGCTTCAAACTTGCTCTCATAAGTCTCAGGCGCCGTCCTCAACCTTTATTACGCGTCTACTGAAGATCCAAGGCGACCCCTACTGAAGATCTAGAGTGCCCTCGTGAAGGTCTGATGTGCTCCACTGAATATCCAGGGTGCCAAGGGTCTCCTTTCATAAGTATTTGGCATACTTTGGCGCCTTTCAACTTTCTTAAGGCGCCGTAAGCGGCAACCAATGTTGGAAGAGTGGATCGAATGTGCGATTAATGAGACCCAGTGCATAAATTGTGCTCCTCATGGCGCAACATTTTCACCTATCAGTATACTCGTCTTCTGCGTGCTTAAAAAATGCTATGTTGAAATTTTCATTGATGAGATTTTCATTTTTAAGGACTTTCTTCAAGTGACACTTGAAGAAAGCACTTTTTTTGATGATTATTGTTAGTCGTTCATGATATTCAGAGCCCTTAGATTTTAATTGAACGGGCTGCAGACAGGAAAAAAGATTTTGCTCAATAACATGGTAAAGATTTGTTTTTTAGGTTATTCCGTCCTTCATTGTAAACCACTCTCCTGACTCAGCGTGCAGTTTGTGTGCTTATTGGCAAGTGATATTTATTAGATTTCAAATATTCCATATCCCAACGCCAGCAATTACATACCGCAACTCAAGTTTTTTGAAATTAAGGAAATGATGCCACTTACGAGATATACGAGATGGCTTCAAATATAACCAGTTCAGGAGATCATTGCAATGTGGGATAATTTTATTTGATCATTTTCCTGTGTCAAATAGAACTGGGACCGATTCGAAGATATAAGAAAACGTTCTGCTTAATCCGAAAATTGAATTTGGTCAAAGTTTTTGGCTGAACTTTTGAAATCTCCAAAACTTTTTGGGAAAGTGTTTCAACGCGAATCGGATCAAATCTATCTCTCCTGCTCGGAAAGTACGATGAAGCAATGGTTAATGTGCTTCACCAAACCATCAAAGATTCCGAATTAATATAGGAAAGTTGATTGCTCGATGAATTGGTTGCTCCTTTTGGCTTCCGCCTTATCACCTTAGCATGGGTGAGCCAGCAAAGAGTTTTAAATAACCTCTGACTATCCAAATAGGAACTTCCATGGACCGGATCAAATCAACAAAAAAATTCTGAGACATCTCGACCCCACTACCATTCAGTAGCTATCAGACATCTACACGCTCAACACCGATCAGATTCTTCCGGAAGACAACCAGCATCATTTCAATTCAAAGCACAGCAAGGACTTCCATCTTCATATAATAGACCGACAGACCTATTTCTCTTCTCTCTTGTCAAAACACTGGCAAAGATCATTCTCACTATCATCACGAAATTCGTCCCCTCGCTGCCTTTGCAACCCTGTTTAAAAATGAATATTCCACAGCCACCGTACTACATCAAATAAGCAACACCATTGCTCTTGGCTTCAGCGGGAAGAAGCATTCCATGCACACAATCACCACATCGCTTAACGTAACAAGAGCTACATAGTTCACATAAGCGCAAATGTTTATTACAATGTCTGGTACTTATTTACTTCATCAATTTGAACAATCTGCTAAGCAGCAAACCACAGGCGAATATTTGTGATGTTTCAAAGACAAACTTGAAAAAACTTGCTCAGCTAGATCGTGTTGCCCAAAGATTGGCAAAAGTCAATGACATTCCCAGTCTGCAAAGCAGACTTGACAAGACTTGTATTCGGATTATAAAAAAGATTTCATGTGCGAAAGAAAATCATCCCTTATCGGATTTTTTTGTATTGAGAAAAAACCAAAGTTGTGTGAGACATTCACGGGTTTTACGACCTTCGAATAGGCGACTTGCTTTGTATAATAACAGTTTTGTGAAATTTTCGATGTACTCATGATATTGTCACCCCGCCTCTGTCATTACCGCCCTTTGTAACTGACGAATAAAGTATTATTATTATTATTATATGTGTGACTGTGTCTCAATCTTTCCCATACTGATGGGCCTTTTAGTTCAGTTCAGAGTCACTCCACACAAAGATTCCGATAAATGAAAAAACTGGTGTGGCAATTTTTATGGTTTGCTTCTATTCTGTTTTTTTAGTACTGGTTCGTTTCAAGAATGACAAGTCTTCGTTATCTCATCATGGAAAATATTCTAATATTACTTACGTAGGCCTAATTTATGCAACCTTTCCACAAGGAACATATAACTTTCATAAAGTAGATGCTTGATAGCAATTTTTTGATCAACTTCAAAATCGATTATTTCTAAACCAGTAAAGATGCTTAGAAATCATCGATTCAAAAGATCGAAACCCTACATGAAATGCATAAGAATTCGAAACTTACTGTTGCTTCCTTCTTCACTTCTTTAATTAAGATATTTGCCAGCTCAATTTGTAGGTGTAATCGATTGATAGCAAGCATTCCTCCCATTTTACCAACGATGAAATCTTTTAAGTCCTCACGTCGAAGCATAATAGCACCCATGATTTCACTCAACTGGTCATATGTAAGCTTGTCAATAATTTTTTCTATAATGAGAAAATGGAAATCGATTTTTCATAAGCAATTTCATCGTCTACAATTTGTCATCTTGTTGTCAGCTTTAAATATTTTTTTCTATTAGAAAATTGAAATTGATTTTTTATAAGCCCTTTCAACGTTTACAATGTCATCTCTAGCAGCCCTGATGCGTCCTCTGTCTAGTATAGACCACTGATTGCACTGCTTGGACATTAAGTCAGCGGCTTCAATCATGATTGATACAAGTCCGATCATTAGAGCTCGGATTTGTATTTTATTAAACTGAATCACAAACGAACTTTATCAAAAAAAAAACAAAATCAATTTTGATTTTTTATGCCATGCAGGCAAATGCCCCGATAGTTTTTGCACCCTCATGATATTAAGTAGGTGGGGGTATTCACAGCAAGTTAGTTTAGCCGCTCTGTGGCATGACTCCTGATAAAATTGGCCAAACGTGATTTTTTTTCTGTAAGAATTTCTCTAGAATTCGCGTTTATCGTAAGGGATCACCTCGACGTTCGTATTATGATGACATCAATCTATGAAGCTTCCTGTTTAATAACTAGAATAAAGCATTTTTATTTAAAAAATTTTAAAAATTTTAAAAAGCATTTTTAAAAAATTTTAACAATATTTAATTTCAAAGTTAGACAAAATTAGAGAAGAAATAAATTTTTAAAGTTATCGAACGTTAATGTCTGAAAGGACAAGATGCGCCTACTGAAGTTGCACAGTTGTTAGTTGGTCTACATATTTTGCTCACAGATATATAGTAGTGATGCTATTCTCAACAGATTTTTTTCATTGAATTTCTATTTTTCTGACGCCAGTGGGTAGTCAGGTAATGCATGTCATGTTGATGTGAAACTATATGTTCAGTTGCATCAACAGCTTGGTTACCTGGTGCCGTTCAGTCGCTTGCGACTCGTGGCGACGCCAAATTGGATCCTTCTCCACTCAACTCGGTCTCAAAGTTAAAAATTCTCTCGTTTCGAGTGTCGGTTGGCTAATCGTGTACCTCGTTACCTCGCATGGCTCTCAGCTACCGGCATCTCGGTATGCATCTCCTCCTCTTTCCTTCCGCTCGGCTAAATATGATCTGTCTTTCAATAGAATCGTCGTTCTACGAGCCGAGCTGACCATCGTCAGTATTGTGCGCACTGCTGGCACAATTTTTAGGACCCATTCGTTGTTCTTCCATGTCATATAGGGCATGCGAGGCAGCCTGCTCCAGCACCGTAGCTCGAAGGTGTCAATCCCCAGTCTGTTTTCAATATCAATTATGTCTCATCACCGTGCAATGCAATCGCGAACACTTTTGTGTACACTAGTCGCTTCTTTGTCTCCCGCGATAAGCCTCTTTTCAAATCTTCGTTAGTCTCACCATAGGTGAGTTGCCAAATGCAATCTGTCTCATTAACTCTCCGTCTGCGATCATTTGCAGTGATCTTCGCTCCTCCAAGGAAGAAGAGGCTGTCTACCACCTCCATGTTTTCGCTATGAAAGCTAGTTTGAAAAGGCAGCGGTCGAAAGTCATCACTTTGATATGGGAAGACTGAACTGAAAAACGATGGTAAACTTTTGTCTTCGTGTGATACATTTCTTCTTTTATGGAGTTAATCATCTTTTTTCACATCGGTCTTCCCAAATCAAAATGAAGTTCAAAATTTTCATGAGACCTGTTGTCATTATCTTGGTCCTCTTGATGTTCAAATACAGTCCCGGCGCCTCACTTGCTGGACTGTCTTGAGTCTGGTCAGCTCTTTTGAAGAAGCTAGGGCCGTTGTATCGTCAGCATAACGTCGGTTTTGGCTTGGTTACTTATTTATATTCTTTTATCATCCTCACCTTTCATTTTCTGCTTCTTTGCCTTTAATCTTCTGCTGAGGGACACCTTTGGTGCATAGCTCGTCCTGCTAATCTATAATCTGCTGCGTTTTGACTTTTATCAATTATCAGTTGATGTAAAAAATTGAGATAGAGATGTCATTATTAAAGTGATGAACCTAGGTACCGTGCTCATGGAGGGCATTATTATTGTTCTTATTCATCAAGTCTCTATTGTGTTCATTGTTTTTTTTGAAGAAAGGGCGATTGTTCTGACCAATGTAAAATTATTAATTACAAATGAACTTGCAGAACTCGCTTAACAGTCAGCACAAAATTTTAGGTGGTAAAAGCGAGCAAAGCTGTCAGAATTTTTTTATTTTACACGTTCCGTGTATTCTAAGCGGATTTTTGGGTAGGGCTAGGTTAAATAATAAAACAAAAACGCAAAAAAAACATGCCAGCTTTGCTCGCCCTTGCCACCGAAATTCGCGTGCTCTGATCGCTACGTAGTTTACAAGTTCACCTGTACTTTATGTAAATAATTTTGTATTGGTCAGACCAATCGCCCTTTCTTCAAAAGGTACAATGAACACAAAAGAGACTTGATGAATGAGAACAATAATAATGCCATCTATGAACACAACACTTCAGTTCATGAGTTTAGTGATATCGATATGTCAAATTTTTGCATCAATGTAATTGATGAAAGTCAAAACGAAGTAGATTAGCAGAGACTCGTCTGATTAAAACTCATGCACCTAGCATCAACCGCAAAATTTAGCTCCCAAATTTCTGAATTGCAATATTGAACTCTGTTCCATTGCTTGTCATGTATATATAATGCATCGTGTCATCATTGTCAGCACATATCGGTCTTGAAGTGCCTGTGGCACGAAGCGTTGGCCATACTTCTGTTCGCAAATAATATAACTTTTTTACTTGCCAAATATACTCGGCAAGGACCGACACTGACTATTAACTGGATGTGGCAACTATCAACACGGATGGTAACGCATAACTTAAGTGTTCAAAGTGTATCATTAAGCTGAGCATTAACAGTAATTCTTGTGGCTTACTTTGAGGTAGATCAATTCTTGTTTGTGGCATGCCTCTATAGTATTCGAATCGACGCTTTTGAAAAAATTTGAGGACATTTCTTGCTATCAATGTTGCTCTTCACCTTGCTGACCTACATGCTGTTATGAAACTGGCTTGAAAATGTGCTCCATGAGGCACATAGTATTTCCGATGTAGTATCTCATTGAAAATTAGCTGCTTTAGATATCATGGAAATTGATCCAATTTCTCCAGCTTATGTAGAAAATTCTGTGATTCTAGCAGAGATATCGGGACGATTGGATGCCCAGATATATCAGAGTTTAGCTCGCACAATTTCCCATAGAAGTCGGACAGTCATGCTAGATTTGGAAGTCTACGACTCAGCATTAAGCATAGAAATTAACAATACCATAGAAGGTCCTAGAATGGAAATTGCATGAAAATTATGGCACACGCCGGGGGAACTTAGTTGGGTCAAAATGCAAATTGTGCGATCTGGTTTCCATGTTTTCTGTTTGGCATTTATATTTATCAAGCCAATTTGTGATCTGGATTGTTGCCCCTTGTTCAAAGATCATGTGCACAAAATCAATAGTGAATTTACAAAATACTAAGGTGACAGAATGACAAAGAAGGAAATCCTTTAAAACGTTCTGTACGCACATCACCTCGAAATATCGCTCCTATAATCTAACAAGAGTATAACATGCAACTTGCACTGTCGAGTTACAGAACATGCATTGCTCCAGCTTGAAATCAGAGGCCAATTAATCTTGGAGTTTCCATTTTACTTTAAAGGGTTCCCCTGTTCTTAACATTTGAACAATTTTCAAAATCTTTGCATGCTTTCGAATATCAGCTGTCAAAAATATCATCAAACTATTTCACATAAGTCATTTAGTGATTAATTGAAAAGTTCCAGCGAAATTCTATTTATCTGAGAAACGATTGTAGGTAAAGAAGCTTTCATTGTGTTTATTCCAGATAAGAACTAGGTTTCTTAGCCGCTTGACGGAAAAATCATCCAATAATTAGAATTTTTATCTGTGAATTCTGTAGATTCTCTTCCAACCAGTACAGCGACCACTTTCAATATGACTCTATGAACTAAATTTCAATTCGTATTCCAGTGTTGAAAAATTGTATAATAGTTGTGAATGACTGCTACAAATATACACAGACCCATGGAATAGTTGGCTATTTCACGTGAAACTCACTTAAAATTCTCTTCATTAAAATCCTGTAATTTACTGTCATTAACTTCCACAGCCGTCTTGGCAAATAGTTTGGCTATGATACAATGTTTTAGATCGAAGCTGATCCACAAACCATAGATTTTTCTTTGTGTCATCATTGTACATAAGCAAGATATCAAACTTCCATTCTAGTGTACTATTATCTACTTTCTATGGTATTAGGGGCTCCATTGACTCAGTGAAGGACTTTGAGATACCCATTTGGCATATAAATTAGATTTCTGCGATTAAACACTGATGAGAACGCCACAGCAGGTGTGCAATTTGCATACCTTGGAACTGAAATTCAAGCGCTTTTCTTGGCCGAGGCTAAGTGGACAAATGCATTAACTTTTTGTTGTTATTATCTGCTATTAATAAGTGGCCTTCGCTACATGCAATGGCACAGTTCTTAAATGCTGACGATTTCTTATGAACGTGTAGTTAGTTATAATCACGAAAATGTTAGCAAGTCGTGCAATAATTACTTATCATGTTTTGGAAAAGGGCTATGACACGAATATCCGAAATAGATGGATTAAAGCATAAAAACTTTGTCACCTTTTACATTGCTTCTGCTAATCCTTAAAATTAATTATGACAATTGACCAAGGCTTGTTCTCTTCAATCGTGTAATACCTCACAGTAGTGTCTCTCGTTACAGATTCCTGAAGTGGACAATAGTGGTAGTATTCTTGGAGGAATTATGGAAATTCAACATCCACTCAGCTGGCCAAAAATTATGTTGCCTTTGAGATCTTGCATTGATCGTTCAGGTAAGCTTTCTGTTGACAGGAAAGTAGTGAATTGCCTAGTCAAAAGAGTGAAACAGGAATTCTAAAACTGTTACTTTGTGGGGATCGAATCCATCACCTCAGAAACAAGGAGGACTATTGTAGCAAAAGTTAGACTTCTTTTGTTTTCTTGTTTCTTGGTGTTCTAATCAGACACTTCGTCCAATATGTAAACAATTTCTTAGCATGCACCACGTGAAAGAGGACAGTGAGGACAGTGAAGTCCATTGTATAACTTCAGTCTACCTGAAATCATAAGTCTTGCTTTTTTTGAGGATTTTTCTCCTGAATTTCCGCATACTCAGGCCACATTAGAAAGGAGGTCACTTTTTGATCCCCCTCTCTTTTATCTTCTGCTGCGACCAGAGTTGGCGAAAATTTAGGGACAAAATCATCAAAATAAAGCACTTTATTTCACTATTGCCACTATAATGAATTCCCAATTTCTCTTAAGAGTTACACGACAGATTGACAGCTGGATCGATGTGAATGAATGTAGCTCTCTACTCAACGAGTTGAAATAACGCAATTGACAGACAGACATAGCTTACAACGCAATAAGCAACTTAAAACTAATCAGATGCATCGAAAGAAGATATAGAAAAAAATGGAGTGCATGTTAACTGAGGGTGGATCATATTCATGTGTTCGATTAGTATTATGCTAACCGGCATTTTTCTATGGGATTCGTTGATTTGAATTGAAATCCGATGTTGCAGACTAATTTTCCGAGCCGTTATGCGAGGAAATTAGTTTTTTAAAGATGATTTCATATCTTATCTACATAATCCTATAGAAATGCCGGTTAGCATTTCTAAACTGCGATCAAATAGCTTTACTAAACTCAACGTGGCAGGATTAGTACATTATACCAATGCATTTGCCGATGTTCGTGATGCACTAGTTGTTAATTATAAAAATATGTTATGAATTTATGAAGATGAAATTAATGGGTTAGGGAGGATAATTGCGATTTATTAGATGATATTTTCAGAAATACATTTACATAAAAGGGTCAAATTAAAAAGTACGATGAGCATTAAAACACTTTCCATTCATAAAAATGAATTAAATGCATGGGATTAACACATTGGCAGAAATCATAGCGCTTCATATTGATTGAAATGATAACATCACATTGAACTATCTGTTTTATGTCATTGTGAGTCTTCTCAATGTAAAACATTGATGCTTTTCAAGTAACGAATCAACCAACTCATCAATCGCGGTATTCAAACGTTTCTAAATTTCGCTGCCTTAATGATATTGATTGTGCTTTTTACATTGATAGAAGTGAAAGAATTATGCTATTTGTATTGATGAAGATAGCCAAATGTGTTCCGAATTCTTAGTGCGCAGTTACATGGCATCGTGGAAAGCGAAAGAGATACATGGAAATAATTAAGAAAATCTATGGAAATAGATCTAAGTGTAGCAAAACTAACATATAAGTGATGACTACAGAAATCTGTGCTTTTACATAAGTTTTATAGTGCAGATTCAGCTGAATGATTAGTTAGTCATTCATTCATTCCTATTTGAGTGATATCATGTTGATAAAATGATGTATTTTATGAAATCATAATTTTCTATTTTTTTTAAGTTAATGCAATGATATTATTTATAATAAATAATAATAAATTTCAAAAAATGATATCAAGGTCTTTCTTTACAAAATCTATTGAAGTCACGAAAAATCATGAATTCAGTATTTACGAGACCACTTGCGACAATGCATGTTATGAGAAGTCATTAGTTATACATGAAAATAATTTGTTTTCTAATTTAGGCAACTTAGTCGAAATTCCCAACGAACCTGGAAATCTCGGGGATTTCCTCGTAACATTTTCCACCATTTCACAGTAACATTTTCAGTAACATTTTTGCCATTTTTTCATGTATTCGATATCTATGTCAAAGTGCTGAATTGGCAATATATACCATTTCTCTCATCAAAACATAATACAAATTTTCCTCTGATATTTTTTTTGATAGCCTGCAGCTATTCCTGTTAAAGCTATCTTATATTGAAGTACCCCTATATTCTACTTATTACGGCCCTCAATAGTAGTGTTCAAAATATTCACGAAAAACAATTCCAATGGGTGATCAAAGTACATGTATGCATGAATGAATCGAAAATTGATCTCTATGCACAGAAGAGATGCAAGTACCAATAATCTATATCAAATCAACAGATTCAATCAAAAAGCGCATTTCTTCATCACAGGGTTTGTCTTCCTGTTTTTCTCTACAATTTGCAAGAAGAACTGTCACTGTATTTCATCCTTTGTGATGGTTTTTGCAAAGTCTTCCATGAGTTTCACAGAATGCTCTGCAGGATCGTTGTTAACCTGCAGCTGTCCCACAAACTTGGCCATGACTTGGAAATTGGCATCATTATGCCAATCCGTAGCTGGTCGGGAAAGCCATAGGTGTTCTCCTTCTCTTCCCATTTTCATAAGTTGAAACAACAGCCATGATCGGCCAATGATGAAGTCAGACAATTTATTATCCACTCCAAAAACAGGTTCTTGTGGAAACTGGCTTCTCCGAAGAAAAGTATTTCGAAAACTGAAGTAGTTTTCCTGCAGCCTCCTCATTGTCAGTGTCAGATATTTTGTTACAAAATAGTCCGAACACTGACAGTTCTGGTGTAAGGTACCACCGATAGCGATCCATGACAGTCAGAGCGGCTGTCGAAACTTGTGAATCACTGAAGTGATCTCTTTGCATGTCCGAGTACAATTGTAGATCACAGAACAATGCTTCAGGAGCTGAATTGGCTCTAAGCTTGGCAGTACGTAAAAAAGACAAATGAATTTCATTGCCCGAGTGAGCTTTTCAATTTTCTCACTATCGTAATTCATTTGGCCTGAAAACATCAACATTTTCCCATAATACAAGATGCAAGAGATCCAACGGGCATGATAATGCGGCCCAGACTTCCGTAAGGATGATGTCATTGATCCACCGAGAAGAACGATTGCCACCTGAAACCGAATCAGTATTTTATTTGACATTTCTTTTTTCGAGCATTACTATATCTACGAATATTTATCTGTCATTCATTTCGATACACAAGGCAGCTTCTTTTGTGATTTGATGGCTTCTAATGTAAATGAATACAAATGTTTTTTGTCAGTGGTTAGTGACATAGATTATTACAAAGTACATACCGGTATAGTTGTAATGATAATGTTAATGACAATGATGATGATTATCGATTATAGTGATAATTAATGCATCTTTCATGTAGTTAACATTCTGGTATGCTGTTATTTTGCACGTGTAAGCTTAGGCCTATTTAGATTTTTCGCGGGAGATAGCACTTACCTGAGCGACTTCACGATAATCATCTCTCAAGAAACTTTCATTGCCATAAACTTCCACCAGTTCCTGAAGACATTTGTCTCGTCTGATTTGCAGCCATCCATCAAGTTCCAATATCTTCCGCCATCCCTGATCGATGTTCTCCCAGGCCTGCTGGAATGCTCTGAAATCCGAATTTTTAGGTCCCGTTGATGCTCCAAACAGAGACGTGCATATGCTTTTCAAAATAAGTTCCAACACGTGATGCCTGCATGCCAGCCACAATACGTTGTTTTTCAACAACCTTTGCAATATGGTGGCGGCGCCACGGTGCTTTCCAGTATTGCTTGCAGTGGTATCAAAGCATATCCCGACGATGTTGTCCTCAAGCTGCCAATCTGTCGACAATTCGTGAACTGCATTTGCTTGTTCGACACCACTGCTATTGCTGACCAGTTTCTCCTTGTTTCTCATCTCAGTGGCGACTGGATCAGTTATTATGACACCAATTGTTCTTTGGTGTCATGGCACCACTCTTCAACTAATTTTTCGTCCCAGTGGACCACAAGAGTAGAGGAACAAATTTGAGTAAAATTTTGTTTAATTCTCATGGCTTCGTCTTCTCGGTTATTGATTCGTGCGCGTTGGACAGAGCTTGGAGATATTGTAAAGTTTTCTAAACTAGTGCCGGATGATTTTATAACTGATGCAACTGTTGCAAACAATTGTCTGTCCGATAATCCATGTCTATCGGCAGATTCTGTTATTTCAACGGAATCAAAGAGCTTCCTTTTCAGATTGACGGTAATAGTCTCTATGTTCCTCTGACTTGTATTCATTGAGTCTGATTTACGACCCTGAGGTGTTACGTTCCGTTGGGAATAAAGCATTGTGGGGGGCAAATATTCAACGTCACCATTATCATTATCATCATCATCGATAACATCATCTTCAACGCTGTTTTCTGTTTCAGTTCTCCACACCCTTTCGTGTGAGGCTCTTTGATTTTCCTTTGATTGACGTTCTAGTTCTCGCTCATGCCGTGCAGAATTGCGATGTTCAATTCCAACTCGCCTTTTGTCAATGACTCCTATAATCATCTGCCTGTCTGCTCTTTGATCTTCCAGAAAATTCAAATCTTCTTTGCTGGCGTTGCTGTTGCCAGTCAGAGTTCTACAATCCCTGTGTGAGATATCAAAGAGTCCATCCAGCTCGCAAGAAAAGGAAGACATTTTCACTGTCATGGTTTGTGATGTTCGATTTTTGCTTTTTGAGAGAAGTTGGTACTTTTGAAACCATTGTTTTATGAGCCTCACGATATACCGTTGATGCTTCGTTGATAGCGTAGTTCGCCTCCAAATGCCTAACGTTTGTTCAGCTGCGAGCCGAGAACTCTCTGCTACTGTCAGACTCTCGTGATGGTGGAAAAATACCTTGAGAACGTCTCGGACGGTAGGCAAGGTAGATGGAGGCAAATCTATTTGTGGGGAGCCGATCAGCCAAATTTCTCGTTTCATACGTGTTCCTGTTGACATAATCTGAAAGAGGATGAAAGTCTCTTATTACCATCAAAATTTAAGTTCCACAGTAGAGCATGCTACTCTGAGGTCAGTATGGTCTAAATAGAAGTATCATGCGATGAAAAATAAAATTCATTTCGAAGTGAGTTATCAACCTACTTCTGCGCTGCAATTAAGTAGTCAAAATGTAGATATCTAGTGTCTTGAAATATTCTTACAAGCAATTGATACAGTAGTTGAGTTGGTAGAGCTCCTGACTCGACGAGATGGTAGTCAAAAGGTCAATAGTTCGAATCCGACCCATCGACAGTTTTGCTGAGAAAATTGTTGTAGTTTATAAGAATTGTTTATGATTTTTATGATTCGCGGCATACCATATCATTAGTACGATATATTTCTAGGCTATTCAACGTTCCCAACAACCTACCTACAGCAGCCTGCAACATTCTGTACGGCTTACAACGCAGAGAGAGAGATGTCTAGACCTACTGTGTAGATAGTTGTAATTAAAACATCGTTTTTTATTTACCTACTCTATTAGAAGCTGGCTGATGAAGTTTGGAAAAGTACATTCGTGTAATATACTGATCAGTAATCAGACCAACACTTACCTCATTAAAAACAAGAATGATACCAAGCAATCCGATAATACAAGAAACGGGCAGCTGTCTAGAAAATAAATTGTTGAAAGCGGATTCATTTAATATTTCAAATCATTACAGATTTCAACAAAATCCAAGCTGTAACGAAGAAATGCGCTTTTTGATTGAATCTGTTGATTTGATATAGATTATTGGTACTTGCATCTCTTCTGTGCATAGAGATCAATTTTCGATTCATTCATGCATACATGTACTTTGATCACCCATTGGAATTGTTTTTCGTGAATATTTTGAACACTACTATTGAGGGCCGTAATAAGTAGAATATAGGGGTACTTCAATATAAGATAGCTTTAACAGGAATAGCTGCAGGCTATCAAAAAAAATATCAGAGGAAAATTTGTATTATGTTTTGATGATAGAAATGGTATATATTGCCAATTCAGTACTTTGACATAGATATCGAATACATGAAAAATGGCAAAAATGACGTAAAAATGAAAACGTTGGCCCTGTTGCGCTACCTCTAAACCTAAATATTTTTCAAAAAAATTTTCGTGCCATGATTGTGGACATTTTAAGCCCCTCGCCCATAGAGATTTCAAAATTTCGATTTTTTTAAATCACCCTAATGGACAGCTCG